>CAJNDT010004248.1:0-16944 GCA_905221615.1 Symbiodinium sp. CCMP2592 | reverse complement strand
GCGCGAAGCAGGCCGTCGTCGTCGCACATCTGGAAGTCTTGGTGGCAGTGGAGCACCTCCATCAAGTCCACGATGTAGGGGCGCAAGCCAGCCGCGTGGTCGTCCTCCGTGTGCTGAAGGCGCCAGGCGCCTGCCTCGCGGTCGAAGAAAGTCGGTGCTTCGTGGACGGGCCAGCCGCTCTTCTTGTCCCGGTCATATTTGCTGCCTTCGACGTAGCCGCGGAGGTCTGCATCTTCGGGCAGCGTGGCAGACACGGTCTCGACGAGGTTCAGCTGCTCGACGTCCTCGGGCTTGACGAAGATGACGACGTGCACGTGGACTCTGCCGGAGCCGTGGTAGTCCTGGGTGGCTGCCTTGCGGGTCCCGTCTTGATACTCCAGACGCAAGAAGTAGTGCAGGCGGCGGACCGTGCTCGTCAAGAACCCGAAAGATGTTGCTCGTCCAAGCCTGCTGCCGCGCCCATCCCCCTGTTTGCCCCAAGAGCAAGCCTTTCACAGCTTGGACCATGACGTGCACCATGTGCAGCGTCTCCGCCACCCGCAGGAAGAGGCGTTCCTTGAGCAGCTTCTGCATCTCGTCGCGGACCCACTCGTGGTAGGGGAAGCTCCACTCGTAGGGGGCGATGGTGAAGAAGATGCGGGGGTAGCCCACTTGCCGAACCATGTCCAGCAAGGCATAGTGCACGCCGCGCCAGTAGTCAGGGCTGAAGGCCTCGCCCTTGACCATGAGGCGCATGGGCGTCGGCAGCTGCAAGTTCTTCTTGGGGCCGATGCTGCTCCAGAGGTTCAGGTCGTACACGAACTGCAGCAGCTGGAAGTCGGCGGCGTAGCCCAGCAGGCGACCCAGCGCCAAGGCAGCGAAGAGCCTCTTCATGCTGTGTCGCGTGGTGCCAGCGTCCTCCACACCCTCCTCGTCGCTGTGCTGGCTTTCCTCTTCGCTGTTGCTGTCGCTCTCGCTCTCGCCAGCACTGTGCCGACCGGTGTTCAGCACTTGCTCCAAGGTCGCGGCCCGCTCCTGGCGAATCACCCGCCTGGGATCCGTGGCACGTTCGTGCGTGAAGGTGTTCTTGAAGTCCCAGAAGAGGACCGGCCAGAGGGCGCACTCCACGCCCACGCGCTCAATGAACTGCAGCCTGCGGCGGCGAGTAAGCTCGTCTGCCCCGGGATGCTCCCGCAGAACCTCCCCGTGCTCGCCCACGAAGGTCGCGTAGGGAGTGTCGTCCGATTCCATCAGGAAGTCGTAAGCCGCACGGGCCTTTGCCCGCATGTCCAGGTCCTGGCCAAGGCACGAGCGACAAGTATGATACCTAGAGACAAAGAGATCTACTCCGAATCCCTGGCCTGCAACAGCTTGATGCGCTTCTTCACCGCCGTCGTGTGCCAGCGGAAACGGATCAGCGTCGTCTTCTGACGGTAGCCGGACTTGTGCTCGGCACGAATGACCGGCCCCACATCGATCTCCAAGGGTGACAGGGCTTGCGCAGCTTCCGGAGGGAGCCCACGCAACGCTTCCGGCACATCTGCCATCGTCACGACCGGCTGCGCCCGCACTGCTTTGCACCTGGAGCACTTGCCCGAGAGATGCGTGGGTTGCTGCGGCCTGCCGAGCCGGCTCTCTGTGAGGTCACAAGGCGCGAGGAGGCCGCAGCTGTCGCACAGGCTCCACGAGTCGAACAGGCACCAGCGCTCGAAGTCCTCGGCCAATTTGCGCCGCTTCGCCGGAGGCAACCCAGTGGTGTTCTCGACGGCCTCGCCAGATCGGGTTCGCTCTGCTGGCCGGCCCATGCGGCGCCGCGCCCGAGCCCTGTCTTCCAGCACCCGCTCTCGATACTTCTTCTTCATCGCAGCCGATGCGGGGGCTCCGGCTGCTTGCCGCGACGCCAAGGCGCCCTTCCACAAGTCCAGGAGGTGCTGCTTGTCCAGCAGACGACGCCGGCCACCCCGCCCGGCCGCACGCTTGGGGCCGTGCAACTCTGCTTGAAAGTACTGCACGGCCTCAGGCGGCAAGCGCTCTGCCAGAGCACGGGCACGGCTGGCTGTCGACATTCGACGGAGCTTGCCCAGCACCTGGTGGAGGGTAGAATGCATCATACGGCAATGCAAAACCACCGAAAGCACACGCAACGCGCCCTGCCTCTCGCTTGCCAGCGTCGTCTTCGCACAGAGGCCAAAGATCTTCGGGTCGACAGAACAGGCATCTTGTGTCTCGGCCCTCCACCCGAGCTGGGCCTCCACGTGTTGCCAGCGCGAAAGTACATCGCTCGCCATCCATGCCCATGCACATCTTCGGCTTGGCCAGCTCTGCCTGGAAGTAGCCACGGAATTCGTTCGGCACCCGCTCCACGGCAAGACGCTGGTACTCGGGCGTCAGGGCCAGCAGCAAGCGTTTGAGTTGTCCACGCGACCGTTGCTGGACGCAGGCGGTGGCTAGACGGTGCGGATCACATAAGACCTCAGCCGGTCGAAAAAAGTCAAGCACGGATGCGATGCCGTTTGCCATTGCTTGCCTCCCTCCGCACATGCACGTGCAACAGTGGCTCATTCCATTGATTTGCCGACAAGGGGCACACGTTGGAAACTTGCATCGGTGGGCTGCACGGCCGGGGTTTTGCGGCGAGAAGACACAAGCAGAGCTTGCTGTGCCAGGACACACAGAAGGCATGGCCCTGATCAAGAGGCTTGCGAGATCGCAGCGAAGTGTTCTTATTGAAATGCTATAGCTCGAGCCAGGGCTGGTAACTTGTTCCGTTGAATGCGCAGCACTGCAGCGCAGGGCTTGATGAGACAAGGGCGTGCAGTTGCGCAGCATTCACGATTTTGATCTCGCAGCCCAGATGCAGTTCACACTGAGGTCAGATGCTGTACAGCAAAAGCGAAGGGCTGTGCCTGTGCTATTCGCGCTGCCGCAACGCTGCCGGCTTGCCCGGGCACTCAGTCAGTCGTCGCCCGGCTCCTTCTCTGCGATCTCCGGAACTTCGGCAGGCGCGTCTTCTGGCGGCGCAGGCGCATCGGGCAAGCCTGCGTCCGGAGCAGCACGGACCTCTTCGTGCACGCTCTTTGCCTTGTCAACCATGCCCTGCATGCTCTCGAAGATCTTGATCAACTTTTCCTTCTTTGGTATGCGCGTCATCTGCTTCAACGTTTGCAGAGCCTTGGCAAGTCCATGCTCCGCCAACACGGCCTCGGGCACGTTATCCAACAGAGCGACCAACGCGGACAAGGGGAGACGCTCCTTCTTCGTGTCTTGATTCGCGACCATGGTCTGCAACTCGTGGGCAAACTTGCTCACCTCCGACTCTTCCCAAGACAGATGCGGGTCGGCGACTGCATCCTCCTCCGCTTCGTCCTCCTCGTCGTCCACAGCGAGTTCGACTGCAGGCGGCTTCTCCGCAGCTGACCTCTCCGCCGCCGGGGGCTTCTTCTTCGGAGCTTTGGGCTTCTTCGCCTTCCTTTTCTTGTCGCTTCCATGGGAGGTGGACGAGGAGGGGGAATCCTTGTCACTGCCGCTGTCAGAGGCTTTGTCCCCGGAGTTCTGATCGGACTCGGAGCCGGAGTCGGCTTCCCTTTCATTGCTGCTGTCTCCGAAAGCCCGCTTCTTACGTGGAGCCTTGGCTTCCAAGCGAGCAGCATTGGTCGCTGCCACGGCTTGCGCGCAACTCTCGAGAGTCTTCTTGCGGCCGAACTTCTGCACGGCCTTGTCCTGCTTCGGCTCCTCCGGGATCTTCTTGGCCCAGGCTTTCGGGTTGGCCGCCAGGGCGCAGAGCTCCAGGCCGGCCATGGCACCTGCGTACATGCGGGAGCCGGTGTCCGCCAGGCGCGCAAAGTCCTTGACTTGCTGTTTCAGCGCCTCCTTCTCCCCCAACTTCTTCAGCACCTTCTCGATGTGGGGCGATGCCGACGAAGCATCTGCACATTCCTTGTTCGTCATGTTGACCACAGCGAGCGAGTCACGGAGAGCTTCCAGAAGCTTCTTGACGGCGGGAATCCCGGTCCGCGCAAACTTCTTTTCGGCCGAAGACGTCGGTAGCGCCGCCAGAGCTTCTGAACAAGATTCCAGCGACGCAGAAGCCATGCTGACCCCCAAGCCAAGCCGAGCAATGCACTCGGAGTATTCCGCTGTTAGCTGCTCTGCCAGCTTAGAAGCAGTGAAATAGTCCGAAGGAGCTTGCTTCTCCGTCAAGAGCATGCGACCATCCTCGTCGGGCCAGCTGCGGAGGGACGCCTTCGCGAGTAGCTTGTAGAAGGGAACGACGGGCGGATACTTGGCCTTGCCCTTGCCATCCTTGGCGACGTGCTTGCCGGCAGACTTGCGCGGGGTCGACTTGCCCATGGCTGCAGAAGAAGAGGGAAAAGCTAAGTAGCAAGTACTACAACTCTAGCTGCTGCTTTTGATCGCCGCGGCACTTCAATGAAAGCAGCTGGAAAGTCAGCTGTGTGCACATCTTAGAACACTCGTGAAAGATGCATGGGGCCGAATATGTTTTTTCACTCGCGCACCTGTTTGTCTTCCTGAGTGGGACACCGAAACCATTTCCAGCTGTACTTCGGCTGGAGTACGCTGTGGCTCTACCTAGAAAATAGCTACAGCCACGGAGGGGGAGCTTTGCAAGAGATGTCCTTCATAAGCTGCACGAGGATAAGGATTGCCAGGTGGTTCGCAACCAGGATGCGCAAGGAAGCTTTGCAAGCAGTGCATGCACGTAGGGGGCGGTCCATGCCAACACCTAGCATACATCGAGATTTCGCACGTGCAGGGAATGAATGCAATCACAAGACAACACAGCGGAGCTTGTTGTAGTCGAGTTGCGATCGAGGCTGTACCTTGGCTCTGACGTCATGGTCGACAAGGTTGATTTGCTGTGTACTGCCGGCGACACCTGACCACATGACTCTTTCGCCAATAATGATCTCGCCCCAATAAGCGAAACAATTCTGCAAGAGGTTTTCATTCCTGAAGCCCCAATAAGCGAAACAATTCTGCCATAGAATTTGGTTCCTAACGCCCCAATAAGCGAAACAATTCTGCAAGACGTTTTCATTCCTGAAGCCCCAATAAGCGAAACAATTCTGCCAGAGAATTTGGTTCCTAACGCCCCAATAAGCGAAACAATTCTGCAAGAGTTTTTCATTCCAAAAGCTCCAATAAGCGAAGCAATTCTGCCAGAGATTTTCTTTACTAGCGCCCCAATAAGCGAAACAATTCTGCAAGAGGTTTTTCTTCCTAACGCCCCAATAAGCGAAACAATTCTCCAAGAGGTTTTCATTCCCAAAGCCCCAATAAGCGAGGCAATTCTGCCAGACTAACCCTTGAAAACGCCCTGAAAGGCTTGTGCGGACTCGAGGTTTGCGTCTAGATTCTAGATGCAGTCTGGAGGCGGCTCTCGCCTCATCTGACCGCGCCTTGGCTTCGGCAGGGAAATTGATGCAAGCATGACGCAAGCATGACGCAAGCATGACGCAAGCACGCTCTAGACGTGGACATGTTTGATTGCAGCCGAGTTGCGACCACCAGAGCAATGCCTGGGCGAGCACATGTTGAGTTAACATATATGTTGATGATGGCCGTGGACATGCACGTGTTTAATTGCAGCCGAGTCGCTGCACCAAAAATCAGTCCTTGGCTTGGACATGTTCAGTGAATGCATGCGTGGGAAGTATGAGAGTGTGAAGGTCTTCGAAGGCACCCCCCAGCGTACTTAGTACTGGGATGGCCTTATTTTAGGCGCCTTATAAGAGAATGTCCCGCAGCACAGGCTCCCTGCTTCCCCGATGTTTCTGGTCGGATTGAAACATCCTTCGCCCATATGTGTTCACCGATTGGAGATAGATCGGATCCCCGGTAGTAACGCGCACCCGCGAGCGAGTACACGCGTTCCCGTTGACAGGCTCAATGGGAAGGCCCCTTGGCCCTTGGCACTGAGGAAAACAAACCGATCCTCGCGCAAAGCGCGTCCGTGGCACACATCCCAAAAGTATGCCCGCGGCCTACTTTTGGAATGATCAAGGAAGGCACCTCGGCTCTTTTTAGGTATTTGGAGGCCGCTTCGCTAGTGAACTGGCGCGTACAGCAGTCGCTGTAGTTCAACGCCATTACTAGCTTCCAAAAGACAGCAAGGATGTCCCCTTCGGGGGCGAGCGGAGGGTCCAAAAGCGCATTGTGTGTACGCGCGCGGGTCGGGGAAATCCTGGTCCCCGGGCGGTCGTAGATTGACGGTGGGTGTCAATTGTGCCCGGCTTCAAGACTGCTTAAAGCCCTTTGAAATAACTTCGGAAGCCACTTAGAACGTTTTAAAACCACTCTGAGCCTTTAAAAACCTCTCAAAACCTGCAAAAACTTGCAACAAGGCCACCCACAACGCCAAAGTGACAATCTCCAGGCCCCAAAGTGACAATCTCCAGGCCCCAAAGTGACAATCGCCAGGCCCCAGGTGACAATCTCCAGGCCCCAAAGTGACAATCTCCAGGCCCCGAGTGACAATCTCCAGGCCCCAAAGTGACAATCGCCAGGCCCCAGGTGACAATGTCCAGGCCCCAAAGTGACAATCGCCAGGCCCCGAGTGACAATCTCCAAGCCCCAAAGGGGTGGCAATCTTAGGGGGTCTAGATTGTCAGAAGGCGGCAATCGTAGGGGGGTACAGATTGCCAACAGGTGGCAATCACAGGGGATCTAGATTGTCAGCAGGTGGCAATCTTAGGGGGATAGATTGCCAACAGGTGGCAATCTTAAGGGGGTACAGATTGCCAAGAAGTGGCAATCACAGGGGATCTAGATTGCCAGCAGGTGGCAATCTTAGGGGGGTACAGATTGCCAACAGGTGGCAATCTTAAGGGGGTACAGATTGCCAATAGGTGGCAATCGTGGTGGGGGTTGGTGGAAAGGGGGCGGAAGATTGCCAAAAGGTGGCAATCTTAGGGGGTACAGATTGCCAACAAGTGGCAATCACAGGGGATCTAGATTGTCAGCAGGTGGCAATCTTAGGGGGGTACAGATTGCCAACAGGTGGCAATCTTAAGGGGGTACAGATTGCCAATAGGTGGCAATCGTGGTGGGGGTTGGTGGATAGGGGGCGGATGGCTGTCACACTCCCTTGCTGGCCGGTTGCCCCTTTGGATGGTCAGCAGGTGGCAATCTTCAGGGCTTCAGATTGTCAGCTGGTGGCAATCTGGGTGGAGCTTGGTGGAAAGGGGGCGGATGGCTGTCACACTCCCTTGCTGGCCGTTTGCCCCTTTGGATTGTCAGTAGCTCTGGACCCTCCCGGCGGATGGCTGTCACACGCCCTTGCCAGATTGACAGCAGGTGTCAATCGTGAGAGGTCCGGTGGGGGAAGGGGCCGGTTGTTGGCTTCTTGTTTTAAGGATGTTGAGCACGACAACTAGGTCTAACAAAATGGGGCTTTTTTTCTGCACTGGTTCTTGACTTCTTGTTTTAAGGATGTTGAGCACGACAACCAGGGTTAACAAAATGGGGTGTGTTTTTTTTCTGCTCTGGTTCTTGGCTTCTTGTTTTAAGGATGTTGAGCACGACAACTAGGACTAACAAAATGGGGCTTTTTTTCTGCACTGGTTCTTGACTTCTTGTTTTAAGTATGTTGAGCACGACAACAAGGGTTAACAAAATGGGGTGTTTTTGTTCTGCACTGTTTGCTGGCATCTTGGTGCTTCCCAACGGTGTGGCAAATACAATTTCTATGTATCCTGCTGAAGTGAGGGCGGCCCGTGTCAATCCGGGGGGCGGCAGTGTCAATCTGGTTGGATTGTCAGTAGCTCTGGACCCTCCCGGCGGATGGCTGTCACACTCCCTTGCCAGATTGACAGCAGGTGTCAATCGTGAGAGGTCCGGTGGGGGAAGGAGCCGGTTGTTGGCTTCTTGTTTCAAGGATGTTAAGCACGACAACCAGGACTAACAAAATGGGGCTTTTTTTCTGCACTGGTTCTTGGCTTCTTGTTTTAAGGATGTTGAGCACGACAACTAGGACTAACAAAATGGGGCTTTTTTTCTGCACTGGTTCTTGGCTTCTTGTTTTAAGGATGTTGAGCACGACAACTAGGACTAACACAATGGGCTTTTTTTTCTGCACTGGTTCTTGACTTCTTGTTTCAAGGATGTTGAGCACAACAACAAGGGTTAACAAAATGGTGTGTTTTTGTTCTGCACTGTTTGCTGGCATCTTGGTGCTTCCCAACGGTGTGGCAAATACAATTTCTATTTATCCTGCTCTTGAGGGTTCGGTTCTTGGTGGCTCTTTCTGTCCCACTCTTGTCCGTAACAAATCGTACTGCCGGGGTTTGGGTGGCTCTTTCTGGCCCCCTCTTGGCCGTAACAAATCGTACTGCCGGGTCTTGGTGGCTCTTTCTGGCCCACTCTTGGCCGTAACAAATCGTACTGCCGGGTCTTCGTGGCTCTGTGTGGCCCACTCTTATCCGTAACAAATCGTACTTCCGGGTCTTGGTGGCTCTGTGTGGCCCACTCTTATCCGTAACAAATCGTACTTCCGGGTCTTGGTGGCTCTGTGTGGCACACTCTTATCCGCAACAAATCGTACTTCCGGATCTTGGTGGCTCTGTGCTTGCCCCAGGAGGCTGTTTGTGGCTGCTTGTCAGCTGAAGAAAATCTTTTTTTAGTGGCCTCCAGGCGAAATGGCTCACAAAGCTTGCCCCAGGAGGCTGTTTGTGGCTGGTTGTCAGCTGAAGAAAATCCTTTTTTGTTGGCCTGCAGGCGACATGGCTCACAAAGCTTGCACCAGAAGGCCGTTTTGTGGCTGGTTGTCAGCTGAAGAAAATCTTTTTTTGTTGGCCTCCAGGCGAAATGGCTCGCAAAGCTTGCCCCAGGAGGCTGTTTCTGGCTAATTGTCAGCTGAAAAACATCTTTTTTTGTTGGCCTCCAGGCGAAATGGCTCGCAAAGCTTGCCCCAGGAGGCTGTTTTGTGGCTGGTTGTCAGCTGAAGAACATCTTTTTTTGTTGGCCTGCAGGCGAAATGGCTCACAGGCCTTCGTAATGCATCCGGTGGCGGAGGGTGCGCGGAACCCCAAAGGCACAAAAAGCCTTGCAGTTTTGAGGCTGAAGAAGGACCAGTGTTTTCAAAAACCCTTGCATTGTAAGCTCCAGGTTCTTAATTTGGAGCTTCGGGTCCTTAATTTTAAGTCCAAATCCTGAAATTCAAGCTCCTGCACTTAATTCAAGCTCGAGTCCTTAATTTCTTGTCAAGTCCTTAATCCTCGGTTCCGGGTGTTTAATTTAAGGCTCTTCAAAGGCAGCAAGGAGGAATCCAGGCGTCCCCGACCATTTGCACGAAGGTTTACCGGGGCCCAGAAAGGAGGAATCCAGGCGTCCCCGGCCGTTTGCACTGAGGTTTAGGGTTATTACTTTATAGGCTGACAGTAGCGGCCTATTCACTGGAGCCGCGTGGACCTGAGGTCCAGGACCTACGGCTCGCTTTTCAGCCATCGCCTACGGTCCGGCAGGCGCCTTCCGGTCCGCCTGCTGCGGCCGACCCCATTCGCTGCGGTGGGGGGTCGGCCTTCAGTTTAGGGTTTAGGGTTTAGGGTTTAGGGTTTAGGGTTTAGGGTTTAGGGTTTAGGGTTTAGGGTTTAGGGTTAAGGGTTTAGGGTTTAGGGTTTAGGGTTTGGGGGTTTAGGGTTTAGGGTTTAGGGTTTAGGGTTTAGGGTTTAGGGTTTAGGGTTTAGGGTCCGCCAGCGCAGCTGGCGCCCTAGGCAACCCTGTGGGAAAACAAGGGGCTCCGGCCCATAGCTTTAAAGCGTTCGGTGCCACGCGAACCTCGCCCGCGTTCGTTCGGGCGGACGAACGACTGGGCGCCGGGTGGACGGACGGACCATCTGGACGCGAGGGACAGACGGACGGATAGGGGGCAGACGAACGAACGGACGAACGGACCATCGTTTCGACAATCCAATTGCGATTTCCAAATTTTTTTATCCCGAAAGCCGAAACCGCAAACTTCGACGGGATGGAAGCGATAGCACGAGAGCGAAACGACGGCATAGAAAAACAAAAACGAAAATTGACAAAACAGAATTGTTTCGAACGCTCCTCCAAACCCAACAACCCGATGTTCAGCAAAGCGACGGACGGACGAATGGACGGACGGATGCGCGGACACGGCTCCGGCCCTAGCCCCCAGGCCCCCAGCCCAGCACGTGTCCGTCCGTCCGTCCGCCCGTCTTTCCGTCTGGCGTTCATCTCGTCGCGTCCATTCGTCCGTTCCTCCGTCCGTTTGGCCGTCAGTCCAAACCCGCAGCCGCCGCCGCATCAGTTCGGTCCGCTTTTTTGTCCGGTCGGCCGTCCGTCCAAAACTCTAGCCAACAGATGGACGAAGGGATAAATGGACACAGAACGGAGTCCAAGCGCGGCCCAGCCCGTCCGTCCGTCAGTGCGCAAACCCAGAGGCCGGGGTCGGAAGCCACCGGCCAACGGATGTGTGTCAACGTGTAACAACTTTCATATGTGCGCATCCATACCAACATTGATACTTGCATATTTGTTTTTTTGTCGGCATTTTTGCGCCGATGTC
Source organism: Symbiodinium sp. CCMP2592 (assembly GCA_905221615.1). Taxonomy (NCBI): domain Eukaryota; class Dinophyceae; order Suessiales; family Symbiodiniaceae; genus Symbiodinium; species Symbiodinium sp. CCMP2592. The sequence goes on along the minus strand of CAJNDT010004248.1, from coordinate 6,416 downwards.
TACATACATATTTCAGTTTTCCGAAGGACCCCACACGCGATCAAAAGTAACACGAACAGCAAAGATTCTTGCGAATGTTGATCATTAATAATATTATACTGTTTACATAGCTATAATTCGGATACTACCACAATGCCGCACGTCTGGTGCATGCGTCACTCATTCTGCATGTGTTCTAAGTATATGGCATGTTACATGTGAATATACTATGTACCTCATGTAAAAATTTTGCTTCATAGAATATCGTGGTGCGTCAATCAAGAAGGGGGGGAAGAAAAACATATAAGTTTCGATTTCATTTTGAATATTGAAATATGTAATTTTAATCCAACCGTGTGCATGTGTGAAAACCATTAAATACACCTTGAAACATTTCCGAATCCGCCGGTGGCTTCCGCCCCCGCTTAAACATGGATGTAGGCTTGGACACAGGTTCAACAATGCGCACATATACATGCATATGGATGATTTTGGGTATAAAAAAAAAGCACTACATAACATCAAAGGGGGTGCACGCAGGAAAGCTGTAACACCGAAGAAAAATTCCACTTCGGGCGGGTTTGGAAGATTGAAGAGCTGACAGAATGTCCAAATCTAATCAAATGAAAATTTCGGAACGATTTGTAGGTGAAAGCAACTTACCCAAAGGGGCGAAGTACATTGAAGTGAACAGCCCGTAACAACCATCGGAAGCGTTTGTTTAACTTCAGATGACGTTGCGAGGCGCTCCAATCTGGACATAGTAACAATTGAACGCATGAATGAATCAAAAGAAAATATAACGGACGTTACTCCCCTTGCACGTTCTCACACACCTTGCTGCGCTTACTCAATCACTTGGCAAACCAAGAAGCGCCTGCAAAGCAATTGAAAGCAGCCAAGATGCCAGCAGTCCGGCTTTGGAGCTCTCGCCCCACATGATGTTTTTTATGGGGAACTCGGCTTCTCCGAGCAATGAAACCAACCAGGAAAATGCGATTTTTTTAATTAGAATGCGCAAGGTCAAAGGTTTAGTTGAATGGTTTGAATTTTTACATTGTGCGTTGTATTCCATTACATTCTTTTTCGAATTGAAGCAAACACACTGAAAATCATATCTTTGGATATGCATAACCGTTGGAACTTCTGTATTTCGTATGCTGTACTTTTCTGCATTCTGTGAGCTTCATTTTGTGTTCTGTGTTCCGTATGATTTTGTATTCTGTATTTTGTATTTTTTTTTGGTATTTTGTCAAGGAGGTATTGTGTATGTGGAATTTGGTATACTTTGTATGCTGTATTCTGTATTTTGTATTTTCTGTATGAACCCACCAGAAAAGTTCCTGCGTCTCATGTCGATGTTGACAAATGCTAGCGAAAGTGATTATGACGCGCTTAAAGCACGTTATGAATGTGCGTCGCGCTATTGCAACATGCTCAATACCGTTTTGTTCTGCGTTTGCTGCTGTGAACGTTGAACCATTAATTAAACTTCAAACTCTAAGCTCAATATTTTGGCTTTTAAATCTCGCATTAGTTTTGGTATTTGTATATTTGTTGCAGTTTACTTGCAAACGGCTATGCATGTTTGAAGAAATGATTTTAAGTGTATTTGCACCAACTTGAATAGAATGTAATGGAATACCACGGTTTAAAGGTTGGGGGTTTAGGGACGAAATCTTCAACAAAAGCGTCATTCGTCACGTACGTTACAACCCACCCCAACGAAACCACCCAGAATTTGAAGAAGAAGCATTTGCGCACGACAATGCAATCTCTGATATAGTAGTGACATATTGTCTAGAGAATATATTAACTAGGTAAAACCAGAATTTGATTTGTTCCATACCCGTACCAATGTTTTACGCTCTGTACGTGAAAGGGCATATGCTGAGAATTCAAACTTAAGAAAACCGGCATGGTTTAACGAGGAACAGAGTTGAGGGATTTGCTAAAAGCACCCACACTCAAAGAAAAAGCCTTTTTTTTCTTTCCGCTTTGGGCACACACGAGCACTCGAGCGTTTTTTGTGATCTGACCTCGAGGGACGGAAATTAAAGATTGTGAAAGCAGCTAAAAGCAGCCAAACGAAAACAAAGGGGACTTCGAGACTTGCGGTTTTCATCAAAAGGCACATTTTATGAACAGAAATTGTCACTTGAAAACCACCAGCAAATTTCGATGTTTCCGGAGGCAAGAAGTAGAAAATCTCGAATTTAAAGCTGGTTGGCTTTTCCCGAAAAAAACAAGCGCGATTAAATGGAAAAAAATCTGAATTTAATTGCTGGTTTTTCCCTTAAAGCTGCCGAACGCCCGAAAAGGGCTAAAGCTACTCCCGGCCGTTGCCTAAACCACAACTTCAACAACTGGAACGAAATGGATGCAAAGATAAGGATTTCTTGGATTTCCGGTTTCCAAAGCTGTCAAACGATAAGCTTGAGGGCCGAGCATGCCGAAGGCCCGAAACGGGCCGAGGCTACGGAGCCCTTCCGATTGCTAGGCCTGGGCGCCGCAGACCCCATTATCTTCGAACCCAAAACGTACCGAATTCTCACCCATTCGCTGTTATCGGCCCTGTAGGTGCCATGGAGTGGGGATTGGGAACACCACCCCTAGAGAGAGACACACTAAATCCTTGCAAATACACGCCGAATCCATGCAAACACACATTAAATCCTTGTAAAGACACACACGAAATCCCTCTAACTACACAACAGGTACACACTAGGTGCGTGCAAATAGACACGGAATCTCTGCAAATACACACTCAATCAGTGTAAATACACACATTAAATCCCTGTAACTAGACACCAAATATTGCGTGCAAATACTCACGATTTGTGCAAACACACGCCTAATGCGTATAAATACACACCAAATCCATGCAAATACACTCTAAATTCGTGCAACTACACAGGACGTGAGTGCAAATACACACCAAATCCGTGCAAATACACACGGAATCCGTGCAAATACATATAAATCCGTGAATCCGTGCTAATACATACTAAATCCGTGCAAACACACACTGAATACGTGCAAATACACACTAAGTCCGTGCAAATACACAAATCCGTGCAAATACACACAAAATCCGTAAATACGCATTTAAAAAAATCGGCTTCAATAAAGGCTTGGCTAATAAAGCTTTTCATGCGGCTCAATTGAGCAGTTGCTGAGTCATGCAATTATAATTTTTCCCCCTCAACCCTCAATCTGCAAACCCTAAACCTTCCCCTTAATTCAAATTAGGGTTTAAACGGCGGTGCTATTTCCGGGTGGATCGCGGGAAAAGTGGTTTTATAATTAAGGGGTTGTTTATTATTAGGGGATCGGATTAGTATCAGTAGTAGTAGTATAGTAGTAGTAATAGTAGTAGTATTAGTAGTAGCAGTAGTACTGGTGGTAGTAGTAGCAGTATTTCATAGTATTTAATAGTATGTAGTACAAAGCCCCTGTAATAACAGTGAGCCCGTGAAAGATGTTGTGATCGGCCACCCGAGTTGATTAATCGTGGGTTGTTGATTTATCGTGGGTCACACACCGTTGCTAGGGATGGCTCAGAAAGCTTGTTTGGGGGCCTGGAACAACACAGCGATTAATCTTGAAATCATTGCTTTGGAGGCTTTGGTGGGCCTGTGCAAAACGAAGAAATCGGACCAAAAAAGCACTTGTGCAGAGGTCTCAAGGCCCCTACCCTGAACCTTGAATGCTGCCCCTTTCACCCCCTTGTAAAGTAGTCTTCGAAGCACTTTTTGAAATTTTAAATCCCCAGACGGTGTTGCTTTTAATCGTGGGGGGTTTTTTGCAAAAAACCATCCTTATTTGGGTGCTGCCTTTAAAGTAATACAAATTGGGGCCGGAGCCGCCCACATGCCGACACAAATTTTGTTAAGCACGGAAAATGCCAAGAGACGTGCTAACTTGAAAATGTGCACAGAACCCCATTCCGACAAACATTTTTGCTTCAGCACGGAATATGCAAAGAGACGTGCTAGCTTGAAAATGTGCACAGAACCCCATTCCGACACACAGTTTTGCTTAAGAAAATGCTAAGAGACGTGTTAACTTGAAAATGTGCACAGAACCCCATTCCGACACACATTTTTGCTTCAGCACGGAAGATGCTAAGAGACGTGCTAACTTGAAAATGTGCACAGAACCCCATTCCGACACACATTTTTGCTTCAGCACGGAAGATGCTAAGAGACGTGCTAACTTGAAAATGTGCACAGAACCCCATTCCGACACACATTTTTGCTTAAGCACGGAAGATGCTAAGAGACGTGCTAACTTGAAAATGTGCACAAAACCCCATTCCGACACACATTTTTGCTTCAGCACGGAAGATGCTAAGAGACGTGCTAACTTGAAAATGTGCACAGAACCCCATTCCGACACACATTTTTGCTTAAGCACGGAAGATGCTAAGAGACGTGCTAACTTGAAAATGTGCACAGAACCCCATTCCGACACACATTTTTGCTTCAGCACGGAAGATGCTAAGAGACGTGCTAACTTGAAAATGTGCACAGAACCCCATTCCGACACACATTTTTGCTTAAGCACGGAAGATGCTAAGAGACGTGCTAACTTGAAAATGTGCACAGAATTTCATTCCGACACATTTTTGCTTCAGCACGGAAGATGCTAAGAGACGTGCTAACTTGAAAATGTGCACAGAACCCCATTCCGACACACATTTTTGCTTCAGCACGGAAGATGCTAAGAGACGTGCTAACTTGAAAATGTGCACAGAACCCCATTCCGACACACATTTTTGCTTCAGCACGGAAGATGCTAAGAGACGTGCTAACTTGAAAATGTGCACAGAACCCCATTCCGACACACATTTTTGCTTCAGCACGGAAGATGCTAAGAGACGTGCTAACTTGAAAATGTGCACAGAACCCCATTCCGACACACATTTTTGCTTCAGCACGGAAGATGCTAAGAGACGTGCTAACTTGAAATGTGCACAGAACCCCATTCCGACACACATTTTTGCTTCAGCACGGAAGATGCTAAGAGACGTGCTAACTTGAACATGTGCACAGAACCCCATTCCGACACACATTTTTGCTTCAGCACGGAAGATGCTAAGAGACGTGCTAACTTGAAAATGTGCACAGAACCCCATTCCGACACACATTTTTGCTTCAGCACGGAAGATGCTAAGAGACGTGCTAACTTGAAAATGTGCACAGAACCCCATTCCGACACACATTTTTGTTTCAGCACGGAAGATGCTAAGAGACGTGCTAACTTGAAAATGTGCACAGAACCCCATTCCGACACACATTTTTGCTTCAGCACGGAAGATGCTAAGAGACGTGCTAACTTGAAAATGTGCACAGAACCCCATTCCGACACACATTTTTGCTTCAGCACGGAAGATGCTAAGAGACGTGCTAACTTGAAAATGTGCACAGAACCCCATTCCGACACACATTTTTGCTTCAGCACGGAAGATGCTAAGAGACGTGCTAACTTGAAAATGTGCACAGAACCCCATTCCGACACACATTTTTGCTTAAGCACGGAAGATGCTAAGAGACGTGCTAACTTGAAAATGTGCACAGAACCCCATTCCGACACACATTTTTGCTTCAGCACGGAAGATGCTAAGAGACGTGCTAACTTGAAAATGTGCACAGAACCCCATTCCGACACACATTTTTGCTTCAGCACGGAAGATGCTAAGAGACGTGCTAACTTGAAAATGTGCACAGAACCCCATTCCGACACACATTTTTGCTTCAGCACGGAAGATGCTAAGAGACGTGCTAACTTGAAAATGTGCACAGAACCCCATTCCGACACACATTTTTGCTTCAGCACGGAAGATGCTAAGAGACGTGCTAACTTGAAAATGTGCACAGAACCCCATTCCGACACACATTTTTGCTTAAGCACGGAAGATGCTAAGAGACGTGCTAACTTGAAAATGTGCACAGAACCCCATTCCGACACACATTTTTGCTTCAGCACGGAAGATGCTAAGAGACGTGCTAACTTGAAAATGCACAGACCCCATTCCGACACACATTTTTGCTTCAGCACGAAGAGACCCGTGCTAACTTGAAAATGTGCACAGAACCCCATTCGAACACACATTTTTTCACTTTTTCAGCAACGGGAAGATGCTAAGAGACGTGCTAACTTGAAAATGTGCACAGAACCCCATTCCGACACACATTTTTGCTTCAGCACGGAAGATGCTAAGAGACGTGCTAACTTGAAAATGTGCACAGAACCCCATTCCGACACACATTTTTGCTTCAGCACGGAAGATGCTAAGAGACGTGTAACTTGAAAATGTGCACAGAACCCCATGCCGAAACACATTTTTGCTTCAGCACGGAAGATGCTAAGAGACGTGCTAACTTGAAAATGTGCACAGAACCCCATTCCGACACACATTTTTGCTTCAGCAC
>CAJNDT010004247.1:0-16945 GCA_905221615.1 Symbiodinium sp. CCMP2592 | reverse complement strand
TGCATTTGAGAAGGGCTTGAGCCTTCCAGATGCCATCCAGCAGGCCAGCCAAGGCGACGTGAGATGCCGTGCCAGTGTCCCCGCCATCGCCAAATTCGTCCAGAACTTCGGCGGCGGCAGCCAGGGGTTTCCACTCCTCCATTTCCTTGCCAATTTTGGGAAGCAGTTTAATGCCACACTTCTGGTGGGAACCGAGCTGATGTCCACCCTGGTGTCGCTAGATTTCAAGCAAGCGACGTGCATCTTTCCCATGCTTCGTGTGGCGGCATGGGCTACCATGTTGACCAGCCCAAAATCCCAAGACGGGTTCAGCCGCATCCTTTCCACCAACGATCTCCAAAAACTGAAGGCACCAGGCATGCTCGACCAAGTTACCCAAGCCGAAAATATGCTCCAAGAGGCTTGGAAGGTCCAACAGGATCTTCTTGTGGAGCAGACCCACCATGCGTCCCACTTAACCAAATGCTTTGGTCGATTTGCAGTCAGAGTTTGTTTGTTCCTCACGAACAAACAAAGGGCAGGCCGGGAAACCAAGCACTGGCAATCTCTCCAAGCCATCTTGACTGCCTACACCAAGGAGATCCAAGACAGCTCGGCTGGCGCTGCCATTGCGGACCACAGCATGACTCCAAACATGCAGGTGACGGATGTCTTGGCGGCCAGCAACAAGACCATTGCCATGCTCCAAAACAACCACATGGAACTGGGCAAGTTGTTGCTTGGAGCGGAAGCTAGCAATTGGCCTATAGCCAGAATATCCTTGTAAGAGAATACACATAAGCATATAGGCAAGGAATATGCAGATGTGGATAGATTCCTTGATGCCAAGTGCTGAGGTACACCACCAAGGACCACGGTGCCAAGGTGTTCAAGCTGACGGATGTCACGGACGACCATGCCACCATGACTCACAAGCCACTCTTCCAAGATGAGGAAGAAGTCCATGTGCCATTGCAGAAGCTGCCAATGTGGAAGGCCACCAAGGCCATGATGCCGATGTTGTGCCCCCAGGATCTTGCCAGGGAAGGAATGACGGCGAAGCTTCTGTTGGAGGAGCGGGCCAGGTCGGAGGTCCAGCTGGCTCTCCACAGAGCGGCGGAAAAGCACCATGTGGATGCCCAGACCATCGCTTTCGGCCAGAACCCGCAGGGGTTGTTTGCCATCAAGACAATTCGCAAAACCATTCGTTTGGTTCCACTGGGCACGGTGAACAAAGCCAAGTCGACCGCCAAGGAAACGAAGCTCCTCATCCAGCACGGCGGCCACAGCTGGACCATTGGGCCGTTCCGCCAGAATGCGCAGTTCGAAGCAGACAGTGCGTTTTGCTTGATTCCATATTTCTGGTGCAAGCCCACGAGCGAAACCTCCGAGGTCACCATGGTTCACTCCACGGTCGTCGAGTCTGGGATTACCATCCCATGCTTGGAGAATCCTGCTCCGCTGGAACAGCACCAGCCGCTTTTGTTCCTGGCGGCCCATGCCGAAGCTTCCGAAGCAGACCACGGCGAGCCAGAGCCATCAGAGGCCGAGCCTAAAGCCAAAGCCAAGGCCAAGGCCAAGGCCAAGGCCAAAGAGCAGTCTGAGCCTCCTTCCAAGAGGGCCAAGAAGTGAAGAGCTTTTGCAGCCCCAAGGGAGCGGGCTCCACTTTAAAGACCCAAAGACCATGGCGGGTTTTGAAGCCAGCCGCCAGAGTTTTGCTGGAGAAGAAAGGTTCGCAAAGGTGTTTCCCGAAAGGGCAGGGGTGCATTCTTGCATGCATGTGCCATGTGGCTTTTCCATGAATGGACAGCATGCATGAATTGTGCGATGTTTGGTATAATTCTTCTTCGTCCATGCACAGCAGCTGTTTGCCAGACAAGGCCAGAGGCTGTCCACAGCAATCCATCATGGAGCTTGCACCTGCAGCCGCCCCTGAGCCAGCCATGCGAAACTCCAGGCTGCCAGCGGTTTGCCAACTTGGGCCAAACCAAATGCTGCAGGAAGTGCAGCCAAGGTGGCAGCCATTCCAGCAGATGCTCGGCCAGGCAGGACCACTTTGCGGGCAAAAGGACCAGCGGCACCACCGGCATAACCGGCACTCCTCTCCGCTTGAACCCAAAGTGGGTGCCCATGTGGTTCGGTGCCAGCCTCCGGGTGCGGACCTTTCTCCTCCATGCCCACGAGACCATGGAGGAGTTCCAAGTGTCCATGGAGCCATCCACAGCATCCACGTCCTTCCAAAACTGGCTTCGAGCTCAATTGGTGGCTGTGCATGAAGCCACCCATGGTGACCAAGGCTCCAATGCTGATCTCACCAGAATAATCAAAGAGCTTCTGCACAAGCCATGAGCATGCCTGGACGGTGTGAAAACATGTGCTTGCAGGCATATACACATGTGTATATATATATATATGTATATAAGCAGTTGTTTTATGAATGTATTTTTTCTGCAACCGTGTAGAAATTTCTATAGATGTACATGTATATGATATATACCTCTGTACACATATGTTTGTGTAAATGTTGCATCTCTGAAGTTTTGCTACAGAGTGCCAATGTGGCCACTATATGTCCATAAATACAGGCTATGCATGTATGTAATATATATATATATATATATATACATACATGTTCATACTTATACATACACATACAGATTTATGTACATATCCCTATCTGTACTGCCAGAGTGGCTTGCATCTTATATGTATGTATATATATATATGTATATATATATATATATATATCGGCCGATGTGGCTTGCACCATTTCTTTCTTAATTTGCCAATGTGGCCGGCTCGCTTTGCAGAGAGAGAGAGAGAGAGAGAGAGAGAGAGAGAGAGAGAGAGAGAGAGAGAGAGAGAGAGAGAGAGAGAGAGAGAGAGAGAGAGAGAGAGAGAGAGAGAGAGAGAGAGAGAGAGAGAGAGAGAGAGAGAGAGAGAGAGAGAGAGAGAGAGAGAGAGAGAGAGAGAGAGAGAGAGAGAGAGAGAGAGAGAGAGAGAGAGAGAGAGAGAGAGAGAGACGAGAGAGAGAGAGAGAGAGAGAGAGAGAGAGAGAGAGAGAGAGAGAGAGAGAGAGAGAGAGAGAGAGAGGGAGAATAGAGACAGTCAACGAGACCTTGCATGAGATTCTTGAATGGTGTGCGGATGCTGCAGCCATTCTTGCCAAGTGTTGGCCTGCCCCATAGCGCTCCCAAGCCACCAGCCCTCCAAGATGGCCCCGAAGGCCGGTGCAGGGTCTCCATTTGGGTCCTGCTTTAGATATCTAAAGGGCACATAACGACCCTGCAGGCACAAGCCATGAAGGCCCAGCAGGACTCCAAGGCCACGGTCTCCAAGCACAACATGAAGAAGCCGGCCGCCAGCAAGACCACGGAGAAGCCAGTTTTGCCAGCCGGCAGCAAGACCACGGTGGAGCCAGAGGCCATGGACCCCATGGAGGACACTTTGGGCATGACCAAGGCCCAGCTGCAGGCCATGTTTGGCCCAGGCTTCGAGCCAGACTTCGAGGAGCCAATTGGGGGCCATTTGGCACTCCATTGCTCCAAGCCAGGGTGCAGCAGCTGGGTGTGGTGCCACAAATTGTACCAGCGGAAGGTTTGCGTGCAATGCGGGCAAGTCTGGCTTCGGTCGTTTGTCGACCATGGATGCCGGCTCCAATGGCATGACTGACCACTTGGACCATGATGGCTTGGTGGAGTGAAAAAGAGAAGTTGCAAGCCTTTATTTGTCAAAAGGCCCGTAGCCTATATCTCACCCCTTAAGCCTCCAAGCCTATCTCGGCCCAAGGCTCCAAGCATACAGGGTTTCGCCTTTGATGGCTCGCTATTTCGCTAGGAGCACATGACATGTTTCTAGATGTCAATATATATATATATATAGATATATATATATATATATATGTGGTCAGAAGGCCCGTATCCTAGATGTCATCCCACAAAGCCTCCAAGCCTATCTAGGACCAAGGCTCCAGGTTTCCAGAGTCCCTGCTATAGTTTCGCCTTTCATGGCTCGCTTTTTCGGTAGGTGCACTTTACATGTTTCTATATATGTCTTGCTATATATATATGTATATATACATAAAGACATGTAGGTATTTCTTTATATAAACAACTAAATTTTCTACAGATTTTGATATATAGAGAATTATGTATGTATACTGGCAAAGCTGTAGACACAAAGTATGTCTAGTCACAAACACAGTTTCGAATTGTTGATCCTGCCACTGTGCTGCAGCCTTTCGTGCTCCAGCACACTTTTGCCATCCACGGCCAGCTTTGCTTTTGCATTTTGCACCATAATGTCCGGTGCCGCTCCCAAGAGCAATGCCAAGGCACCCATGCCCACGGCAGCCTCCACAGCCTCCACGGAGGCAGCGGTCCCCGCGGCAGCTCCAGCCAAGGCCCCTCCGGCCAAGGCCCCTCCGGTGCTTGGGCCATGGGTGGCACCCATGCCAAATCCAGCGGTTGCACCATTGGTGCTTGCAAGGCCATTGGTGCCAGCCAACGAGGTCACGGCCCTCACCATGGCCTGCGGGTGGTACGTCCCACCCAATGCAGTTGTCCAGAACCCTGGTGCACAGCATGCCACGGCGAGGTTCACCAACCACCGGCAACTATCCAGAGCCCACCCACTGGGAGTGCACCAGGTGCCAGGCGGCCATGGTGTCACTCCATGACATCCACCAGGCCAGATCCTGCATCCGCTGCGGCCACTCTTGGTTCCAGTCCATGTTTGGTGGGCTGCGGATCTGTCAGCCACGGCAGGACCAGGGCCACTTCGACCAGGACGACCACGAGGACCAGGGCCAGGTGAACCAGGAGGGCCAGGATTGGTGGGCTGCAGAAGACGAGGGCCAAACGGACCACGAGAGCGACCATGATAGCGGGGCCTTTCCGTCTCCAAATTGGCCAGACTGGGCAGTCATGGATTTTCTGAATGCCCTGCAGGAGCCCGAGCCAGAACCAGCAGCCCATGGAGCAGCCCACGGAGGAACCCACGGACGAGGCCACGGAGGAGCCCACGGACGAGCCCACGGAGTCCCAAGACCATGCAGGACCATCGCATAGCAGCATGTTCTGCTTGCCTTTGTTGTGTGACCTGGCATGCAGGACCAGCGGCCTAAAGGCACAATGCATGGTCTTCCATGGAGCGAGCGGCCAGGGCACCATGGATCTTCCATTGCATCTTCCATGCGATGACAAAAAATTCGCAAAGGATCTCAGGTTTCGATGGTTGGAGATATTATAGATAGAAATCTATTGAAGTTAAGGTATATAGGGTTTAAATATATAATATATAATGGGGTTTATAAGTATAGGGGTTTATAGGGTTTCTATAGGGTTGAGTGCTTATAGGGTTTAATAGGGTTTATATAGGGCTGTGTCTTTCTATCTCTAGACATGTAGATATTCATTTTGGGATTATTATAGTCTTTAAGTTTGTATAGGGTTTAGGGTTTGGAGGTTTTAAGTCTTTTTTAGGTAGTAAGGTTTCAAGACATACAGAGACATTGTTTCAGCTGTCCGGGAACATATAGGGATTCAAAGTTTCAGTGTAGATCTACATGTATATATACATCCACAGGAATATATATATATATATATATATATATATATATACATATATATATATGTATCATTTTTTATACAGGCAGAGATATATATATATATATATGGTATCCCCCCCCATGGATCTACCTTTTTCGTGTGTTTGTGAGCCACATCACACGAAAATGGAAGATCCTTGAGGGGAGGGCCTACCCGATGGACCGTTTTGTGGCTGGGTGAACTCCACCCTGGCCCGATTGAGTTCAATCGGGCCGATTGAACTCAGTCGCCCCCCCCCCCGATTGAGTTCAATCGGGGCCGATTGAGTTGAATCGGGCGCCGGATTGAAGATTGAAGATTGAAGATTCCCTCGAAAACTTTGCCGGGGAATCTTCAATCTTCAATCTTCAATCCGGCCCCCGATTGAGTTCAATCGGGGCCGATTGAGTTGAATCGGGCGCCGGATTGAAGATTGAAGATTGAAGATTCCCTCGAAAACTTTGCCGGGGAATCTTCAATCTTCAATCTTCAATCCGGCCCCCGATTGAGTTCAATCGGGGCCGATTGAGTTGAATCGGGCGCCGGATTGAAGATTGAAGATTGAAGATTCCCTCGAAAACTTTTGCCGGGGCATCTTCAATCTTCAATCTTCAATCCGGCCCCCGATTGAGTTCAATCGGGGCCGATTGAGTTGAATCAGGGCCGCTTGACTGCAATCGCGCTTCGTCCCAAGTGGGCGGGGTTTCAGGTTCAGGGTTGAGGAATGTGAATTTGATGTGCCGAACGTGTTTACCAGGATCTCGAGTGCTGCGTGTTGGTGAGCGGTTTTTCAAAATGATGGCAAGCATTTTTTTGGTCTGTGAATATTGGTGAAATCACGAACGGGTATTCAACAGGATTCATAAAGGTATAAACGGTTTCTATAATCTATGGGTATCTATATGAAATTTTTAAGATGTAAAGGAGGAGTATCGTGTAAGGTGTTCTATATGCTCTTGTTTTTGATTTCTTCATTGGGCACATAGCAGGTACAGCGCAGAGCATTCTGCTCCTGATTATCCTGCCATTAATCCGTTATCTATAAAGTACTCTACAAGGCATTCTATGGTGCATTCTACGGGTATGTTATAGAATATCCGTTAGGTGTTCTTTAGGACTTCCTATGGGGTACTCAGAGGGTATCATAGATATTGTGTATTCTGTAAGCTAGTCGGTAGGGAAATGCAGATGATATTGTACAAGGCCTATAAAAGGCCAAGTATGTAACGTTGTTTCGGGCTTTCTATCGGGTACTCCATAACGCATTGTATAAGGGATTGTACAAGGCATCAACATGAACGTAAAGATTATCTTACAGAACGTGTTCTATAACGTAATGTATAGGCTATACGGCTATAAGGTACTCAAGAAGATATCTATGAGGTATATAGGGGATATTCTATAACGTCTTACCTAGGGTCACCTGTACGAAATTCTTTGGGGTTTGTGGTATTCTTTAGGTTATTCTCTTCGACTCCTGGATCACTCCTAGAAACCCCTTACCCAATAGGCTGCTTCTTTATGAGGGGTTCTCAGATCTTGGGCTCGTTGAAAGGTTATCTATACTATAGGTACTCTTACTTCCCAAATACCTATGGGGGTGTAGGAAGTTTAAACTTTCGCAACAAGATTACCTTATTAGGGGCCAAAAGTTGAAAGTTTGGTTTTGAGCCACTAAATGTTATATGGGTTCATGGTATATATACTGTATACAACGACTGTCATGTATAGGGCCATATGGGCATCCTGTAAGGTCTTCTCTAGAGTATTCCAGACGGTCTTCCATGAGGCGCACGACATATAGAGGGTAGTATGTGTTCCATAAGGTATTTTGTAGGGTATTCTATGTCGTATTTTGTAAGGTATTCTAGATATTCAAAAGATATACGGACTGTGACTGAAAGTATATGATAAGGTATTCTCGAGGCTCTAGGGTATTCAATAAGGCATGAGGGTATTCTATATCAGTGCATTCCATATGAAAGGCTTTACGATACATAGAGAAAGTATTCCAAAGGACATCCTGCAAGATATTCTATATAGTGTCTTGTATATAGTGTCCTATAGGGTATGTGTAATATAATGCGCGCGGGGTGAATCCTATATAGGTGGTCTTGGAGACGGTATGCGACAGGATGTTCGGGTGGATTTCTATAAGATATAAAGGTTATGTGAGTGGAATTTTGCAAAGTATTCTTAAATGTAATTTAAAGGGCACTATATAGGTGAAACACAAGGTATTGAACCCTGGAAATATCGATAGATTTCGTGTTCGCGGATATTATCTATAATCCCGATGCGTCCTATATATGGGACGTGTAGAAATAGGGTCCTCTTTTCATATCTATACTTGTCGTGATACGGGATGACATATCTTTGCTCTCCTGTTGCGTGTTACCTTCACAGCCCATACTGCTGCATGCAAAAACCTATACACACACAGAACATGCATGCAACCTTGCGTTCTTTTGCAACACGAGAAGAAGCCGTACGCGAATGTATGTCGCTTGGAAAAACTCAGTGTGTATATGAAGGAAATGCAGAATTTAGGATCTGCGAAATCTTTGATCGAGTCGAAGCGTATTTAGTGAAGGACTTATAAAGAGAAGGGAATACGTTATAGAATATCAACTATTTCCCATCCGGCTCTCAAACACACGAAAGGGTAGATCCTTGAGGGGGGGGATAGCAGATATATATATATATATATATACAGACTCATATATATATATATATATATATTCTAGTGTATATATACTGCTACTTATACAGATTTGTTGCCAGAATGGCCAGTATACCCATTGCCAGTGTGGCCAGCATGTTCATATTGTTTTACATTTATATGTAGCCACAGCCATCATGGCCAGCTTCTTTAGATTTCTCATCCACATATTGAAAGACAGCCATCGTGGCCAGTTTTTGTTTTATATGGATATAGCCAGCATGGCCAGCAAACTCCAACACCAGTCCCAGCAACCAGTGCAGCACCATAAGCAATGTGAAACCCAGCAGCCCTATAGTGCATGCACCTCCTGTCCGAGTGCCAGTGTGAGCTGGTAGCAGACCCCAGTCGCAGGCACATGTGCATCACATAATGTTGTAATCCGCGCCCGTTCTCTCCAGCGGTTCAGTAGAGTCGCAAGCACCAAACAAGCCGCACCCAGACCATGCGAGCAGACTGACTAGATGGAAACTTACAAGCAGTGTTCAACAAACAGTGGTTGCATTTAGGATTGCACCTACAATCCTAAGTACAAGAGTTTTGCACTTAGGATTGCAATTACAATCCTAAGTGCAGAATTTCTGCACTTAGGATTGCAATTACAATCCTAAGTGCAAAATTTCTGCACTTAGGATTGCAATTACAATCCTAAGTGCAATAAGCCATTGTTTGGCGTTTTCCATTTCTCCACGTGGCCTGCAGCCATGGATGATGGCAACGGGACTGTGCTGCCGACGACACCGAGTCCAGAGTACGATCCCCACAGCCCTGCGATGAGTGAAGTCTCCCATGAGACAGTGGTGCAGGAGAGGTCCACGGCCAAGGCACGGACCCAAGTCTTCGCATGGCCGACACCACCAGATTGGGTGAACCTACAGGCTGCTGCCCAACAAGCAGCGGTGCTGGGCCGACTGGGACCAGTGCTGGGACAGTTTGGGCCGACAGCACCACTGGTGCCTCCAACAGCACCCTTGGAACAGCACCATTGCTGGCTCCGACAGCACCATTGGTGCCTCCGACAGCACCATTCCTGACTCCTCATGGCTGCCTTCAGTTGGACCAATGGTGCCCCCAGTGGCACCATGCCTGCCTTCAGCAGCACCACTGCTGCAACCGATGGTGCCTCCAGCGGCAGCATTTCCTCCAGCTGGATGGGTCCATGGTTGGCAGTCAGAGGCAACCACACACAGCATGGAGGTAACATTCGGAGGCAGGGGACCCAGTCAGCCACGACAACCCCCAGCAGAGGCCGCAGCAAGACCAGCACAGCAGGCAGCACCACCAACAGCACAACAAGGCCCTGAGGCCCAAGGGAAGGAACAGCAACAACCACCATCCCAAGCAGCCGGGCCAACAACACAGCAGCAGCCACGGCAGCAGCCACCCACAGCAGAGCAACAGCCACAGCAGCAGCAACCTCCCTGGCGGCGACAACAAGCACCACAGCCAGCACCACCAAAGTCAGCAGCGGAAGCGGCGAGGCCACCAAAGGAACCAGCAAAGTCAGCAACGGAAGCGGCGAGGCCACCAATGGAACCCACTCGACCAGTGGGCCCAATCAGCAAAGCCAACGTTATGAAGGGCAAAGGCAAAGGCAAAGAATCCAACATCCCGGCCGCATTCCGAAAGCAAGCATTGGGCCACACACCCATGGTCGTTCCGCCACCGAAGCAAACACCAGAGCCGGCCACCTCCTCCCACGACCCATGGGCTTTCCAAGGACCGCCGCCCAAGCTGCAGCCACGAGAACCAGACTACCCACCACCTGGATTCGGGCCAAAGCAAGTGGGAAAAGAACCACCAAAGGCCAGGCGACCCACTGCTGCTGCACCAGCCGGTGCCATGCCAGATGTGCCACACCGACACACAGGCTGGAAACACAAAGCATGTTGGCTGTTGACCAGATACAGCCAAGAAGATTGGAGAGGGGTCCAGGAGCTGTGCAGCAGCTTCCAAAAGGAGCTCCATGACCACGAACCAGTGCTGTGGCTGGACGGGAAACCAACGTGGGCCAGGAAGGTCCAATGGTTCATTGACCATTGGACCCAGGGCGACTATGCTCGCTGCCACAGACTCTACCAGTGGCACCATGGACCTGATTGTTTAGGTTTTCCAGAAACCATATAGTTCCGAATCTTTTCTAAAGCATTGCTGAGATAAATATGGATCGGAAAGCCATAAATAAGCTAAGCCCCAGATAAGCTTTCTTTGAAAGGAGTTTGAAACAATAGTCCAAGTTCGTTTTTTTCGACCGACACAACCGCTGTCCATTAAGGTTCAGCACGGAGTCCCAGATGGCCCAGTACTTGGCTGAGCATGCCATGGTGGTGGAGGGGCACGGCCATGACCCACTGCAGCCAGACCGCTTCAGGCAGCACCAGTAAAACACCAGAGGTCCGTGCATGCACCATGTCCATGTCATGTATTCGCCAGTTTTGTGGCCAGCACACTTCGCCATTTTTTGTGGCCAGCACAGTTCGCCATTTTTGTGGCCAGCACAGTAACTATACAGAAAGAATCAAACTTATTGGTTGTTTTTGTTTTCTTTCTCTCTCTATATATGTATATATATATATATATATACACATATATGTTTATATCTATCTATATCTATATATATATATATGTGTTTCTTCTTTCTGTGTATAATAATGTAGGCTGCATACATGTATATGTGTCTATATGTACGTATGTGTGTGTATATATACACATACATACATATATTTGTTTCATTATACACACCTATATACCCAGTTACATACAATCACTGTGCTTATATATATATATATATATATGTATATATAAGCAAACGTATAGATGGTGATAAAGCCACATGGCTAGCCACTTGGTTTTTTTCCTTTCCATATAGAGTCTTCTACATAATATATAATTACTTAGATATCTATATATATATATATGTATATATATATATATATATGTATCGGTCTGTTTACCTACATATGTACATCTTTATATATACATACATTCATTTAATTGAACTATATAACTTATATATATATATATATATATATATATACACACACATTCTTTCTGTTGGCTAGCCAAAAAAGCTGGATACTGTATATGTTTCACATGGTATCTGTACATGGGTGTGTGTGTGTGTGTGTCTTTTCTTCTTCATCTAAACTCTCACGAACTTCATGTTGTTTTGGCAGAAATCCAGACAACTTTGGCTTGCATGATGTCTCCTTCCAGAATCAACAATCGCTGTGTTCTATATTCTGTACTGTTTTCTGTTGTTGTCCATACATAAAGAGACACAGACATATATTTTATGTGTATATACATATATAGACATGCATATCTGTCTTTACATATACATGTCTTCTGTGTGTCCTAATGTATCTATAGGATGTGCCTTTCAACGTGCCGCTATAGATTGCTTGAGATGTGCTTTCTCTGCCATCCTCGCAGCCACCTTGGCCTGCATTCCAATTTGTTTTAGGACCACACTTGTGCTGCCATGTCCCAAGTGTGGAGCATTTCTGACTTTTTGTCTGAACTTCGCCATCTGGGCCAGCTCACTAAGATGCGGCCAGGGAGCCTGGTCGTCACTACCATGGCGACCACATTCGTGGAAAGGATCCGTGCGGCAAAGAATTGGACATCCGCAGGCATCATCCAATTGATCGGTGAAGTCCAAAGCATGGAGCTGCCAGATGCCATAAAGGAGAGCATCCAGGAGGCCGTTGAGACATGCCAGACCAACGAAGCCTCCCACATCAAGCTCTCCACTTGCGGCCAGAAGATAGTCCATGTGCCAGCATACTTGACCACGGCGGATTGGCAGGCTCTCGAATCTGCCGTATCCAAGGATGACCAGATGTCTGTCATGGCCAAAAGGCTCCGAGCAATGGGCCTTACCTCCCTGAAGGAGAACACGGTGCACCAGGTGCTCGCCACCCTGCTCTACGTCAACCACAGCCGAGGCCAACCACAGATGCAGCCGAGGGCCATACATTCCATGGTAGACGACTTCCAGGCCATCTTCCACGGCACGGCCAAGATTGACTGTGCCCAAACTGGCCACTTACTCGGAGGATCCTCTCCAGAATGGCGAGGCCTGGCTGAGCCAAGCATACACGAATGGCTGCAGTCCAGCCAATAAAAAGCTTCCTCTGCATGCTTGGTACAGGAAGGTGCCCATGAGGAAGAACCATCATTTGCTGGTTGGCTATCATGTGCCGGCGGAGTCCAACAAGGCACATGGAAGCCATGACCATCTGGCCAAAGCTGCCCAAATGCTCTCTGGGCTTCACCACCTGCAGAGCCAGAGATTAAACTCTTGCATGCAGAACCTGCCAACACCGCAGCAGCAACCATCGCAGCTTGCACTTCTGCCGGTGCAGAACGACCAGAACCAAGCGGTGCAGCAGCAGCCGCTGCAGCAGCAGCCGCTGCAGCAGCAGCAGCCGCTGCAGCAGCAGCAGCCAGTGCAGCTGCAGCAGCCCTCGCAGCAGCCACTGCAACTGCAGCAGCCCTCGCCCCAGCCACTGCAGCTGCAGCAGCCGTCGCAGCAAACAGCACTGCAGCAGACTTCTGCTACGGCCCATGATGAGGCGGGCAGCCAAGCAGCAGTGCCGCCGGATCCCATGCTCGCCACAGCCGAGCCAGACATGTGTACGGAGAAGCCCTGCAATTCCAAGCCAAAGACTTTGCAGGAGTTTGAGGACCAGCACTTCCAGGAACTCAGGAAGAGGAAGCTTGAGGCCAAAGAGAAGGCCGTGCCAAAGGCAAAAGCCAAAGCCAAGGCCAAGGCCAAGGCCAATCCCAAGGCCAAGGCCACAATCCCAAGGCTAAGGCCAATCCCAAGGCTAAGGCCAATCCCAAGGCTAAGGCCAAGGCCAAGGCCACCCCCAAGGCAAAGGCGAACCAAGCGAAGCCAGTGGCCAAGAACCAGGACCACCTGCCGCCGCACAAGCGGGATCCACCGATTTTCGGGTGCCCCAAATGCCGAGGGAATCCAAGCGGTTGTGGGCAGTGCCTGAGCCCAACGTACACAGGCCTGCGGCTCCCAGGCCGAGAAGCCTATCGGGCCCATATGGCCCGAAAGGCCAGGATGGCCAAGTGAGCTCCAGGGGAGACCTCCCGTGTCACCATAATTGGCCATTTTGGCTGACCAGATCCGTTGGCTTAACCACGGGCCTTGCATTGGGGCAAAAGTTTCTCGCAAGTTGTTTGCTTTGCATGCAATGCTCGTCTCTCTCTCTCTCTCTCTCTCTCTCTCTCTCTCTCTCTCTCTCTCTCTCTCTCTGTCTCTCTCTCACTCTCGCTCTCTCTCTCTCTCTCTCTCTCTCTCGCTGTCGTCTCCGTGTAGAGATACACAGACACACACACACGTATATATATATATATATAGAAATGGTGTATACAATGGTTTATGTCGCATATATAATAAAGGTTCTATTTCTCCAATTACTTTCGCTTTTCATTCAATAACTGAAAAATATATGCCTATATACATGCAATAAATATACATATTTATATGTATAAATATATATATATATATATATATATACATATGTATATATAGGCTTATATGCATATATATATATATATATACTTTAATATCTATACATATATATATATATATATATATATATTGTTTTCATGTGCGAGCATGAATTTGACGTCTGTGGACGGTCAATTTCTTCTTGTAGCTGGAATATATGTATTTCTCTTGAGGTATGATACTGCAAGAATCATATATTCCTGACAAAGGGCCTCTATATGGCATGCAGGGTTTCTTTTTGGCGACATAGCAATCGGTGAGTGCCCTTTCCATTTCTGTCCTGCCAGCTCTGAGAATGCATGACTTCTGTCCGTGAAGCTTGTTGCTCCAAACAAGAAGTACCAGCAGAGGCAATGCATGCAGGACTATATATATGTTTGAACATGGTGCCCCGAGCTCCCCTCTGCAAAACCGTGCATATATATATATATATATATATATGCTTGTCTATGGAACGTTTCCCGTTGATTACGTGCACACCAGATGGATGCAGACAGCTCAGATACATCGAAATATCTTAAAGTATGTGTTTACATATATATATATATAAGAAGTTCGGATCCATCATTTGTAAACCAAGTAGGCACTGTCCGAAGCCCTGGGTGACCATGGAGCCTTCCAAAAAGAAAGCCAAACTTCAACACCTTCTGACGTTCAAGGCCAGCCTGCCAGGCCATTCCCAAAGTGCTTTGGCGGGCTTCGTCAAAGCAGCCAAAGAGCAGGGCCTCCCGGAAGCCAGTTCTTCCAACGACCAGCGAAAGGCACGGCAACAGCTTCTTGAAAGCTGTGATGGCGGCCCCCTGGGACCATTGATCCAGCAGGCAGAACTGCCCATGAGCGACGGTGCCACAGTGACCATCAATTTTTCCAACCTTCTGGTCTATATCACCAGTCTTTTCGCCATGGGGGGCAGCTTCCATGATCTGCTCCAAAGGAAGCATGCGGCCAATCCCTCGTCGCTGGACAAGCCCTGGTCCTTGATCTTGTATTGCGACGAGGTGATCCCTGGCAATGTTCTTGGTCGTGCTGAACGCAAGCTATGGGCCATTTACGCCACCTTCCTCCAGCTAGGCCAAGAAGCCATGGGCCACGAAGACATGTGGCTGACCATCAGCCTAGAAAGATCCACCTTCGTGGCCCAATTGCCAGGTGGCATCGGCCAGGTGTTCGCCAAGATTCTGGAAGCCATCTTTTGCTGCCCCATGGCTGAACCATGTGGAGGCCTGCTCTTGAAAAGTCCACATGGGCCCATGGGCAACATCCGCCTCCATTTCAATTGGGGTATATGCCTCGCTGATGGGGCTGCCCAGAAGCAGATCTGGTCTTCCAAAGGCGAAGCTGGTACCCGATTTTGCATGTTATGCGCAAACATCCACTCAGCAGCCACCATGGCTGCAGGCCAGGATGCCATTGACCATGCGACGACCAAATACCACCAACTGCGCTTGACAACTGACACTGAGGTCATCCAGTCCTACCATCGTTTGGACCAACGGCAGCAAACATGCACCAAGGCGGATTTCCAGCACTGGCAGCAGGCCGCAGGGTGGACGTGGAATGCCCATGCCCTCCTCTTGAACCAGCCGCTGTTGTCCAGAGGCCACATTCGACCAGTGAGCCAGTTTTGCCACGATTGGATGCATGGGATCTTGCAAGGCACTGGCCCTGTCGTCCTCTTCCAGACAATGGAGACCATTGGCATGGCAATGGGTTTCAATGCTTGGGATTCCATGGAAAAGTACATCCAGCTCTGGTCCTGTCCAGGGGCTTCCAAAGCAGGGCACCTGAACGCTTTGTTTTCCTCCAGGATGGTGAGCAAACACCAGGCAAGTTATAAGTTTTCCTGCCAGGCCAGCGACCTCTTGAGTATATTCCCCATTGTGCGGCATTATCTCCACACCATGGTTATGCCGGTGGGCGGCTGCCCCATTAAGGCCTGCGAGGCATTCTTGGCCCATGCAGACCTGCTCGACCAGGTGCACCAAGGAACCATGTATGGGGCCACTACCAGGGCAAGCCTACTACCAGCTGCTGAGTCGGCCATCCAGAGTTTCGTGGAAGCCAACTTCGGAGTTTCCTTAATAAAGAAGTGGCACTGGCTTCTGCACCTGCCTGATTTCTTGGAGAGGTATGGGATGTTGCCAAGCACTTTCACCACTGAGCGCAAGCACAAAACCATTGCCAAGTATGCCACCAACTTGCAGAAGACCACGGCTTTCGAAAGCCATTTGATGCAGCAGGTCGTGGCCATGGAGATCACCACTTTGAAGGAGCCAGGTCTGCACCCGGACACCTGCCAGCTGCTGAAGCCAAAGAAAGCTACCAAGCAGCAAGTCCAAGTCCTCCGCGACTTCGTGGATGGCCCATTGAACGAAGCCATGGTTGCTTCGAGTGCGAAGCTTGCCAAAGGTGGCACCATTCATGCCCACGATGTGGTTGTCTTCCAGCAGCAAGACGGACGTTGGGAAGTCGGCCAACTTTGGTTCCACTTGGAAGTGGGTGCTCAACAGGTCACACTTCTCCAGCGGTGGACTCCCACGGTGAACAAAGCATCCCACTCTGCGAAATGCACCATCACGAACGAGCAAGGCTTCGTTCCCATCGACTCCATCCAGTACCCACTGCTGTATAGTAAAGCCTCAGACCAAGAGGCCACGGTGCTCATCCCGTACCAGCTTAACTGCAGGCTGTGAAACATCCATGCTTCACCTATTGAGTGCAGGTTTGGGTTTCGCCCTGATCATCGTGCCTACCTGGAGATTTGGACTTCCAAAGGGGGGTTTAGGGTTCGTTTTCATGCATGGTTTGTAAGCTTTCAGCTCATGCCCTTCTGATTCTTTTTTTTTAGATGCCCTCTTGCTCACAAGATATCCATGACACCGCCTATATATGGCCAGCTACATATGACATATAACCCATGTGAAAGCCTATATGGCCAGCCGATTTCCACATTGCTCCCATACTTCATGGCTGTTCCATCCCATATATTTAGTGTAAGTATTTGCCACGAAAGCCACACCCAAAAACAGTTATAACTAGTTAGCTAACTCCACCTAACTAGTTATAAAAAAATACTTAACTCATGTTAACCAAGATAACTAGTTATAACACAGCGAGGATTCC
>CAJNDT010004246.1:507429-648423 GCA_905221615.1 Symbiodinium sp. CCMP2592 | reverse complement strand
GTGCAGCCCCTGGACACGCATTGCTTTGCCGCAATGAAGCGCCGCATACGTGAACGGTATACTCAATGCCGGTCTGCTGGAGATTTCAATCCTCATGCGTTCTTGAAGCTGATGTCCGATATCTCCAGTAAGTTTCTGTGCAGTGTTCGGTGGGCCACTGCCTTTGAGCAGGTGGGTATTCTGGATTGTCCACATTCGCACCTAACACGGGCTCTGCAGGAATATTTCCCTGACGGAAAACCGCCTCTTTCCGGCAACCCGTTGAGTCCAGAGGAGCTGCGGCAACTTTTGCCCAAAGGCCGACAATTTTGGTACAGACTTTGGTGCAGGGAAAGATTGGTGTTGCCTTAGCTTCCCGGCACTGCACGGGTACCAGGCCACGTCCCCCAGGACCGCTCCTGTTTGTGAAGCAAGTGCGGGTTTCAGCGTGCCTATGTCTTGGCAGTCTCTGAGAGGGCAGGTGCTCAGGCTTGAGACGTGGTTTGTGCGTGTCACCCTTTCGCAGTGGCCATGCTTATCTCTTGGTTTGTGCGTGTCACTCTTGCGCAGTTTTGTGCGTTGCTGAATGGGTGCCTCGCAAGTGGCTCAATGCCAATGTGAAGATCATCTGGGTAGGCGACCGCTGCTATGAAATGTAATCGCGGCGCGAAATGGCAGGGTTGAAAGCCAGTAGAACTTGCTCAGAAGCCCACGCACCGGAAAGTAGCACACGTGATGTGGCTGCCATTGCCCGACAGTGAAAGCAGCAGACGTGATCATGCCGCCCTGGCTCTAAAGTGAAGCAGCAGACGTGATGATGCCGCCCTAGATGTGAAGTGAAAGCAGCAGACGTGATTTTGCACCCTGCCGTTGGAGGCTTAAACTGCGGAGGCCCCTTCTTTTGGCAGCTAATGCCAGGTTTTGCCTCCAAAAAGCCGTTCCGCTTCCTAAGGGCCGCGTTTTGCCCTTGTGACACGTGGAAGCAGCAGACGTGATTTTGCACCCTGCCTTCGGAGGCTTAAACTGCGGAAGCTCCTTGTTTTGGCAGCTAATGCCTGAGGTTTTGCCTCCAAAAAGCCGTTCCGCTTCCTAAGGGCCGCATTTTGCCTTTGCCAAAAGTGGAAGCAGCAGACGTGATTGTGCGGCCCTGGTCTAAAGTGACATCATCAGACTGTCAAGCTTCCAACTGCTGTTGAGACTGAGGCATGAACGTGGTTTGTGCGTGTCACCCTTGCGCAGTGGCCATGCTTATCTCGTGGTTTGTGCGTGTCACCCTTGCGCAGTGGCCATGCTTATCTCGAGCTTCGTGCGTGCCACCCTTGTCACTTGTGCAGTGCAGCGGCTGTTTCAAAGCGGTCGTGCGTTTGCGCGGAATCCCTGTGCTAGTGTCCCACAGAACCAACAGCGGGCTTGAACTAGCTCGCACACACGCACAAGGTACAAGGTACTAGCTCGGCACGCACTCACAAGGTACAAGCTCATGCTCATGTCAGAGTTTGATTGGTTTTTGAAGCTTTGCACTCGCAAAAAATGAGCACGGCCCTTGCGCAAACATGTTGAATGTGCCTGGTCCTTGTGTGTGTGTGTGTGTCTGTGACGCCCGCTTCGTTGAGCTTCCGCATGCCGGCCGAATCCTCAGCCTCCACCGAGACAGTCTTGCAAGAAGCTTGAAGCACCACTTTCTGTTTTGAGGCTCTGATGCCCACAGTCTTTCTTCATCTCGTCACAGCCTTGGCAAGTCTTTGAAGAAGCTCCCCTAACCCTAAACCTCGGCAAGTTCTTTAAAGAAGCTTGTTTTTTGAGGCTCTGATGCCCACAGTCTTCATCTCGAGTCGCAGCCTTGGCAAGTCTTTGAAGCACCCCCGCAAACCCTAAACCTCGGCAAGCACTTTGTTTTTGAGGCTCTGATGCCCACCGTCTTGATTTCGTCACAGCCTTGGCAAGTCTTTGAAGAAGCTCCCCCAATCCCTAAACCCTAACGCCGCAAGCGTGACAGTCTTCTTTGAAGAAGCAAACTCCCCAAAACCCTAAACCTTTAAAGCTTAGACCGTGACAGTCTTCAACTCTGTTGACAGCCGTGGTAAGTTCTTTGGAGAAAGAGCCTAAACCGTGACAGTCTTCAACTTCAGTGACAGCCTTGGCAAGTTCTTTGGAGAAGCTCTTGAAAGACGTCTTTGTGGGTCGGAGAAGCTTGAAGCAGTTCGTTTCTGAGGTCCGTCAAGCTTCAAATCTCGATTGCGTGACAGCCCAGGTCTCAAAGTGTGCCTGTGAGCTCTCAGAGACTGCGTTCGGAGTACAGTCAGTTTTGTCCGCGCGTGTTGTGAATGTCATCCTTGCGCAAAGACTATGCGTGTTTTCGCGCTCTGAGAGACTGCGTTCGGAGTACAGTCCGTTTTGTTCGCACATGTTGTGAATGTCATCCTTGCGCAAAGACTATGCGTGTTTTCACAGCTCTAAACCCACAAGGCATCAAACTGTGACAAAACACCAGCGTTCCAGTGATTGCACACGAGTAACGTGTGGCCCGCTTGACAGACGGGTGCCCCGTACAACGCTAGAGCCCTCAAGGTCTTCAGTTCTTACTTCCCCGCGCTCCGTTTGGCTATTAATATTATAAACAGCCAAGCGGGGTGCAGGGACGTAAAGCGTGATGTCTATGGGAAAACCAGCATGTGGGCGCCCCAGAGGGGGACGTAAGCCCAAAGGAAGCCCAAAGGTGGAGGGACGTAAAGTGTGATTTCCATGGCAAAAACCAGCATGTGGGCGCGCCATAGGGGGACGTAAGGCCAAAGGTAGAGGGACGTAAAGCGTGATTTCCATGGGAAAACCAGCACATGGGCGCTAGCGCGGCCAGCATGTCCGGATGTAAACGGCTTTTTTGGATAGAGAGTTTGACGAGGGACAGACTGGAGACCACTAGTAGTGATGTTTGGCCCCAGCACAGTGAGCAGGACGTTGCCTGGATATCGTTTGCAAGTAACAGCCTGGAGCCCAAAGCCAGTGCTTCAGGCCTGCTGTCGGTAATCAGCCGTGTGAAGGCCCGCAAAACACGTGGTCCTGCAAACTTGTTTTATTGGAAGATAATTCTATCCTCCCACAGCGTTTTTGCAGGACCGCCCTCCCCACCTTGCAGCTTTGCATCTAGTGTGGTCCTGCACGGTCCTGCGCTAATGGTTTTCCCAATAGAAGAGAGGCTGTAGTTGGTCCTGCCCCGTTCCTGCGCAGTTTTTGGGCAAGTTTTTCCAACAGAATGGACAACCGACAAGTGCCACACGACAGACAGAACATCCTCCTCGGCCCTGCTACACTCCAGGAGACGCTGGAGCAACGTCTGGCGCGTTTGCGGGCTCGCAAGAAAGCACTTAAGGAAGAGAGCAAAGCAACCCAGAAAGCCTTGAAAGTCGCAAAGCAGAAGAAGCAGAGGCTGGACAGCTTGCAGCATGGGTGGTTGGGATCGTCTTGAAAGTGCAAGGCTTTTGAAGCGCGTGAAAGAGCTGAGCACGGAAGATCTCCAAGAGATCCTCCGCATGAAGGGTAACTCCTAAACGTGTAAGTTTTTCTGGTAAGCTGAATTGTGCGCGACATGTGCGTACAGTGCGGCTGGATGCAGCCCAATGGGCGAGCAGGTGCCTCAAGTGTAAGCCTGGGGAAAGAGAACAAATGTTCCTATTCTGCCGTGGTGCGCAGTGGAGCAACGAATTCGCTGAAGCAGGACATGATTCTTACATGACTGCTGTTACCGCCAAAGCTTTTTGCTCAACTCTGTGGTGCTTGTCTCTGTGAAGATGGAGGCCCTTGCCGAGGCCTTCCGTGTCCTCTGAAACCAAAGCTTTTCTAGGGGACGGGCGACGGGTCCCAGACAGTATTAATGCCATCCGTATGCTACAGTCGGTCAGCAGCTGCAGGTGTGGCTCAGTACCGTGTGTACAGTTTCTACAGTGCTGCAGCAGAGCTTTTTGCTTCCGTGGTCCAGTTGCAGGAGTCTTCTGCTGCGGCGCCCGCGCCCCCGGTAACCACTCAGGACAGGTTGGTTTTACTGGAGAGTGGAGAGTTTGCAAGTCGGACGCTTTTGTAGTCAATGGCGGGCCGCGTAGACGCGCAATGTTAAGATGAACATGTTTGTTAAGCATTTTGGTGGTAAGGATCCACTCCAGAAAGTCACACGGGCTGTAGCGGCTGCGAAGAAAGCGCTTCAACGTGCGAAAGCAAAAAAACAGCGTGGTGGCCTCACTCTCTACCAAATGACCGTGGCTATTACCGTCTTCCTCATATCTGGGTGGGACGTACTCGTAGCTGCAGCCTACGTGCATGAGCAGCTGCGCCGGCAGAGCTTGCCGCCAGTTGCGACGCCGTTCGCCGAGGAACTTGTGGAGCGTTTTGTGCTGTCAATGGATGTTAGTGCGCTGTTAAAGCTGCAGCAGCCGGAGACAAAGCACGAACATGCTGCCTTTAATGCAGCAGTGCGTTTTTGGGCACAAGTTGAAGTTACCCGTTGGGTTCGCTGTCAAAATCGTGAGCGTGGCGTCGCCCCAACGTTGAAACAAGCGGCTTTGGCATTTGTGGTCTTCTGCAGGCGCGTGGGCGCGTGTGAGGTGGCTGACAAGCTGGCCGCTTCCATCGAGGATGGGCGCGCTTGCCACGATCGCGGGAGGGCCGTGCGCAAATGGGGACAGCAGTTTCGCCTTCGTGCCAACTTCGTCCTGCAAGTGCCCAAGCCTGGTATGGACTTGTCTCCAGAAGATGTGCGTTCCAAGGCCAGGGCACCCAAACTGGTGACTTGTGGGTCCCGTTGTTGAGGTCTGTTCTGTCCTCAGAAACCAAGCCAGTTTTGAGCACGTAAAGCCCGCGCTATGGCCTCTAGAGGGCTCCCGGTGTTCCCCTTTTGGGCTTCGGGTAGGAGCTTTTCTTCTGGCGGCAGGTTTGCTTATTCTGGCAGCATATCAAGCACCTTGAGCAAGTCTGGGCGGGTGGTGCGGCTATCGTCGTCAATTTGGACGAGACTTCCATATGTTTGGGGGGTTCCAGACCGAAGGGTCTGATCGACAAGGGATTACGTGGCAGGATTCCCATGAAGGACAAGCGTCTTCACAAGGCTTTCTGTACATATGTGGCATTGATAACGACGGACAGTTCCTTACAGCCACGGTTGCCACAATTCTTACTCAGCAATGGGAGGTGGCTCTCAAAGAGAGGAACAGCCGGAGCAGCCACAGTACCCAACCTGCATCTGCGGATGGCAAAGACGGCGTGGAGTACAGAGGAAAGCATGATGTGGATTCTCGCCACTTTGAAAGCCGCTTTGTCTGGAGTTGACAAGAAAGTCCTTCTGGTTTGGGATACAGCCAGCCCGCACATCACCAAGAATGTCCTCTTGGAGGCTCGCAGATTGAACTTTCGGGTTGTGCCCGTGCCCGCCGGCCTAACAAGTCTCGTGCAGCCCCTGGACACGCATTGCTTTGCCGCAATGAAGCGCCGCATACGTGAACGGTATACTCAATGCCGGTCTGCTGGAGATTTCAATCCTCATGCGTTCTTGAAGCTGATGTCCGATATCTCCAGTAAGTTTCTGTGCAGTGTTCGGTGGGCCACTGCCTTTGAGCAGGTGGGTATTCTGGATTGTCCACATTCGCACCTAACACGGGCTCTGCAGGAATATTTCCCTGACGGAAAACCGCCTCTTTCCGGCAACCCGTTGAGTCCAGAGGAGCTGCGGAAACTTTTGCCCAAAGGCCGACAATTTTGGTACAGACTTTGGTGCAGGGAAAGATTGGTGTTGCTTTAGCTTCCCGGCACTGCACGGGTACCAGGCCACGTCCCCCAGGACCGCTCCTGTTTGTGAAGCAAGTGCGGGTTTCAGCGTGCCTATGTCTTGGCAGTCTCTGAGAGGGCAGGTGCTCAGGCTTGAGACGTGGTTTGTGCGTGTCACCCTTGCGCAGTGGCCATGCTTATCTCTTGGTTTGTGCGTGTCACTCTTGCGCAGTTTTGTGCGTTGCTGAATGGGTGCCTCGCAAGTGGCTCAATGCCAATGTGAAGATCATCTGGGTAGGCGACCGCTGCTATGAAATGTAATCGCGGCGCGAAATGGCAGGGTTGAAAGCCAGTAGAACTTGCTCAGAAGCCCACGCACCGGAAAGTAGCACACGTGATGTGGCTGCCATTGCCCGACAGTGAAAGCAGCAGACGTGATCATGCCGCCCTGGCTCTAAAGTGAAGCAGCAGACGTGATGATGCCGCCCTAGATGTGAAGTGAAAGCAGCAGACGTGATTTTGCACCCTGCCGTTGGAGGCTTAAACTGCGGAGGCCCCTTCTTTTGGCAGCTAATGCCAGGTTTTGCCTCCAAAAAGCCGTTCCGCTTCCTAAGGGCCGCGTTTTGCCCTTGTGACACGTGGAAGCAGCAGACGTGATTTTGCACCCTGCCTTCGGAGGCTTAAACTGCGCAAGCTCCTTGTTTTGGCAGCTAATGCCTGAGGTTTTGCCTCCAAAAAGCCGTTCCGCTTCCTAAGGGCCGCATTTTGCCTTTGCCAAAAGTGGAAGCAGCAGACGTGATTGTGCGGCCCTGGTCTAAAGTGACATCATCAGACTGTCAAGCTTCCAACTGCTGTTGAGACTGAGGCATGAACGTGGTTTGTGCGTGTCACCCTTGCGCAGTGGCCATGCTTATCTCGTGGTTTGTGCGTGTCACCCTTGCGCAGTGGCCATGCTTATCTCGAGCTTCGTGCGTGCCACCCCTTGTCACTTGTGCAGTGCAGCGGCTGTTTCAAAGCGGTCGTGCGTTTGCGCGGAATCCCTGTGCTAGTGTCCCACAGAACCAACAGCGGGCTTGAACTAGCTCGCACACACGCACAAGGTACAAGGTACTAGCTCGGCACGCACTCACAAGGTACAAGCTCATGCTCATGTCAGAGTTTGATTGGTTTTTGAAGCTTTGCACTCGCAAAAAATGAGCACGGCCCTTGCGCAAACATGTTGAATGTGCCTGGTCCTTGTGTGTGTGTGTGTGTGTGTGTGTCTGTGACGCCCGCTTCGTTGAGCTTCCGCATGCCGGCCGAATCCTCAGCCTCCACCGAGACAGTCTTGCAAGAAGCTTGAAGCACCACTTTCTGTTTTGAGGCTCTGATGCCCACAGTCTTTCTTCATCTCGTCACAGCCTTGGCAAGTCTTTGAAGAAGCTCCCCTAACCCTAAACCTCGGCAAGTTCTTTAAAGAAGCTTGTTTTTTGAGGCTCTGATGCCCACAGTCTTCATCTCGAGTCGCAGCCTTGGCAAGTCTTTGAAGCACCCCCGCAAACCCTAAACCTCGGCAAGCACTTTGTTTTTGAGGCTCTGATGCCCACCGTCTTGATTTCGTCACAGCCTTGGCAAGTCTTTGAAGAAGCTCCCCCAATCCCTAAACCCTAACGCCGCAAGCGTGACAGTCTTCTTTGAAGAAGCAAACTCCCCAAAACCCTAAACCTTTAAAGCTTAGACCGTGACAGTCTTCAACTCTGTTGACAGCCGTGGTAAGTTCTTTGGAGAAAGAGCCTAAACCGTGACAGTCTTCAACTTCAGTGACAGCCTTGGCAAGTTCTTTGGAGAAGCTCTTGAAAGACGTCTTTGTGGGTCGGAGAAGCTTGAAGCAGTTCGTTTCTGAGGTCCGTCAAGCTTCAAATCTCGATTGCGTGAGCCCAGGTCTCAAGTGTGCCTGTGAGCTCTCAGAGACTGCGTTCGGAGTACAGTCAGTTTTGTCCGCGCGTGTTGTGAATGTCATCCTTGCGCAAAGACTATGCGTGTTTTCGCGCTCTGAGAGACTGCGTTCGGAGTACAGTCCGTTTTGTTCGCACATGTTGTGAATGTCATCCTTGCGCAAAGACTATGCGTGTTTTCACAGCTCTAAACCCACAAGGCATCAAACTGTGACAAAACACCAGCGTTCCAGTGATTGCACACGAGTAACGTGTGGCCCGCTTGACAGACGGGTGCCCCGTACAACGCTAGAGCCCTCAAGGTCTTCAGTTCTTACTTCCCCGCGCTCCGTTTGGCTATTAATATTATAAACAGCCAAGCGGGGTGCAGGGACGTAAAGCGTGATGTCTATGGGAAAACCAGCATGTGGGCGCCCCAGAGGGGGACGTAAGCCCAAAGGAAGCCCAAAGGTGGAGGGACGTAAAGTGTGATTTCCATGGCAAAAACCAGCATGTGGGCGCGCCATAGGGGGACGTAAGGCCAAAGGTAGAGGGACGTAAAGCGTGATTTCCATGGGAAAACCAGCACATGGGCGCTAGCGCGGCCAGCATGTCCGGATGTAAACGGCTTTTTTGGATAGAGAGTTTGACGAGGGACAGACTGGAGACCACTAGTAGTGATGTTTGGCCCCAGCACAGTGAGCAGGACGTTGCCTGGATATCGTTTGCAAGTAACAGCCTGGAGCCCAAAGCCAGTGCTTCAGGCCTGCTGTCGGTAATCAGCCGTGTGAAGGCCCGCAAAACACGTGGTCCTGCAAACTTGTTTTATTGGAAGATAATTCTATCCTCCCACAGCGTTTTTGCAGGACCGCCCTCCCCACCTTGCAGCTTTGCATCTAGTGTGGTCCTGCACGGTCCTGCGCTAATGGTTTTCCCAATAGAAGAGAGGCTGTAGTTGGTCCTGCCCCGTTCCTGCGCAGTTTTTGGGCAAGTTTTTCCAACAGAGTGGACAACCGACAAGTGCCACACGACAGACAGAACATCCTCCTCGGCCCTGCTACACTCCAGGAGACGCTGGAGCAACGTCTGGCGCGTTTGCGGGCTCGCAAGAAAGCACTTAAGGAAGAGAGCAAAGCAACCCAGAAAGCCTTGAAAGTCGCAAAGCAGAAGAAGCAGAGGCTGGACAGCTTGCAGCATGGGTGGTTGGGATCGTCTTGAAAGTGCAAGGCTTTTGAAGCGCGTGAAAGAGCTGAGCACGGAAGATCTCCAAGAGATCCTCCGCATGAAGGGTAACTCCTAAACGTGTAAGTTTTTCTGGTAAGCTGAATTGTGCGCGACATGTGCGTACAGTGCGGCTGGATGCAGCCCAATGGGCGAGCAGGTGCCTCAAGTGTAAGCCTGGGGAAAGAGAACAAATGTTCCTATTCTGCCGTGGTGCGCAGTGGAGCAACGAATTCGCTGAAGCAGGACATGATTCTTACATGACTGCTGTTACCGCCAAAGCTTTTTGCTCAACTCTGTGGTGCTTGTCTCTGTGAAGATGGAGGCCCTTGCCGAGGCCTTCCGTGTCCTCTGAAACCAAAGCTTTTCTAGGGGACGGGCGACGGG
Source organism: Symbiodinium sp. CCMP2592 (assembly GCA_905221615.1). NCBI lineage: Eukaryota > Dinophyceae > Suessiales > Symbiodiniaceae > Symbiodinium > Symbiodinium sp. CCMP2592. Next base: position 639,175 of record CAJNDT010004246.1, on the reverse strand, counting down.
TCCCGGACAGTACTGGCAGCTTATGCAACCCGACGCATTGAGGACTCCGACCCAGCGTGGACACTGCAGGTGTCCCCCCTCCCGGGCATACGGCCGGCAAGGAGGAAAACCATCCGGTGTCACTGAGAACGAACATCGACGTACGTCGGCGTCCCGGTGGCTCCACACGGCGTGACTGGTCGGGACGCCGCGGTCGCCTGCCCGTCTCATCAGTTCCGTGTTGCTCCGGCAAGGGATCACGGAATGCCAAAACAAGACATAACGACGTATGTCGTCTGTAACAATCGGGGTGAGCAGAGATCACCGGGCAGAGCCGGACGCCTCATCGGATGGCCAGCTGTCGAGCAGGCGTTGCATGTCGCGTCCATGGGGAAGTGACTCTCGTTCAATAGGTAAAGCATCTGGTAATTTCGGGTAGTGTACATTTCCTTTAAACGTGAAAAGGAACACTGGTGGGCATCGTAGTCCTCACTATGAAGGTGTAGCATGACTCCGTGGAAATGCAGGGAAGTTGGAGGACCCGAGACCTCCTTCTCTGAAGAACTCATCTGCCACCGCCTTCCAACGTTCCCGCCCGAGAGTGCTCCAGCCGGAACCTTGGACGCGTGCCATCAGGCAGAGTTTGTGTGCGGCCTTCCTCCTGGGCGACCAACCTTTGAAGGAGGCGGAAAATGGAATTTCTTTTTCTGCGGCCCACGGATCCAGTAGGGAACTACCGCACGGAGATTCCAGCCTCCAGAGGTTGTCACTGCACGGAGGCGCCACAGAGCACTGTGGAGTAGGTCTGCAGTCTGGATCGCCAGCGACGCTAAGCACGTAGCTCCAGCGGAACATCTGCCAGCGGAAAAAAGCAGTCGAAAGCTGCCACGATAGGAGCTAGGAGACGCAAACATGCGCGGTTCGAACACGTCTGGCTGGAAGGAGTCCATTCTCGAAGCTCTCCATCACGCCCGCGATGGCAATCTGCAGACGGCCTACCAAGTCAACAAGAACCTTGCATGTGATTCAGACGTCAATATGCTGGCCATCTCGCCCAGAAGTTACACGCGAGTTGCAGGAGTGGGACGGACGATGGGTCGTCAGCCAACGAACGCATAGCAAAAAGAGTAGTTGCACCGGCAGCAGTACTCCACAATGCAGAAGCGGAGCATCCTTGTTGTCCTCGGCAACCGTGCTGCCTTCCCCGGTGGTACGCCGCTGGCTGGAGTTCTCTCCCCATCGGCTATTGGTCGGCAAGGGTCTGGTGTTGCAGTAGGTCGCAATTGGGAGCCAGAGACATCTAAATAAGGCCGTCCTGCGAGAGCCTGTAGAGAGCTTTTTTGAGCTCCGACAAGTTCGTCAAGGAGCAGCCACCACCAAAAGCAAGCAGTGGTGTTAAGCAGACGCGAAAGGCTTCGCTCTCAGTGCAGCGTCACAACATGAGGGCTCGGTCCGCAAAATCCATGGTCTCAAAACTGCACAGTTATGTTCCAGCTTTGAACTGCAGGCGGGCTCAAAGGACACTGAGAACTCTCAATGATCTTTTGCTTGAGCCGAAAGAGTGCAGTTACTTCTCAACAGAAGGCACTTCAAAGCAGAAAGCAGACTGAACAAGATCAAATGACACTTTTCACGAACAGCGTCTGGAAAGCAGAATCCTCGTCCGCATGTTTCCTGACTTCAGAAAAGCACCACGGCCTGTGTTGCGCGGAGGCGGCATGGGTCTGTGTTGCGCGGAAATGCGGAATTTGATGAGCAACAAAAGGTTTTGGTTGGCTGGCATGCCTTTCCCTTGCAGCTTCTGTTGCAAGCGGCGATGTTGTTGCTGCCGTGCTGAAGTGCAAGACCTCCAAGGCAAGCTTTGTTGCAAGCGGCGATGTTGTTGCTGCCGTGCTGAAGTGCAAGACCTCCAAGGCAAGCTTTGTGATGGTGGAATGCACCTCTGCGCAAAGAGACTGCAACCATCCAAGACTCCAATTGCACGATGGAACTGACTCAAAGAGAGAAAAACTGAAAGAGAGATGCAGCCTCCAGTGCGACAGTGGATTTTGGATGTTTTTGGATGTGCAGTTTGTGGGTCTAGCCGGGCTTGACGTTTCGAATGCCTGAGAGAGAGAGAGAGAGAGAGAGAGAGAGAGAGAGAGAGAGAGAGAGAGAGAGAGAGAGAGAGAGAGAGAGAGAGAGAGAGAGAGAGAGAGAGCTCGTGTTGGGCCTTTGAGAAACTAGAACCATCCAATGTCACCCGCTGGGGAGGCTTTGGCTGGTTTTCTGGCGAACGAGCCCCGTTGGTGGATGTGGGTTTTTGACTTTGTTGTTCGTGGATCCGGAGTTTGTGAGTCTATCTAGATCTCGTGTTGGGCCTTTGAGAAACTAGAACCCATCCAACGTCTCCCGGTGCGGGAGGCTTTGGCGGGTTTTCTGGCAAACAAGCCCCGTTGTGGGACGTGGATTTTGGATGTTTTTGGATGTGCAGTTTGTGGGTCTAGCCGGGCTTGACGTTTCGAATGCGAGAGAGAGAGAGAGAGAGAGAGAGAGAGAGAGAGAGAGCTCGTGTTGGGCCTTTGAGAAACTAGAACCATCCAATGTCACCCGCTGGGGAGGCTTTGGCTGGTTTTCTGGCGAACGAGCCCCGTTGGTGGATGTGGGTTTTTGACTTTGTTGTTCGTGGATCCGGAGTTTGTGAGTCTATCTAGATCTCGTGTTGGGCCTTTGAGAAACTAGAACCCATCCAACGTCTCCCGGTGCGGGAGGCTTTGGCGGGTTTTCTGGCAAACAAGCCCCGTTGTGGGACGTGGATTTTGGATGTTTTTGGATGTGCAGTTTGTGGGTCTAGCCGGGCTTGACGTTTCGAGAGAGAGAGAGAGAGAGAGAGAGAGAGAGAGAGAGAGAGCTCGTGTTGGGCCTTTGAGAAACTAGAACCATCCAATGTCACCCGCTGGGGAGGCTTTGGCTGGTTTTCTGGCGAACGAGCCCCGTTGGTGGATGTGGGTTGTTGACTTTGTTGTTCGTGGATCCGGAGTTTGTGAGTCTATCTAGATCTCGTGTTGGGCTTTTGAGAAACTAGAACCCATCCAACGTCTCCCGGTGCGGGAGGCTTTGGCGGGTTTTCTGGCAAACAAGCCCCGTTGTGGGACGTGGATTTTGGACTGTCTTGGACTTCCTTGCAGGTGGATTACGGCCTGGAGACGCTGCTGGTGGCACAGCGAGGCCCGCAGACCTTGGGTGGTGCCACCCTTGGTTCCTGCACGAGGGGAGTCATCCTCAAGGAGGTGGGCTCCCTTCAGAGCAAAGGAGCGAAACAGCAAGTCTAGCAACAGCAAAATGCATAGAAGCAAGGAATGTTGCAAATGGGTGCTCTGTTCAGAAATGCTAGAGTCACCTCTGCAAAAATTCTCCTGTTTTTGTACGATCTCAAAGCTGCACAGTTATGGGGGAGACGACTCCATTTTAAGGTCCGCAAAACACAAGCAATTCTGGCTTCGCCAGGTCGGACCTCCACAGTTTGAAGTGGGTTCCCATGGTTTTCCAATGGGTTCTTTTTGGCTTTTGCAGCATGTCAGCTGGGTTCCCTGTGGGTTTCCTCATCTTTTGTAGCATTTTTAATGGGTTCCTATGGTTTAACAGCATCGACGGTGGGTTCCGTGTGGGTTTCTTGCTTTTTGCAGCATTGCAAGTGGGTTTCCATGGTTTTCCTAGCATATATTGCGCAAAAGTCTGGGTGGACTCCCTTGGCTCTTGCAGTGTGTCAGCTCGGTTCCCTGTGGGGTACATGTGGGTTCCCATAGTTTCTCCAGCTCGCGCATTATGTTTCAGAGAGAGTGGAACTGAAGAAGATGTTCAGGACAGTGGCTGCAGGTGTGGCCCAGTTCCATCGCACATCTTGCGCTGCATTTGGATTTGCTGCTTTGGCTGCAAAAAGCACGTCTGCTATCTGCAGTTTGGGTCGAGACCAAAGACGTTAAACAGGCTCACCTCTGATGCACATGAGGCTCGCCGCCCTCCTGTGGTAATGCTCTTGATAAGTTTGCTGCGGCTAAATGCTGGCACGCTGATGCGAGGATTTTGCGGCATCTACTGGCAGATGTTAATCTCAGCTTGTAGCTTCAACTGTTTCGATTGCTTGCTGTACGTGGGCTGTTTTTGCGCTGGGAAGCTCCACTTGCAGGAGCTCTTTTTTCTTACAGAATCGTAGGAAGCCTCGAAGGGCCTCCCCTGTGCGGGAAAGATCTTGTACGAACAAGAACAGAAGCACTTGTCTTGAAACGGCAGCCGATGGCAAGTTTGGCAAATTTTCCAAAAGTATCTCACATTTCACAGCATGTTGGCTTTCTTGGACGTTGATCCAAACAGCATGCGGAAGGAATTTTGTTTTTCCGTGCAGTTTTCCAGCTGAAACGGGTTCCAAAAAGCAGCTCTAGTCCGGGCACCGAAACGGGGCTCCCGATTTTGGCTTTCTTCGTTGGACATACAAGCTCACGCAATTCGAGGCCCCAGATTCGAGCTCAGATGTGGGAGCCATTTCTGGGGCCCAGTTATGCCGTTTTTTCGTCGAGCAGATGCCACATCTGCGTGCACAGCTGGCCGTTGCGTGCAACAGTATATAAACCTCGCCAGCTCTGTTTTGCATTTTGCCGGTGTTCCTTCAAAACTCAAAATAACAAGTGGAACGCTCGCAAACATGTGAACTTTGCAAACAGAACTTTCTCACACAGAGGAGGCCCTTCCAAGCATCCTAGAGAACAGCTTCCGGAATTGGCTCCGTAATTCGAGCGTTCTTTTGGCCCATGTGTTGCAACGATGTCCGACGTGGAAGCACCTCCTGTTCCTCCCCCTCAAAGAGTGGAGTTGCCGCAGGAGTGTAGAACGTCCTTCGTAAATAAATGGTCCTTCCTCGTCTGCCTGTTGCTAGGAGACTTTGTCCGCCCGTCTGGCCCGCCTGCGACAGGAGCGTCAGGATGCAAAGGTGTGGTATTGTCTGCGTGTCTACAAGATGTCTTGATTGTCTTTCGTCCAAAGCAGGTAGAAGCGCGCAGAGTCGCTAAGATCCTGAAAGCAGAGCAAAAACGACTTCGCAAGGCATGGTTCTGTCTGCTGCCCCGTCGAATGTAGATGTTTGAACTTGCCCAGGCCAAAACAGTAGCACGGCAGCTTTCTGAATCGCAGTAATTAACCCTTGTCGTTTCTCACACGATGGCGCGAATGTTTTAACGCGCATTGAGCCCGGCACTGAGAGTGATCAGCGGTCAGTGAGCTTCGCTGTCGCCTCTCTGGTGTTGAACTGTTGCCCCAGCAGCGAGTATCTGTTGAGCAGTGACTAAGCTCTGCCAGCTTTTAGTACGTGAGTCAGTGAGTGTGAATGAGTGAGCTTTGCTGCGACGAACGGCTGCCTGCAGCGCGTAAATTCTTCTTCGGTGTCGGGTGAGCAGTGACCAAGCTTCGCTCTTTCTTTTCCAAGGGAATGAATGTTTACGGCTTTGAGCCCGGCGCTGAGAGTGGTCAGCGGTGCGAGCCCTGCCGAAGCAGTGGGTGAGAGAGCTTGGCTGTGACCCGAACTGTTGCGTGGCAGCTAGTAACTTCTTCGTCTTCGGTTGAGCGTGAGCGGTTCAGCAGTGTGCAAGCCTTGTCTGAGGCAGGGCACGAATGTTTTACGGGCTTTGAGCCCGGCACTAAAAGCGATGATTCTGCGGAGTGGGGTTTGCCATCTGGCAATGAGGTCTGCCATCTGAGCCAGTGAATGTATGAGCATTGCCCAAACTGTTGCCTGAGCAGCTGGTAAACTTTCCGGCTAGTCAGTGACGAAGCCTTGCTTTGACGTAATCCCAGCCTTCTTTTTCTGAAGGCCACAAAACGTGGTTGCGTTGCGGTGTAGTGTAGGGTTTAGGATGAGTAAGTGAGCCTTGCTGTAGTCCATGTGGGCAGCCAAAACTCTTTGTTGACATCTAGCAGGTTTTTCCGAATGCACGAATGTGAGCCCGTCATATCATGCTCATTCGCTTCTGAAATGTTGAGCCTGTTGCAAGGTCGAAGCTGAGCGCCGTAGTCTTTTACGTAGAGCAACGCGCAGCATGGGAAATCTGGATCCGAAATTGTCCGCTTGCAGAAAGCTAGGACAGGCAGACTCTACTGATCCGCCGCAGTTTGATTCGAGATTGTATGCTGCAGGGTGTGAGGATACAGACGAGGGAACCTGAACGAGCCCAGAGGTGGCGGGCAAATGATTTCACCCTTAGGACAAAGCCGGTGGTATAATACTCAGCTGCCAACTGAGTTTGATTGACTCCGGCATGTCTGGGACCTTCCACCGTTCTAATAGTGTTATACTACCCAAAGGGTGTGTAAGTGGGTTCCCTTGGTTTTTGCAGCAGATGGGGTGGGTTCCCCGTAGGTTCCCTTGTTTTTTGCAGCACTTCAGGTGGGCTACATATGAGTTCCCTTGTTTTTTGCAGCATTTCGGGTGGGTCTGTGTATGTTCTTCATTTAGCTTTCTTGTAGATTCCCATGGTTTTTGCAGCATGGACGGTGGGTTCCCTGTGGGTTCCCTAGTTTTTGCAGCATTTTTAAGTGGGTTCCCATGGTTTTTAACAATATCGACGGTGGATTCTCTGTGGGTTCCCTTGTTTTTTGCAACACTTCAGGTGGGCAACATATGGGTTCCCTGGTTTTTTGCAGCATCTCGGGTGGTCTGTGTATGTTCTTCACTTAGCTGTCTTTGCAGATTCCCATGGTTTTTGCAGCATGGACGGTGGGTTCCCTGTGGGTTCCCTAGTTTTTGCAGCATTTTTAAGTGGGTTCCCATGGTTTTTCACCGTCGATACGGTGGGTTCTCTGTTTGGTTCCCGGGTTTTTGCAGCATTTGAGTGTGTCAGCTCGGTTCCCTGTGGGGTACATGTGGGTTCCCATGGTTTCTCCAGCTCGCGCATTATGTTTCAGAGAAGAGTGGAACTGAAGAAGATGTTCAGGACAGTGGCTGCAGGTGTGGCCCAGTTCCATCGCACATCTTGCGCTGCATTTGGATTTGCTGCTTTGAAGTAAGGCTGCAAAAAGCACGTCTGCTATCTGCAGTTTGGGTCGAGACCAAAGACGTTAAACAGGCTCACCTCTGATGCACATGAGGCTCGCCGCCCTCCTGTGGTAATGCTCTTGATAAGTTTGCTGCGGCTAAATGCTGGCACGCTGATGCGAGGATTTTGCGGCATCTACTGGCAGATGTTAATCTCAGCTTGTAGCTTCAACTGTTTCGATTGCTTGCTGTACGTGGGCTGTTTTTGCGCTGGGAAGCTCCACTTGCAGGAGCTCTTTTTTCCTACAGAATCGTAGGAAGCCTCGAAGGGCCTCCCCTGTGCGGGAAAGATCTTGTACGAACAAGAACAGAAGCACTTGTCTTGAAACGGCAGCCGATGGCAAGTTTGGCAAATTTTCCAAAAGTATCTCACATTTCACAGCATGTTGGCTTTCTTGGACGTTGATCCAAACAGCATGCGGAAGGAATTTTGTTTTTCCGTGCAGTTTTCCAGCTGAAACGGGTTCCAAAAAGCAGCTCTAGTCCGGGCACCGAAACGGGGCTCCCGATTTTGGCTTTCTTCGTTGGACATACAAGCTCACGCAATTCGGGGCCCCAGATTCGAGCTCAGATGTGGGAGCCATTTCTGGGGCCCAGTTATGCCACATGCTCTGCGTGCACAGCTGGCCGTTGCGTGCAACAGTATATAAACCTCGCCAGCTCTGTTTTGCATTTTGCCGGTGTTCCTTCAAAACTCAAAATAACAAGTGGAACGCTCGCAAACATGTGAACTTTGCAAACAGAACTTTCTCACACAGTACTCCCCAGAGAATGACGGGCCCAGATCATTGCAAAATCGCCCACGTCCAGGTTTCCATCTTGGTGGGCCTCGCAAAGGCAAGGGCAATGGCTTATCGCAGAAGTGGGACGCAGACCGACAGCGGCGGTCGCAGACGCGTGAGTGGGAGGTCGTCGCCCAACAGCTCCATGGAGAAAAACGGCAGGCAGGCCATTCCAACGCCCAGGCCTGCGTGACAAGTGCGGACTGGTGGCCGCAGCTCGAAAGAAGTCCGAGTCGTGAAGCCCACTTGATGGCGCGCACTTGCCGAGCGAGGCCCGCAGCCTTTCTCTCCTGTGTATGATGGCGCGAAGCACCTGCCAAGTGGCAGGACTCCGCACCGATTTCTGGGATGTTTGAACAGGAAGGACGCCTTGCTTGGTGTCTGCATTGTCATTGACAGGGCTGCCGATCAGCCTTGCTGCCGTACTTCCGGATCTTGTCGTGCGTTTGTGCGCTTGAGGCCGTGTCGCATGCAATTTCGCGTCGCTGACATGAACATCAGCGTGTCCGTCAGCAAGCAAGGCGGGTGCAATGGTCTTCCTCTGGGCATGGAGCCTGGAGCCCAGCTCGCTGTCGATGCTTCTCTTGTCTCTTCTGATCTTCTCTGGAGCAGCTTGCAGGCTGCCTGCCACGCGGCTTCGCACGCCTTTCTAACCTAACTCAACTCCACTTCGCTGGCGTCCAGCAACTTCCACTAACCTGCCTGATTGACGCTAGCATACGATTGGCTAGACAGGAACCTTCTGAAAGAACTCTGAGCTGCCGCCTCAGTAGCAACTGGCTTGTCTTCTAACCCGTGCCACAAAGGCCGACGTCCGAAGTTGAGAGGACCGTAAACAGCCGGGCTTGGAAGAGACCAAGACACAGAGACGACGAAAGGTTGCTGCGCTCATCACAGGCCCGACTGGCCCCTGCCAGCCCCGAAACGAGTCACCAGTCTCTCCAGTGGCCGCTGCAAGGCAGGGAACCGCTCTGCTGCTGCAGACGTATCACAGAGCACGGCGAGTGTCTAACTCGGAGGAAGCCCAGTAAACGGCATCTGTCCCGGGCAGCCTTCCTTGAAACCCCAGACGGGCAGCACGAGCGGCTTAGCGTGTGCGCGAAGCTGAGCAAGTCAGACAGGCACCTCTGGGCTGCGCCATCGTCGGCTTCAGCGAAGGACCACTTCCTGTCCGTTCGGAACGCGCAGAAAGTTGAGCAGCCCACATTCGTTGCGGCTCTTCAGCTGCCCCGTTCCACCCTGGCTCTGAGATGCCTTCACCAAGCTGGTTGCAGGTGAGAAGAGATCCTGCTGCACCGCTCCTGAATCTTCTGGAACTGCCAGGCTCAACGGCCCTTGTAGAGCTTTTCCATTTCTCTTGCAACCGCTCTTGCACAAATTCCAGACCGTCTTTGCTTCTTGCATCCCATGCATTTGCACGGTTTCAGACAAGACTCTGCGATGCAGAGTCAATTTGTCTGAGAGGATTTCGTCGTTTCCATGGCCCTGATGGCTTGCAAAAAACAACAAAAACATGCTTGTATATCCGTTTCACAGGGTTGAGCAGCTGAGACACAGGTGAGAAACCAGCCTAGAAGTGTTTTGACAGCTCTGTAAGATTGCTCAGGCAAAAACAGATTCCAAGCATTTTTGAACAGTCTCTTGCGGAGAATGTGGAAATGTTACAGAGGCAATCAACACCTCATCATGTGGATGGAAGTGTTTTAAAAGAGTTTCAGGACAGACTGTCGTTTTCGCTTGTTGCAAAGAAGCAGCAGAGTTTTTCTTACGAATTTGTTTTCGCATGGCACGTTTTGTTTTGCTGAAGAGCTGAAAGAGCAAAAAAACTTGTGAGGGTTTGAGAACTTCAGCAGTGTGCCGCGACTTGTCAGCGTGTGACGACTCTGAGAAGATTCACGCAACAGTGTGCAATGACTCAGCGCACGACTTCGTTGTGTAGGTTCAAGAAGTAGTTGAGGACGGTGTTTTGGCCGAAGCTTGTGTCTTGTATGGTCAAGACAAAAGAAGAAGTTGTGGCCAAGAAGAACCACTGTGTGTGGTCCAACTCGCCGTGAGCAAGTTTCACAGTAACCAGAGCTTGTGAGAAGCCTGACGCAAAAGTACCGTGTTGGATGCGAAGTGCGAAGCGAAGCAGAAGCAGTTGCTATCATTTACACTTTGTCACCGATTAGATTTCTCAAGAAAACGTGGGAGGTGTTTTCCTTTTTGGACACTGCCTTGCAGCATCTGCCAGCTTCGGCTGCGAAGCTTACAGATCCAACACGGTGAAAAGAGAGGTGAAGTGCTGGAGCAGTGCAAGCCTGCCTGAAACGTTACCTGTGTTTCAGAAATGTTTTTCGGAGCTTGCGAATCTCTGCACGCTAACATAGCCGGGCTCCAGCACTTCAGCTCTCAAAAAGTCCCACGCGCATGAACAGCCACATGCCCGTTCGGCGCCCAGGATGCGCTGCTACAGCGCGGCAGACGCCTTAGCTGTCATCCGCGTTTTTTGGCTTAAACTGCTGCGAGACGCCACAGTACGCAATGCTCTCCTTCTTTCGGTCCGCCAGCTGCGTTCACTTTTGCCTCGCCTGGTACACTCAACAACTGTGAGTAGATGTGGAAGAGTTGCTGGGATGCAGCCAAAGAAGGGGAATCTTCGGCAGTTGCCAAAATTTTCCCAAGCGAGCAATTCCTCGCTCCGCACTGCATTTTTTAGCAATCCGCGCAATACGAGTGTCAGTCCGCACTGCACTTGTTCGTTTTTTCGAAGTGGAATAGAGAACGCTAGTTGTGAGTTTGTGGTCAATTGTGCTTTCTATTTTCGTGTCAGCAGATGTTCTCTTTGGGCCTCCTTGCTTTGCGGCACTAGCAGACACAACTAGCTTCAAATTTCTAGCATCGCATGCTAAAAAATTTTCACCCACCCTCCACACCCTGGGGGAATGCTCGGCATCGCTTGCCCAAATTATCCCACACGAGCAATGCCTCGCTCCGCACTGCATTTCTCAGCAATCTCCGCGCGAAAAAAAAAGTGTCAGTCCACTCTGCACATGTTCGTATGTTCGAAGTAGAATGGAGAGCGCAGCTGTTCTTCGCATGCCGTGTGGCAATGGCAAATCCCCAACCACTTATGAGGTATTCCGGGATGCTGGAAGCATCGAGGCATCGAGGTTTTAGCCTCGATTTGCCAATACAAGGCATGAAGATCAGTCAAGCTAGACGCTTTGGTCGGAGTTTCAGCTTACGTTTCGATGGTCGATCGTTTCAGAGGTCATGCAGATTTGAATTGATTCCGCTGCACACCAGCCTCGACAACCCTCGAGGCATCCATAAATGAACCCATTGCTGCTACATGCTAAGATCTTTTCAGCGTGCGATTTCTCTATTGTCAGCAAGTATTTCTTGATTTGGACAACTGCGATTGCCTCTGCCATGGAGCTCGTCATCATCGGTGCCAGTTTGCTGCTGCCCGTCGCACGAGCATGCGAGCCAGGCAGCTGTGGGGATTTTCTTCAGGCGTGGCCAGCACGCAGGGACGTAGGGAGGCTCCGCCACCTCTTCAGCGCTTGCTGCGAGGTTGGCCTTTCCATGCAGCGTGCTGCACTCGAAGAGCATCCGTGGCCACATGCCAGGGGCAAGGCCCCGGGCTCGGGTTGGAAAGTCAAAAACGTCGTTGTGCTGTGATTTGAACATCAGGTGCCGGGGCAGCGAGGGACCACCGAGGTGGTATCCCACTTGCCTCCTGACTTCATGATCTCTCGACCCACCAACGCTAAATCCAAGAGCCATACAACTGAATAAGTAGAACCGCCCTACCCATACCCTAACCTCTCCCACCAGGCCAGGTGGTCGTCCAGCAAACTGGAGCTGGCACAACCCAGCCGGTCAGTGGGAGGACATGGTAGGAGGCGGTTGCGGGGGTGCCAAATGTTTGGAGACGTTTGGTGCCGGACCATTGTAGAAAGATCCTACACAGGCTGTGAGGTTCTTGCACTCGATGTGAAGAGGGTTGAGGTACATTCGTTCGCAGTGGACATACTTGGATTGCAGTCGTGCAGTGGATTCACGAATCGTGCCGGCAGAGTCCTGCGCGATTTTGGTGGAGATGCCGCCTTCACAGTCCCCTGCTCATGTTCAAGTCCCTCACGAAGCCACACATTGTCCCACAGGGCAGAAGGTTCGTTGTGTGCACATGGTCAGTCGTGGCCCCATGACAGCGCGGTGTTGGAATGTTGGAGTTTGGAATGCTCGATGCCGTCTTGTTATTTGGGGTATGCGCTGGCACAACAGTTTCAAAGGGACACAGCAAGTTTCCAGCTCTTCCTCTTTTGTACCGCTGTCGCAGCTGTGCCAGCCGTTGCTGGTAATGCGTCGGGTAACATGAGAGAAGTATCTTCACCGTTAACTCCCCCGATCGTTCGCAGTCATAGGCAGAAGAAGGTCCCACGACATCCTTAACGGTTCAAACATGACCTCCGTGGCACGCGGCCCCGAGGTGGACCTGTGATCGACAAGGACAGGTGTATGTACTTGATGACTGAACATGGTCTCTGGAAATTCTCACCGTCCGGCAATGTGCTTTGGCACTATACGACCCCGGGAAAATCTGCCAACGAACCTTATCTGACTGGTGACATGCTCTTGAGCTCGACTACCGAAGGCACCGGGTTCGTTAAAGGCAATGCGTTTCTGCAGTTTTTCGCTGCTGCTGTTTGATGGTGACGGTGGTGACGACGATAGCGAGGATGACAACTGAGAGCGACAGCGATGACGACGAGGATGAGATTGATATGCTGATGAGGCGCAGTGAGGGGAGAGACTTTTGGAACAGGAAAAGTCTTCGCGGTCGACCGGCATACCGGGGAGGAGCTTTGGGTCACGCGCGTGGCCGAGGATGCTGGAGCAGATGCCGCCTACCCGGCAGCGCTGAGCGGAGTTTTCGTCGTCGCGTCCAGTAGGTGGGGGGAAGTAGATTACAAGCCTGAGATGTTTTTTTCCTGAAACGGTCCAGGTGCGAAGGCTCCTCGGACTCTGCGCCCTGGGGAAACACGCACATCTTCGGCTTGGCCGTGGGCACCGGGGAGAAGCTCTGGGACTACGAGTCCGACACCGTCTTGATGGACCTAACACCTCTCTTTCCGGACGATGACACCTTCGTCTTCATGAGCCAGGATGGGAGCGTCTACCGAGTGCCTTGATTAAGACTGGCGTCAGTCACTTTTTCCGCAGGCCTCACCCTGAACTCCCAAGAAGCTGCATTGAAAGGAGTCTTAAACGTCCCAAAAGAGCCCTTTGGTTACTCTAAGAATCCGTGCCTGGAAGCCTCCCGGAGGTCGGCTTGCACAATGGCAGCCTTCTCTGGAAGGCAGACTCGAACAGGAGCGACAGTTACAGCGACGGGGGCGCAGTCATCGGTCCCAATGGCGTGGTCTATGCCTGCATCTGGGTTTCGGTTCTTAAGCACATTTCCTTGGCTCATACACCCCATACGAAAGGCTCTAGACTCTAGACCCCGAGTTATTGCCATTGCGAATCCTTGCACTCCTCGGAACGAGAACACCACGGAGACCTAGTGTTTCAGAATCGGAGCCGCTGTGAAGCTGTGAGGTAGCAACATTGAGCATGGGATGCAGGGAACACCGGGGGTCGTTCGTGCTTTCACACTGAACTCCGGCCATTTGCTTTGGGAGCACATTCTGAAGGATCCTTGTTGCACCTTCCCAGCTGTCGGTCATGTCAAGGGCGCAGAAGCATTGGCTGTCGTGGTGGCTGCCGGCGCCTGGCCCAAAGAGGCAGTCGACACGGGAAGTGTGCTGGCCCTGGATGCAGAGACCGGATCCCTGCTTTGGCAGTTCAATGCAGAGCCGTACGTTCCTCCTTTGGCAGCCGGAGATGAGGAAAGGCTGAGATATTTCCACAAGCACCCGCAGGTCTCAGAACGCCTACTCTGCGTGCTCTGCCTGCCTGCGCAGTGGAGTGCCCCGGTCATCGCTGGAGATGGTGCCGTTTTTGTCGGGCGCGCCGACGGGAAGCTTTATGTGGTCCACGGTGCCTTGATAGGTGATGAGGTCCCATCGAACTTGACGAAGGATCCGGTGACCGGTGTGCAAGCTTTGGTTCAGAGCGTCGGCAGCACACCAGTGCACGGTGCACTGGGCTTTGCCGAAGGCCTCCTGGCTTACGCTACCTGCGACTCTCTATATGTTTGGCAAGAGCCATGAACCAGCGATGTCTCAGCTGACAGCGGCCCCGGACCTTTAGGTGATTGTGATTCCAAAACCTGGAGTGTAACACTCCATGCGCTGACCGCGTTGTTCTGGCCGCATCACGCTCGGAAAGGATTGAAGCGCTTTAGAAGAGAGCCGGGCATTCGGCATCAGCTAAGGCCCGTTTTTTCTGAGGATGGGAGAGGAAGTGTAGTGCCAGATGGTGGTGCTCACGATGATGATGATGATGCTGCTTCTGCTGCTGCTGATTATGATGACTCTGATGTCTACGGTGTTGACGGTGCTGATGGCAACGCCATGCAGTGATGTAGCAGAAAGCCTTACGATGCTGTTGCTGGTGATGTTTGGCGTTGATGTTTGATGGCGACGAAGACTAAATCTGATTCCTGTTCTCAATCAATACAAGACAAGCGGCATCTATCACGAAGAACGGCAGCAAGCAACAGCGTTCGTAACTGTAAATGCATCGCAGCAGTCATGGGACTGACAGTGACGCAGAAGAAAGTCACCACCGCCATGACCAACACCGCCCAGCGCCATCATCATCCGAATCGCATGTGCGAAAGTCAGTCTGCAACCAGCATGACAACTTTACCGGAAGCAGCAGTAAAAGGTCTTTCCAGGTCCACTTCAAGAGTTGCTTGTATCTGTGCCGATTCCCTGCTTCTTTGGATCAGTGAGTCGTGGTGACTCCGAGACATCTTCGCAAGTTTATGCTGTGTGTGTTTCAGCATCTGGCATGCGTGTGCATACACACGCACAGACACACAGCCACTACAGGCATGGTCACACACACAGACACCCACGCAGACACCAGTTCAGCTGCTTGCCACATGCAGTTGTGGGTGTGTCACAATGCCGTTGCACATGCATCCACCCCAAATGGCGGCTGACACTCCCGGCTGGAAGCTGTGACGATGCTCGCTTGCAGGAGCGTGTCCCTGCTGCGATGTCTGACAGAGGTGGTCGTGCCACGCGTTGCTCGTGTTTTTTTCAGCAGATATGGCGTGATGTTCGCCACCATGCTGTCGGTTGGCGCCGGGCGCTAAGAAGTGCCGAAATCCCTGATGCTACGGCACCGTTTGTCGCTTCCTCCTCCTAAACACCCCGCCCTGTTCCCTTGAGAGGGTTCGCCGGAGAAGCTCGCTAAGCCGCCCTTTATGCTCGCTTCTTTCGAGGCCTTTGCCGGATTGACGAAGGCCTGGCTCCATGATGCTCCAAAGTCTCCAAAGGGTTGATCTGCGAGTGATCATGTTGGTTCTCGTCAGCTTCGCAAGCAGCCGCAAGCAAGCAAGATCCGTCACTCAACACGTGCAGAGCACAGGAGCCCCCATGCACCTAGGAGACGTGGAGTCACGGGCCGGGTTTCTGCACAGGCGCCGGCGCCGCCAAACAACATTACGCTTGCAGAGAGCAGGCTCGAGAGCTAGCGGCGGTTGAAGAAACCCAAAGCCTCAGAGACCTGCGAAAATCTGAGCATACGGCATGCTGCTGCAAGCACTGCTGACAGGACATTGTGGGTGGCAGCCGACGACAGCATGTTCTCATACCACAAGGCACCAACGGTCTCAGACCAGGAAGATGAGGAAGTCTTCCCTTTTCGTGTCTTGTTCGATGGCGGGGTATGCTTGAACAATCTGTGTCATGTATACTAAAGAAGGTAGATGATAAAACTTGGCCCGCCTTCGGGCTTCGTTGCTTCGGCGAGTTCTTGCTCGCAAACCACACCTTCGGATGTTTGATCAGACGAATCAAACCTTCTTGCCGCACTGCGAGTCTGTGAGAGTGTGCTCGGTTTCCAACCAACCACCAAGTCCGGGAGTGGATTCGCTCTGTCGGTTCTTCTTGCCAAGCCCGAGAGTTACATTGCAATCATCGGCGCCACCGCGCTCAGGGGCTGTTCCCTCCGGACATAGCCCGGGGCTTGGGCCTGGAAGACCTGAAGCCTGAAGCCTCAAGGCCTCAAGCCCCGCAATGCTCCTTGTCAACTAGGGCTTCCGCAGTTTGTGGAGGAACCTAAGAAGTCAGCATCCCGATATGCAGAAGCAACGACAGCCTGCTTAGCCGCCCTCTCCAAGGCAGATGTCCTTTGCTTCGCTGTGGCCGCAGCAGGCCTCCCGAAAGCGCTGCGTTTCTTTGATCTGACAGGGGCCCGGGTACGCTTTGTGCCTCCTGCATCTCGGGTTCAAGTGTGGGAAGAACCGCAACTTCCAAGGCATATCTCTGTGAGGCATGCTCCGTCTCGCCTTTGCCATTCACTGCGCGTGCCATGCCAATTCTGTAGCTTCTCCGTCTCTGTCTGTAGACGAGCAGATCAACGGCACGAATGACACCTCTGTGACCTTGACCACATCGTTGACCTCCACGACATCATCATCGGCCACCTCGACCGCGACATCGACCCTCTCTGCATCCACGACTTCAACGCTGACTGAGGTTGAGGACCCTGTAGTTCCAGAGCCATCGTGGACTTTCGAGTCTTTATGGCTGGCCCCATCATTGTCGAGCTACAATGGCGAGGACTGGATCAATGACCAGCAGACCATCATTGGACTAGTGCTGCTGGGCACAACCCCATGTGCAGCATGCTTTCTTGGATGTTGCACCATCTGCTTGAGAGGCATGTTCTGTGGGCAAGTTCTTAACCCAGAGGACATGCAGAAGACTTTGTCGAAGCATGGTGTAGTGCAGGCCACGAAGATGATGTTGACATTGGCGACTCTCTGGGAGAGTGCTGCCTTGTTCATCCTCTTCTACAGCACCTTGAAGCATTCGCCAGCCATTGCAGTCCTGGAGGCTTTCATCTACAGCCTCTACCAAGGTGGGGTGGCATTGCTGCAGCACAAGCCCAAGGAGCAGTCGGAATCGGAACAGCGCAAACATCTGCAACCAGTCTCTGTCTACACTGACCTGCATGTGGGGAACTTCTTCGAGTGCGTCACCGTTTTTGTACTCCAGGTGATGCTGTACATGTTCCTGCTGCTGACGGTTTACCACCAAGAGAAGCTTATTGAAGAGGAAATCACAGAGCAGCAGTTGTTCATGTATGTCTGTGGCTCAGTCGTTGGTTTGGTGTTGCGGTTGCGGGAGCAGTCCTTCTTGGCCGCTGAATGGGAGCCCTTCTGGCACCCGTACTTCTATGAGGACTTCCGGCGCCCGCACCATTTTGCAAAAGTGCGCTGCTTCATGTCATGGCTGGCAAACGAGGCTTTTGCCCGCACCATCTTCTTCTTGCTACCAGTAATCCTGATGTACTCCCCCGACCTGTTGGAGTTCGTGAAGGACGCCACTTGCATCGTCTTCATCGCGCACCTCGATGACGTCCAGAGCACCGATGAAGACCAGTGGATCGTCAAGGGCGAGCTTGTGGTGCAGGAGAAGCTGGGCGAGCTCAAGAAGCTCATGGCTGAATTTGCGAACATGAAAGAAAGAGATGACCAAAAGAAACTCATTGGCCAGCAGCAAGAGCGGATTCAGGAGCTCCAGCAGTTCGTGGCGCAGCAGCAAGCAAAGGTGCAGGAGCTGAAGCAGGCGGCAGAGAAAGGAGAAGCGCAGACGACGGAGCTTGGGTCGCGAGTGGAGAAGAGGCTGAGGCAGCTTGAAGACAGCAGCCAGGTGGAAGAGCTCAAGCGCCTCTTGCAGACGAAGATCAATGAAGTCGAGACTACGAAGATAGAGTTGAAGCAGTTTGTGGAGGACAAGATGATGGAGAAGGAACAGCTGAGGGAGCTGGTGGAGAAGAAGAAGAAAGAGATTGAGCACCTCGAGAAGAAGCTCATGGACTAGCAAGGTTCTTCCTGAAATCGAACGGCTACGGATCGCTGGACTCTGCAAATGACGGTGCCAGCAAGCCGACCTTGGTCCCTGACCACGCGAAGCGTGCCTCGGGGTACTTTATGCTTCATGCCTTCATGTTTTAACACGTGATCTCTCTGTTGATGTACAGCTTTTACGTCAGTGAGGGAATCCTCGGAATCGCAGTTTTATCCCTCCAAGGGTCTTCTCGCTATTCTTCTATGCAAATGCAGCAGCAAAATGCTCGTCTCGGACGATGCGCCGCCTGGGGTGCCGTAGCACCTGACTCGACTTCCCAGACGGATCTGCAGGAGTGGGAAAAGCTTGCATCTGCTCATAGGCTATGGGCACATGCTGCACGTGCTGTGCTACTGCCGTATCTTGAAGTCGGAGCGACGTCAACTGGCTGTTGTCTTTGCGAGCCATAGCACCTATTTTACCAGCTGCTGTTGATGTGGTCTGGCCGACTTCTCTTACCTCATAAAGTGTCACAACAAGCTGACATGTCCAGCAGGACTCGTGGTGGCTGCAAGTGGCGGCGTTGGCGGGGGCGGAATACTTGCACGCCCTGCTGGCTTGAGTTCCGCCTTGGGCTTTCTATCTGCGGCGTGTGGAAGGTACCGTTGTACATGCTCTTCTTGCGTTTCCGCACGGCACTCAGCAACCCGAGGATATGGTGGTCCAGATGCCACGAGAGTCATGACTGGATGACTGGGGGCATTTCGTAGTTGTGATTCAATGCTCGCTCGCTCCCGCGATCATCCATTCCTGTGGCTTCGCAAGGGCCAAAGCATGCCGTCGCCCTGTCCAACTTCACGATTCTCGGAGGACGCGTCCTGCTGAAACTGAGAGAAGTGATTTGTGGAGTCTAGAACGTTGATGTCGTGCCGAAGAGCATCAAAGCCATCCAAAAGTGTTTTGGGTCTGGTGACATGCAGGGGCCTTCGCCAACACGGCGCTGAATGCCCCGAAGACAGATGAGACGCTTGGCATACTATCCTTGTTCGCTTGATAATGGCGACGACCAGTTAATTCCGCTGCCGTCCTGTTTCTGTCACAGAGGCAAGTAGTTAAGTAGTGCTATTGGCTTGCATCTACGGACTTGGGACTTGTTACTCGAGGTCAGTCGATGTATCGATGTGCAGCAGTACGCATCGCCAGATTGACAGTAAGCACCGGAAGTCGCCAGTGCAGTATTCTGAAAGTATCAGTCAGGCACAATCGATGCAGCAAGTAAGGACGACTATCATAGAGCATCAGGCGCAAGCACAGCAGGATCAAGAGATCCTTGAGCCCCGGAGCCTGGCCCGTGTGGTGCCGAGGAATGGTAGAGCTTTGATCAACTGGGACATCATCGTGATGATGGAGTCTCGGGGCTTCGGCTTTGGAATTTTTTTGAGGTTTAGGGCGTTTGGAGATTACGGGGCTCAGGTTTGAAAGTGGATGCATGGAAGCTGTGCGGTGATTACGAAACCCAATCCCAAGTGCCCGAAACAGTCGACCCTCAACTCAAATCCTTAACCCAAATCCTCAACGGAAGCCTACGTCCCATAACTTCCCTCGTCGAGTTGTGAGTCAACATCGCCAGGAGCCCGCAACCCTGGCCGGGACGGTCCTTGGCTCTTTCGCGTCAAAGTTCGCAACTCAGATTTCAGGCTGATGGCTTGGCTTCCAGAATAATGTTGATGGCTGGAGCCCTGCTGAGCCCTTTGGAACACTAGACCATGCAGAGAAGCTTAATGATGATGTGCTTTCAATCGGGGAGATAAGCTGCAGCGTGAGAAAGAGTTTCAAAAGCCAAAACGGAGTAATTTAAAGTTGTCTAAATAGCAGCCAAAAGGCTCAGAAGGATTATATATATATGTGAGAGAGAGATCCTTCGCTCCCTTCGACTTCTCCCTTCGCTCCTGTGAGGTATTTGGCCGATTTTGTGCTGATGGCCGGAAGCTCAAAAGAGGAAAGCGGCGGAGAGTCGCGAGAGGAGAGAGAGTTTGGAGTGCAGACAAGAGCCCTTCTTGGGAAGCCTGGAAACCGCATACAGTCTCTAGGACCCTCTAGGAGGTCATGATCTATGGCTGTCCTTGGATTTTTGCCTGGTCATCTCGGCAGTTCAGGGATTTCTGGCCATCGTGCTGGCGCTTTTGTCTTTCCGCACGCTGGGCAAGGCAGGAGGAGCCCAAAGCACCCGAACTTGACCCCCGACCCCCCCCACCTTTGCTCATTTTTTCAGCTGAGGACTATGAAGGCTGCGGCTTAGGCTTCAGGGCCTCAGGGGGACGTAAAGATTTCCGCTAGCATGCGCAGACTAGTGCGAGCCCTGCGCAAACTCACATCGTTCCTTTGACCACAGGCACCACCTAGACAGCTTCGCATCAGGCAAAATCAGTTGTTGAGCAGTCAAGCTTGGGACTGTACTGGCGAACAGAAACACCTAGGATCTAGTCGTGTGACACAGACAGCAGTATCATGATGCGAACCCTTTATCGACAGAAGCCCTGGCCCTGTGTCCACCTGATCTCGCGTAACCCTACCCACTCGAGGCTGCAAATTCCATGCGACCGAATGATTAGAAACCTCGAATCCTGATTTCCCGCTCATGCACGTTTGCAGGGCTTTCAATCGGTCCCAGCTTGTCGTTCGACCACAGGGTTCAGCGGGAAAGCCAAGACCAAATCGTGGGTTTTTGGTTGCACGACAACTCCGCCAGGCAAAACCAGCAAGCAACCGAATGAAGAAGCCGCGGCCTCTGAGCAGGGGCTGGAGATGTTCCAGCACGAGAGCGCCAAGGAGCCTCGGGGTTCGCACTTTGCTCGGGAGAGATTTTTGGCAGCTGCCGCCGCCGGAGGATGCGGAGCTCCAGGCGGTGCCGCAGAGCGAGGACGTGGTCTCCGAGGCGAATCTAACGGAGGCTTTAAAACTCTCGCAGTGGAGATGCGTTGGCGTCGCGGTCGCAGGAGGCCTTGAGCGACGGCGAGGAGGAGCCGAAGGAGTCCGCGGCTCTCCGCGAGCAGCGCAGAGCGCAGAGCGCACGTTCGGCCCTGCCTCAGGTCCCGGAACCTCGTGGGTGAGACGCGCCTGCGGACGGTGGGAGCGGGGACGCCCTGGCTGAAGGCACCGTCCGTGCCCACTGGCCCGCCGCCCCACCCGTGAGCACGCGAAGCTTCGAACAGGTCTGCCTGCTCGTCTGCTGCTTTCTGGGCTGCGTAGCTGGCTGCTCAGCGGAGAGGTCCTCGAGATGCAACACATGATGGCGGAAACATGCAGAAACCCTGGTCAAAAGCTTCAGTTGCACAACCTTGCCTCCACCTCGCCCAAGGTCTTGACCGTTCTGAAAGGTGGTGGAGGTGGATCCGTCGTAGGCAAGGAGCACCGCACAGTGGCTTATAGGGCCGTAGTGCTTAGAGGCTGATGATCTCGACATCAAACCACAACGAACTTCAAGAAACCGCACAGCTCAGGCTCGAGTAACCGAGGGCGTTTCCTCTACAGCTTCTTGTCCTCTAATTGCCGGGATAGCTTGAAATGCTGGAGGACATTCAGCACCTCGCAAGAAACTCCCCCCCTCCAATATAACAACACACCGCGCCCGAGCCCGAAAAGAGCTGCGAGCTCCTCTCGTGATGAGAAGAACCCTAAAACCCTAAGGCCCTGAACTCTAAGCCCTGAAAGCCCGAGCCCGCCGAGCCGGCCGAGCCTCCTCTGTCGCGCCGTCGCTCCTCCTCGTTCAAGGCGTGCAGTGCGGCTCGGGCAGCTTTTGGCTCCTGAGCTGGGCGCAGCTTCCCTGGGTGCTGGGCTTCGGCCCGGAAGCCAAGAGAACAGTACCAGCCGCCTTTTCCAGGGCTTAGGGGGGGGGTTTATGGGGGGGGGTTTAGACTTTATGGGGGTTTAGGGGGGTTTAGGGGTTTAAGGGTTTAGGGTTTAGGGTTTTTGAGTCAGTTCAGCCCTTGAATCGGTAAGAGCTTTCTGCCACCGGAGGGCGCTTGAGGGTTTCGGGTCTGAGTCTTTTGGTTTAGGGGGCGCGGCTTGGGGCCTAGGTTTTGGAGTTTAAGCTTCGGTCAAGCTTCAGCCTTCAGCTAGGGCCCGTAAACCTGAAGCTTAAACCCGAAGCACAGCGCGTAGGTGGACTGTCCTTGCACCTTTCGTAGGCTGCGGTGATTTGGCCAGGCCTTATCTTTAGAGATATGCTCATCAGCGAGAACCTGGACAAGGAGGAGGCCGGGGTTGAAGCAGTTCTCTAGCATGCAAACCTCTGCTTAACGACTAGCCCCCCTCCCACGAACATCCGCTGAGGCCAGGGTTGGCTCGAAGAGTTCAGGAATCAAGCTTTAGGCCTTGAGATGCATCTGGGATCTGGCTGTTTGTGCAAAAGGCATTCCGTGCTTTCAGGTCTCTAGGCTCTACGCTACCGAGTGCTTCTCAAACCGCTCTGCCAAAGCACCCTACGTCCCAAACGGCGGGCTTGTTCAAAAGCCATAGCAACACATATCTGCAAAGCCCTAAAGCCCTGAGCCCCAAGCCACTTTAAGCAAGAAGTTGAGCTCGTTCGTGCAGGATGGCCATGAGTTCGCCGCCTCGGAGATCCGATGGACGTCGGCCACGACCATCCGGCAACCGAGCCCGAGAGGGGAGGGGGGTTTCGGGTGTTGTTTGTTTTGCGGTTACCCAACATCACAAGTTGTTTTGGGAGTACACTGACTTGGAGCAAGCCGTGTAGCGCCAATAAGTATCCCCGTATGCTTGTCACCCGCAAAGCCACGCTTGTGATTAGCGACCCTTAGCCTTATACTAACCTTTCTCGTACCCGTCGAACGCAACCCTTTTTGTACCATAGTATTTGTAACAGTTGTAAGAGCTCTCAGGTACCCCTTGCTCTGCAGCGTGGCCGGGATCCTGGCCGGACTCTTCGGCGTGGGAGGCCGGCCGAGGATTTTTTGGAAGCTTCTGAGTGTTCAGAGTATTCCCATGATCACAAGGCTTCGTCTTGTGATGCTGATCATGATGATGATGTTGATGATGATGTTGATGTCGATGTTGTTGATGATGATGATGATGTTGATGATGATGATGACAGATGATGATTATGATGATGATGGTTCTGACGATGATGATGATTGTTTGGATGCTTCTTGGAAGGTTGTTTTTCATAGCAGTGGCAGCAAGAGCCTCTGCGGCGAAGTTCAGTCCTGCGCCAGGTGGCATCATCAAGGGGTGGCTGCCTCGGAAGTCTTCCAACAGACGAGAGCGAGAGAGGGAGAGAGAGAGGGAGAGAGAGAGAGAGAGAGAGAGAGTAGGGAGAGGAGAGAGAGAGAGAGAGAGAGAGAGAGAGAGAGAGAGAGAGAGGGGCTGTGGCGCTTGAAGAATGAGGAAACCTAGGTAACCATGGTGATAGCGATTTAGAACCCAAATTCTTAATCAATCTTCAAACAGAGGGTGTTTGTCCGAGGCCCTTGATGCTGGAGCTTGGGGTGGCTCCTCAGGTGGCATCGGCCACTGCAGCTACGATGACCCTTGCCTGCCTGAGTCCATGCAGTTGAACAGGGCAATTGCTTTCTGGCCTCGCGTCGTTCTCAGGATTCTTTTCACCTCCATGGCGACCGCCGTCTCGTTTGAGGTGGGAGACAGCGCGGTCGAAGAGTCGCAGTGAAGGCTCCAAGGAAACTCCCAAACTCCACATTGAAGGCGAAGCCTGCACTTGTACCAATGACAAACATAGTTAAACATAGCCGCCTTCAACGTCCGCAACTTTGAAGTCCTGCATAAAGCTACATAGTACCTTGAAATTCCAACATGCGAAACCGCTAGAGCCCTAGAAGCCTTCAACCCGTAACTAAGGTATGGACTTCTCACTGCCATTCATGTTACCACTAGCCTTGCTGTTGCCCAGGCCCTTCCTAGAAGTTGCGGATTTGTTGCGGGTAGCAGGTCTTGTTCTTACTCTCTCGGTATGGGAGTTTCCGAAAATAGGGGACCCTAATATAGTAAGTGCCCTAAATAGTAGGATCCTTACTATAAGGACCCCAAAAGAATCAAGGTACCCCTACTTTTCGGAAACCCCCCGGCATATGGGCCCCCTTTTTTCCGAAGCCTTTGGGGAGGTCTTCGGCCTCCTGGAGCCGAGTTACGGCTCTCTGTGCTTCATGCTAGGCCCGGGGCCGCCCCGGGCCCCGGGGGGGACGGGGGAGGGGAGGTTTCCTAAACCCCAAACCCTAAACCCTCAGCCCTAAACTGGGAGGGATTTCCTTTGAGGGTTTTGGGGCTTTGGGCGCTGTGGCGGCGCGGCTTTTTAAATGGGGTTTTGAAGAGCTGTGGGCTCCTGGGGCTTCCGGGTTTTAGGGCCAGGGTCTATGGGTGGTCCGGGCTTGAGGGTTCTAGGATTCTAGGTAATCTTCAGGGTCTTGGTATTTGTGAGTGTTGCAGCTGTAGGTAGTCGTTGCAGCTGACGAAACCATCAATCACTGCAGTATGCGCAGTCTCCGATGAAACTTCATGGGGAGCTTGGGGAGTTATTTGGGAGTCTGAGTCTCTCTGTCTCTTTCTCTTTGTTTTGAGCTCCGCTGGCAGGCTTCGGCTGCACCTTGCTTGGGCACTACATCGTGAACGCCTACCTTCAAGTGCAGCACCCGGACTCTGAGGTGTGAGAAGCCGGTCCCGGGCCCTTTGTGTTCAAGGATGACGATGATGATGGCAGGGATGGCGATGGCAGCCGTGATCTGTTGCGTGCAAGCTTCATGACCGAGCTTGTGCTGTGGCAAGCTGCGGCTGAGGGCGCGAAGCGGCAATCACCGCCGGTGCTGTCGATAGGCCGAGCCGAGTACCTGTTGCGAGCTTCAAGATATGTCCCAATGGAATATTCTGTGCAGCATCACAAGCACCTGGGCCGTTCCTCGTTGGGTTCTTTTTTTGTGACGGATGCTCTGCTCCTGCTTTGCTGCAAGAGGACGGGAGACAGAGAAGTGGAGTGCCATCTGTTCAGGATGCGTGATGGCGGTCTCCACGGCGCCGCACTCGGCACTCGAGTTCCGAAGGAAAGATGCGGGTGAGTATGAAGAGGTTGAGAACCACAAAGGCCCCAGAGCCTGGGCCTAGCAGTGCTGTACCATGCTGCTGATGTTGTCTCATGGAGTTGCAGGCGCTACTCATCGTGGAGATTATCGGCAGATTCTGCAACCAGGAGCGCCTGCTGCATGTCTGTTTCTGCTACAAGTTGCGCTCGTTCGTTGATCTCGGAATCTTCTTTAGGTTCAGGTCTGGTTCCCACAGTCTTCGAAGTCTCGACGAGGAGTTCGCACAGCTCATCGAGCCAACTTCACTCTGCAGCATCAATGACTGAGCACGCAACCCCTCGCCCACAGCACGGAGTAGTGCAGAGTATAGGAGGCATATGGCCAACTCCAGGGTTCATGCGGGTTTAGTGGACTTTACAAGTTGAACTCAGACTGGTCTGACTCCCATCCCCCGGGACCATCCTCCAATCTCTTGAGAGATTTCGCGCAGCACATGGACGCGACGGGCCCCAAAGAGGGCCGTCCGATGGACTCGAGGCAAGAACCGTCTTCGGCACAGGGTATCGCACGCTCCCTCTGGCTCTCTCTTGTGCTCTCTCTGCGAAAAATAGCCAGAGAGGTCAGTGATTGTAGTGTCTGCGGAGGCCAGAAGGCTTCGCACATGCCGTTGTAGTCTGCCAGAGGCCGCCATACTGTAGATCTGCAGCGATGCTTTTGCCCCGAGTGTTGTTGGTCTGTCGCTGCCGTTGCTTGGACTTTTGTGTTACTGCTTGGTCTGCTTTCACATCCTCCCGAGCATCCCTGCTGCAAGACCTTGGGAGAAGGTGCTTGTATTGTATTGGTTTTCAAGGGATCATATCCGGCGAGAGTTTGGGTAGCCCCTCGTGGACAGTGCATGACTTGACAAGTTCTGACAGTTCTGAGCCCAGAGATGGAGCTGAGTCTGAGCCTGAGCTCCATGTTTCGGCTATTCAACTATTCATTGCCGCTGTGCCGTTTGCGAGAGATCAAGTTTTGGCTAGGATCAGAGATGCCATGTGCATGCTGTAGTCGCATTTTGTCGTGCTGGCCACGGCCATGAAGAAGGAGGCCCCGCAGCGCGCCGCAGCTGAGTGGGGAGATTTCAGGCTTGCCGCTTGCTCTGCTCAGAAGCGCCAGGCCTTCGCCCACCTGGTCGACGACTCCCTGTACGCCTTGCGGGCTCAGCTGTTGGGGGCGTTTCCCGACGACAGTGCCCACGCCACCTTCGAAGAGGCCCACGGGGCCCAGGCCGCGCACGGGGCCCATGCCCTTCCCAAGGGCTTCGGTGTCCCGAAGCCGAGTGGCAAGCGACCGAGCGCCGGTGCCTGTTGCCGCACCTGCAAAGACTTTCGCTTTGGAAGAGATGCTTTTTCTGAAGACTCAGAAGACTCTAAATGAAAAGTACCCTTACATCTTTCCGGCAATGAGGTCAAGTCTCGACAGGCGCGGCCATAGAAAGCAAGCCCAAGGAGCAGGGCGACACGCGCTCCTTTAATGATTCCAGTGGCAGCGGTACTGCCAGCCAGCATCTGGAGCTGCTTGGCGGAAGGTTTGAAGGTGCCTTCCTCAGTCTGCGACTTGTCGACTTGAGGCATGCCAAGACAGTGGACAGCGAGTGGTCCCAGATTGGGGGGAGCCCTGGTCGCAAAATGGGAAGAAATCAAAGCGGAAGGCACGGTCGCACCGTCTCAGCCTACTTTGGCAGCCGAGGATCGGGGTCTCCAGGAAAGAATCTCACCCGCTGAAGGATTCGCTGGAGCATCTTGGCCTCTTGGCGGTGTTGATCACACAGAGACCGGAAGGAGACAGACTGTATGTAATAATACCAGTAAGACCGCAAGCAGGGGTACTTGCACATCGATCTCGCAAGAAATCAGTCCTCGTAGAAACGTATATCATATAAATGCACCATGTCACGCTATGTTATGTTAAAGTGGCATGGTGTGGCATGTTACAGTATGGCGTGTCGTTACGGTGCGGCATGCTATGTTTATGTTTTGTACCGGTGCGGCGTGGTGCGGTTTGTACGTTACCTGATCTATGCAGGTAGGCATGCATGCATGCATGCATGCATGCATGTATGTATGTATGTATGTACGTATGCATGTGTGACAGGCTCAGCTTGCATGCATAACGTATACATGCATGCACGCATACCTAGAGGCATACATGCATACACAATCCTATGGCCTATAGTTGCACGAACAAAGGTATACATATTACATTTTACATGTATGCATCTATGATCGTTTCTTCACCGCATGTTATGTGCAAGGTGACGAGGAGGCGCGAGCAATCCGCCACAGGTTACGGCTGCGGCTGGGAGCCCTAACGTCCAAGAAACTCGTGACGGGAAAATCCCTACATGATGCTTGCCGCTCGGCTGAGCTGTGGAGAGTAAGGGACCCAAGTTTATGCGCCCCCAGAATCGTACGATCCTCATATGATTCCTGGGACCCCTTCATAGGGGGCATCCTGGAAGTGCAGGTAGCTCGCTGGGCCTTACGCGGTACACCATCGAGGACATGAACGAGCTTGTGAACCTCTTGGCAGATTTCATCGACCTCACCTTCGAGGCCCGAAAAGCCTCAGGCACTCAGAGCCCTCAAACCAACGATACTCACCCCTTGCTTTCGAGGCATCGGAAACGAAGATGCCGACGGGTCGGCGAGTCAGCAACTCTCCGCAGTTGGTCTCTTCGTCCCTCCTGCCTTCCCATCGACTGACAGAGCATGTTGCTGCATATGATTTTATTGCGAGTTCTAGTGACGGTGTACTATGTCCCGCATAGTAGTGTGCAGTACAAGACCGTCACTGCATCATGCTACGCCTACAAAGCCCAGGCGAGTCCTCGACCAGCATGTTCGGCTTCAGACTGAGTGACGTGAACAGCCTCGGCAAGCCAGCCACTGGGCATTGAGGTTTAAGGTTCCTTGAGGTTCCTTGAAGTTCCTTGGGTCTAGGATCGAAGATCGAGGCATATCGAGGCCTCAGGTTTTGCCACCACTGTCACTCCAACGAGCACGGCAGCCCCTGAGGCGCTGAAACCGCCGCTGCCGCAATGTGTGGTATTTCCAGAACTCGACCTATTAACTTCTTTCTCCCTGCCCGACCCTCTGTTTGACCCACCCCCGCCAACATCGCAACCACCGCCACCAGCACTTGCACTCGCTCTAGCGCCGGCACCCCACCACAGCTTCCCAATTGGTGGCTGTGGTGGCAGCTGATAGTCTTTTCCGAGAACCTTCAATGCGCTGGTTTCCTGCCCGAGGTCTGGCAATGGCCCCACATGGGCGCTTCGGGGCGTGAGTCTTTTCATCGCAGTGCACCACGGAGCAAGGAGTCCTTGGCTTTTGTGCCTAGCGGCCTCGAGTTTCCTTTGGGTCTTCATGAAATTTCACTTTTCGGACCGTCGACCGTCCGAGATGTGTGCTCCACTGGAGCTATCCATTTCTCCTTTCGCCGCTGCTTTTAGTTGCAGCACAATGATGTCCTGCGCATCTGCGCATCCCACGCTGATGACTTCAAGCCCTGGATCGAAGTGATGATCCAGGTCATGAACCCTAATCTTGGACTCAAATCCCAAGCTGTACGGCTTTACGGCCGAAATCCCGAGAGCTCTACGCCCTAAGCTGGCCAACCTAAGCCCAAACCCTCCAAGGCATCCCTCAATGCCTACGTTGACATGGCACCGCGCTGCATCTCGGCTTCCCTCGTAGAGAACTCGAGAAAGGATTGAAGTGAGAAGCTGGACGTCCCTAAGAAACATTTGCCCCGAGCTCCTGAACAAATCATCGCGAACCCCTCCAAAGTCAGAAAGGTATACCACTAGGGCAGTGCTTCGAGTCTTTGAAGCCTCTTAGGCCACCTAAACGTGGTGCCGGCGCAGCCTCTGATGGACCTCTTCCTTGCACAGGAGAGCTCCACCTTCCATGGGGGCCCGGGACAAACCTGGCATATGTTTGCCCGACTTTCTAGCTCTTTGGAGACGAAACACACCCGGACCCGAGCCCTAAACCCATCTGAGCCCGAGCCCTAAGCCTTTCATCCCGGACCGGAGGAGGGAGATGTCCACCGGAAGTGCTTCGGACCTCGCATCTTGAAGCAGTTCCAGGCCGAACGCGTGTCCAAGCTCCAGAAGCTTGAAGGATCTTGCAGGGGGGTTTTGGGTTTTGGGGGGTTTTAGGGTCTGAGTGTGCAGTGGGCATACATGTACGCCCAGCCCCCTCTGTCGTCGGTCGTCAGGCCATGAAAGAGATCCTTCTGGCGGGAGTCGCTCGGCGGTATCGGAAATTCACAGGGCTGCGGGTCAGGTGCGCTTCTTCGGGTATTCTGTGGTTTTCTAATCCGCTCGTTGGACGTTCCCTGCCTCCGTGTATAGCTGGACCGCAAGAAGTGCACGCCAGGGCACACACCGTGATTGGGTAGTTTGAGCTGTGTCAAGAAAGCTGTCTGAGCCCAAGCTGGATTCGCAGCGTCGCCTGCTTCAGCACCTGACGACCGCCCGAGGACACAAACCGGCTTGTTGCAGAGCTGACATTTGTTCGGATTAACGATCTGGCGGCTCCACCGGAGCCGATGAACCTCCTCTTGTGCCCACCTCAGATTTTCCTCTTTCCTCCTCTCAATGCGTTCATCTCCAGATTCGCTACGTCCGAAACTTCGTGAGGTGCTTAGAGCCACTGGTGGCAGTCGTCATCATCGCGAATGGCGTGATGTGCCTGGATCCAATCTAACAGTCCCCAACACACTCACATGTCACTAGCGGCGACGCGGGGCCAGGGGCACCTAACGCGTGGGGTCCCCGTCCCCGCATCTCAGGATTGGTTTCCAAACGCACCCTTATTGGGAATCATGGCCGTACTGGATCATTGCAGCTCCGGCTGCACGTTGGGACGATGCGCGCGCGACTCCGTGATGTTCTTCTTGCAGTGATAGCGGGCATGGCCACATAAGGTGGAATCAGCCTTCGCGATCTTTTTGGTGATGGAGATTGCTTTGCGCATGTATCTTCAAGGCAGGTTTGAAGCATCCTCGCCAAATATCAAGCTCGGAGCACTTCACTACATTCTGGAGCGAGTCTGGGTACTATACATGAGGCTTGTTGCGATTGCTGCGGAGGGTGACCACCATATTAGCGTCATGAGTAGTTTCATGACTGTCATGTTATACCGTTGCTGTCGGTGTTGTACCTTTTGGAAGGGGCAGGTCACTTCTGGTTCTTCCCGCTATCATGCCCGTTGTCATAGCTGCTAGTCTCGGTTGTCATCGGTCATCGTCATACTGAAAAGAAGGTGATGATGATGACGTCGCTAATGATCATGATGAGGAGAACTGTACATCATACTTGATGCCCGATGTGAGCAAATTATGACAAGGCTGTTCTTGGGGTCCCCGTTCCGTTCAACTGTAGCTGATGCAGAGCATCCCAAGCAGTAGCACCACTTGCGGTGTTGATGCTGTTCGTCGTTAAAGCAACATGGGGAGAGGGTAACGCATAGAGCCATGGTGCCAAGAAGAACTTGCGAGTTGTGTCGCGTGACTTACGGGCATTTCGTTGAGACAACAGATTTTGCCCCTTGCACCCTTGCTGTGATGACAGTGGGGCCCTTTTGCCCCCCCGCCTGCGGGAGGTCGCCGAAGCTTCTTCAGAGGGGCTGAGCTGCAGCATTCTGGCCTTCTCTTAAAGTTGGTAACTTGAAGAAAGAACCGTGGATCAGTGTTCACATTCAATCCGTGCAAGCGTCGCCGCACTAGGTTCTGCAAGCTATGCCGCCCAACTCTGATACGTTATACCCCAACGCGCAACACGGCACTCTCCAGTCGCACGCGCTGATCCGCTCACGCGTCTCTGTGTCGGCGGATCCGCCTTTCCTTAAGATTTAACTACCGTATGCCGCCTAAACATTGAATCCGTAGCCGAAGCACTTGGTGTGGCATACCCCGAGAATCTCTGCGAATCGTCGGAGTCGCAGAGAGACTGCGTCGCAGTGCTGGTATGAAGCTACTTTGGTTTCAACGATCGGAGTTCTTTGCGGTCAGGGTTTCATCACGTCGGGCACTCCCCGTCCTTTCGATCTCCTCAGTCTCAGTCTCTCTCCCTCTCTCTTTCTCAGTTTGGCTGTCTCTGGACTCTGAAGGCTCCGCTACTTGTAGGGCCGGCAGCTTTGACTTGTGAACTGGTAAGCTTGCAACTTCCTCGGCGCTCGGGCACTGCCCCTGTGCAAAATGCACACATGAATGCGCCCGAATCTCGGCTCGGGTGTTTTTTTGAGGTGGAACCTTTTTGACGTCTTCCTGGGCCTCACGGGGGTCACTGACGTGATCATCCAGCTGGCCTCGGACAACAACAACGATCCTTGGCGGCGCTGGAAGCTCTGTAGGCCCTAGGCCGGCGCAACCTTTCCGAAACCGCCAAAGCGGTCGTGTGGCCCTTCCGAGGCTCTTGCTCAAGGCATCTTTTCCGAACTTCTCTTTGCTCGCTCGAATTCTCAGGGTGGGCTGAAGTTCACACTTGCAGCTGTAGTGGATGGTACTCGTAGCTACAGCGGTAGCTGACGGTGTTCCTGGCCGTGGCGGTGTTGTTGTATGTTGTTGTTGTTGTTGCTGTTGTGGTGGTGATGGTCGTTGTCATCGCCGTTTTCATCCTTGCCGTCGTTGCCGCCCTGGTCGTGGTCGCTGGTGGTGCTGGTGGTGGTGGCGGTGGTCGTGATTCGTTGCCATGCTTGTGGTGTTCGTCATCGCCGCCGCCACCGCCACTGGTCGTCGTGGTTTTTGCTGCAGCAACAGTAGCATGAACAGCAGCAGCATGAGAACAAGAAGATGTAGAAGTCGAATTCGAGGTGGAGGCAGTAGAAATAGTTGTCGTAGTCGCAGTCGAAGTCTTAATTGAGCCGTAGCCCGCAGCCGCAGTCCCCACCACAGCCGAAGCTGGCAGTCGTAGTGGTAGTCGTAGTGGTGGTGGCGGCGGTGGTGGTGGTGGTAGTAGTAGCATCAGCAGTAGCAGTAGCAGCAGCAGGTGGAGTAGTAGTAGTGTTGTCACGAGGAGTCTTTCTTTGGCACGTCGTTGCTCCGTTTCTGCAGATTGATCCGTCTGGCTCCTGGGCGGCACTACGCCCAAAGTCCCAACTGAGCCCGAAGAGCCGCTGAGGGCCCCCTAAAAATCCTTCGAAGTCCCAGAGCCTTAAGCCACGTCCGAGGTGCGAATCGTCAAGGTTTTCCGCTTGAAGGCCATGAAGGACTTGCGGATATCAAGGGTATTCAACCAGAGCGTGACAAACAAGAGCATGAGCAGTCACCGAACTGCCAAGTAATAGAAAGCAATATCATGCTCGAACATGAGTGCTAATGATGAGAAGGATTTGCGGCTGATGGTCAAGGGGCTGATTGCTGGGGTGAAAACTTTGGTGATGGCATTTACACTGCTTTTCACGGTCCTGTATGTCATCAGCGGCTTCGCCACGATGACTCTCGGAGCCTCGGCAGCAACGGTAGAAAAAGGTTGTTTGCATGTATCCGGGTTTAGGAAGTAAAGGTTTCTGCTGGATTCTGTCTTGCAAGGTCAGAGCATCGGTTTGGACGATCAGCCACAGATCGTGAAAGACCTATTGCCCTTCTTCAAGACGATCCCAGCCTCCATGTTCACGGCCTTTCGCTGCTTCACTGGAGAGTGCACAGACCACGACGGACGAACGATCCACTCCATCCTCGCCGAAGAGTTTGGGCCTGTCTTCATCTTCTCCTACGTTGCGAGCTATATGCTGGTGTCGCTGGGGATTTTCAATGTGTGCCACGGCTGCACGGTACGGCCTCTAGGGTTCCAGGGTCCACGGTCGAGGGTTTTGGGAGCCAGGTCCTTACCTACCCTCGACTCCTCTCGTCCAGATTCCGATGCGCAGGCTCTGGGGTTCCATGTCCACGGGTACCAGCACTACAACGTCATATACACAGAGACATACATTCATACAGAAGCGTATATATATATATATACACACACACATAATATATATATATATATATATATATATATATAGAGGCTGCTACGCACTTTATCCCAGGATTCTGGCGGTATATGTCGACATCACGATGAAGGCTGCCAAGGCGAGCCTGGGAAGGGATAGCACCTGACAGCTACCGACTGGGCTTGGGATGGCAAAGAGTCGTAGCTGTCGTAGCTTCTGTTGCTGCAGTCTTAGAGTGCTCTTGCCACCTAAGCTGCCGCGAATACGACGGCGACGAATTTCAATGCTCCATGTTGCTGCTCCTGTTGCTGCCTCTGCTCCTCTGTTGGTTGCTGCGCTCCTCTCCTGAGCTTTACAGCGATTGAAATTTAGCAACAGTGGCTCAGGTCCTGCGTCAGTATTGCTTTTCCTCTTGTGCTTGTGCCGCTTCGCTTGCCATGTCGATGCTCCCGAATCTGAATTACTTCACTTCCTTCGCTTCTATTTCTGTCGAGCTCTGAGCCCTCAACCCAAATCCCCCGACTGACTTCATCCCACCAGGAGAACGATGCCGTCACTTTGGAGCAGCACTCGAAAGAGTCCATCAGGACCTCCTTGTGGCTCGGGGCTCTGTCAGGGTGACGCGTGCTTTTCATAGACAGTTTGATTCGTTGGTGATTGACTAGCGTCCAAATTCACGGAGCAGGGCCTCAGTGTTTCGAACCGTCAATGGAAACACGCCACCTGCACACTTTGCACACACCTCCTGCATGTCTGCTGCCGGCTTGTCGGCGCAGGATTGCCCGCATCACGCGGGAACTGTTGAAGAAGTTTGCTGGAGCCTATCGGATGTTCCAGGAAATGGTTCCTCTGCCGCAAAGCATCAGTGGTCTACCCGATTTCATTCAGAAAGATCTGTGAGCATGCTTTTCGAAGCTCGCAGCCGAGCCCTCTCGGGTGGAGGTTACAGTGTCTTGGGGGTCTTGAGGACCAAAGCTTTAGGACTTGGGGATTCGTTGTGTCAGTGCAGGCGGAAGTTCCCAGACAGCCCAGCATCTGATCTAACAAAAGCCCTGCATAAATGCTTTAGGGTTTAGGGCTCAGCTCATATAGTTTGAGGGGTGTTGCATTAATTGAGGGGTGCGCTGGACTCTTCGGGTTTCCTCGATGGCCGATGCAGTTGTCCAGAAGCGATCCCGGAACCCTAAACTCTGGACATCTCTGGACCCTTGAAGCCGTAAGCCCCAAGCCCTAACCCCCACAAATACAAAGCAAGTAGACATGAATGCGGTCAAGTAAATAGATAATGCATGCATACATCTACACAAAGAAACACGCAAGAGCAAACATGAAACCAAGAGCTCTTGAGGAAGACGGGAGTGGTGAGAAGTATCTGGACATCTCCAACAGGAAGAGCGATATGGTCTTCACGGACGGCGACGTCCACGCGCCTCGGGGAGGATCCTTCTTTCCTTGGGTTTTCGGACTTCTCTTCACTAGAGCCTTAGTCCTCGAAGATCTTGAGAAGTCGATCTCTCCTCTGACCATTTGTTACGTCTCGCTGTTGTCATTTTTGGGTTTGAAGCCACCACCAAGACTCGGCCGCAGAACCGAAGTTGCGAAGCCACAAGTCTCTCAAGTGCCTGCAGCCGAGGAAGGCATCGCTATTACGAAGGAGTTGTTCCTCATCGTGATTCAGGCGGCTGGCCTTCAAGCAGTACCCCAAATCATGCCAGAAACTGTCAAGATTCCCCCCCACGAACATCCCAAATCAACCACGGAAGTCTCCTGGAGGATCATGGGAGGATCATTCCTTCTGACTGCTTCTTTGCAAGTTCGCGACCAGTCGCCCTGGCAGGACCGTCGTGTCCAGGATCTCATGGATGAGTTGGCGCCTGGGCTGACTGTTTGTGGCTTTGGATTTAGAAGCTTCTCTTTCGCTTCTCTGGGGCTTCCGGGTTACAATTGTTCACTCTAAGCCGTACTGCATTTGTGATTGTTGTTGGTAGCACAGTCTTTCTACTGCCGGTGCGGCTTCTTCTGCCGGTGCTGATTTTTTGCTGTAGCAGCAGTGGTGCTCGCAAGGAACTTCCACCCGACCGGGCCAACCTGTTCGAGATTATCGATGCAGACGGCAGCGGCACTTTGCATGTGGCGGAGCTTGCCCCCAACTCAGCTCGTAGGAAGATCGTGACAGCTCTTGGCGGGTTGGTGTCTTGAAAAAGAGGCTTTATCGGTGGAGGTAATCTTTGCGTGAGAGCTCAGGGTTCAAGAGTCATGCCGGTTCGAAGAGGGCCTCTCCCGATACCTTCAGGTGGGGTAGTGCATGAGAAGCACAAGGTCAGAACAAGTTGGCGGATAGGTTTGAGCTGGGTATGGGCTTGTGCCTCATCCTCGATTTGCGGCGGTTGCCAGACTGTGGTGCAAGCCCGCGAGATATTTTAGTGATGTAGAAGATGTCATCTCCACAATTTGTCCCAGGTTTCAGGCCACCTTGGTAGAAGGCCCCATCGAAATGAAGTGCAAATATGGTGCTGGTGGTGGTGGGCTGGTGGTTGTGGTGGCTGCTGCTGCTGCTGGTCGTGGTGGTGGTGGTGGTGGTGGTGGTGGTGGTGGTGGTGGTGATGTTTTTGCTGCTGTCGGAGTGATGCGACGAGAATGACTGCAGATCAGCACAAGGGGCATGCTCACACCGGGACGGAAAGAAACAAAAAGATTCATAGAACATACATACATATATATATATATATATGTGTATATATATATGTATATATCACGAGTTTGTTGTCAAGGAAAAGGGAGAGCAGTTTGATGACAGCAATCATGTCGGTGATGGAGATGAAGAGCAGGATCAAGACCATGATGAAGCAGCGCGTTTGAGAATGCAAAATTGGATGAGGTTCGTTCATGGTCCGTTTCTCTTCCAGTCGCGGCTGCCAGCATCACGTTTTTGAGTTTGGGGCGGAACAGCTGCATCCTGAGGTCCACGGCCTCTTGAAAATCCGCGGCGAGATCAACAAGAGCGACGTCGTGGCTGGCCTCCTGGCGAGCAAGGCCGGGAGGTTTTCAACAAATGGGGGGCATATCGGGTTGAGATAAGTGAATCAGAAGTGAGCACCAGCTTCAGTGCCGCCAGGAGTAGTTGTCGTCGGCAGCATGTCAGTCCCCAGTGGTCACATCCGTCTTGGTCGTCTTGATTGTCCTAGTCATAGTCGCTTCTACAAAGCCGTACCACAATCACAGAAATATCACTTCCCCTGTGTCTTACAGGCTTGCTACGACAAGGTTGCGGAGCTGAAGGAGGAGAAAGAAGACAAGCGCGAAGTCCATGGAACTTTAGAAAAGATCTCTCGAAGCCTCGACACGTGCCGAGAGCCTGAACACAGTCTCCGGAAGAAAAGCTTTCAGGAGCAGGAAGAGAGCCTCTCTGCGGTCCGCAGCCAACTGGCGGCGACTCGGACAGCTGAGCCTAAAAACTCGCGCATGGGGGCCATCACTGCCGCGTTGCCGTCAGATTTTGGTGTGGTTCTCTGTGCTGCTTTAGGTGCTGCATTCGGAGCTGCTGATGCGCCGCCGAAACAGCGGCTCCACGTGCCTGTCGGCTCCCGAAGCGGACTTGATGATGCAGGCGATGCAGGCGAAGACTCAAAGCCTGGTATGGAGGGGTTGAGGGCTTGAGGGCAGGGCCGGCAGGGCCGGCAGGGCCGGCTGGGCCGGCAGGGCAGATGGAGCGGAAGATGGATTTCAAGATTTGCTTTGAAAGGTCCAGGAAGAAGAGGAGCGGGATCAGCCGCCGCCGCTCCCGGATCCTCCCTTCTCGAAGCCGCTGATGTCACCGGCGCCCTCCGGCGTGGCGAGCCTGCACACTGGAGAGCAGTTCTAGGGCCACCGCGACATGCTACAGTCCGAGAACAGCTCAGATGCCCCGGGCAAGCAAGAAATGTTAAGTCGTAGTCTTCACTCTCCACCAGGTTCCTCTGAAGCCTCAGCTGATCAACGACGACGGCGAAGCTCCTCGGCGCAGATCTGCTTCTCTGCATCCCAGTAGCTCGAGCCTCCAAACGAATCCGCACTTCGGAAGCCCTGCGCCCTTCAGTCCAACAGCACAGGAAAGGCTGAAGGCCCTGCAAATCCCCAAATCCTGCGGGCGCCGGGCAACAAAGGATGCTCACCGGAGCGCCCTGGCCTTGCTTGCATGTACTTGGTGTCTTCCTCTGAGGATCCGCCAGCTCCAGGCGTTTGACGAGGAAAGGGCGGGGGGCACTTGTTGCGGGAGGCTCGATCGCAGCACACTCAGGCTGAAATATCTGTTCAGAAAGAGTGTCCAAGGATCCCTATCGCAGGTCGAGGAATATTTCTCAAGGGCCATTGATTCCTTAAGATGAACCGAGCATCGCAGCATACAGGATCGAAAACCTGAGATGCAACGACTCATAGCATGGTACATGTTGCATACTTGCAGATTGTTGCATCGTGGTCTAGAGTACTTTATAGGAGAGTCTGATCGTGTATGCACAAGACCTCATACACCAAGAGCCTTCCAGACTGGTGGATGATCTTTTATGAGCATCCTCCGAAACCCTAAGCAACAAAAACCCTGAAGCAAGCTAAATCCTGCTGCAAGGAGCTGGACGGCTTGGAGCCAGTCTGAGCAAATCTCATGCCCTGCTCGCCTGGGATCCCACAGAAGGTGGCAGAAGCCAACACCAGAAACATACAGTATTACTACTAGTAGATGATCGTTTTTGGAGCCTACTCACCGATCTCTTTCACCTGAGAAGAAGGTGCAAGGCTGCTGCAGGTCCTTCGAGCAGCGGTGTTTACCTGAGAAGCCTCGAAGGCTTTCGCCTGTCTGCGCACCATGGCGCGGGAATGTGGCATGCTGCCTTGCATAAGATGCATGGCCGATGCATTGTGCTGCCTTCAGCCTGGCTTCTGATTCGAAGTGCACCTCAAAGGGCAAAGTGCTCGCAGGTGAAGCCCGGGGAGGGCAGACTTGCGTCAACGTGTAGAAATCGAGCCGACGAACCATGAGCCGGTGATGCCGGCCGCCGGCCACATATATTTCCTCTGCATCTACAATGTTTACATGCTTGTCGGGTCGTGTTCTGCTACTTTTTGATGTGTTATGATTATGCTCCGGTACAGATTCGTTTGCAAGAAGCTGCTTCTCTTTCAGACAGAGAAGAAAGCGGCCGTCCTGGCTTTGGAGCTTCCCAAAGGGAAGTTGTTTGCATGAAAAACCGCGGAGGAGCATCAGAACTAGACATTTGGGTTGGCTGAAGGGTCACACCGGCAAGGCCTCTATTCCGGGACCACTGGTACCTGCGTGCATGCCTTTCCGTGACTTCTCAGCTTTCGGTGAAAGGCATGCAATGTCGCCACGCCGGAAACCTGACCCGAGCAATGCAGGAAGTCAACTCAATGTAACCTCAGTCCACTCAAAGCCACCCAGACGAGCAATGCGAACATCGTAGACCTGCCATGCTTTCTGGCTGCGGTGTGTGAGCTTCAATCTCGCCGTCACTGCCTGAGCGGGACGCTCCTTTGTCCGCGTAGCAGCAGTTGCCGGTCTATCGTGCCATGGGCCATGGCTTCTCTGGTATTTGATTTGATATCATGCTGCATGTTGGAATACAGCCAACAAAGTACGACGACGTAACGTATAATCTAAGATAAAAACAGACTAAGTCCGTAAATGGATCCATGCGAGAAGAGTCATGCAGGAATGAAATATTCATAAATACGCAAGCGGGCAAAGTGACTAGATAAAACAGGTTAGTGATATATAAGATGAACCAACAGGTGGCTAGTTATCTAGTTCATTAATCAAACCAGAAATACATAGACAAGCATGTAAATAATTAACAAATGCTGAAGTGAATAGGTCAATATTGACGACGTGGACAAGTGAACACGTAAGCGGAATAAGCAAATGGTGCTTGACTAAAGTGACTTGACTGACTGGCGGACTGATTGGCTGACTGACTGATTCACAGATCACACATGTTATAAGCTTTTTATTATTATATATATATATGTAGATGTAGATGTGTTTGTTTACATATATGTAGATCTGTATACGTATCTGCCTCATATGTATACACACAAGTAGATGCAGAGGGCTAGACAGTCGCTGAGTTCCACAGCTCCAGGTTCCGTGTTGAAGGCCGGCTCATGGATTGAAATCTCAGCCTGGGGCCTGGAACTTCTTGGATGATAATACTGGGATCTTGACAGGGTGTCAAATGGGTTCTGCAAGGGGTTGAGGGGCTTTGTCATGCCGGCAAGCTTGGTGGTGGTGGTGGTGATCTGATTCTGAGGTATTTCAGTATTCATTGTTCCGTGGTACACCTTAAAGCCGTCGTCGCAGTCGTGGCAGCCGTATTGGGTGATCCCCTCCCAGGTGCCATGGAGCCCGCGGCCGCGCCGGCCGAGCCGGCCGAGCCGGCCGAGCCGGCCGCGTCGGCGGCAGAGGCCCAGGACTTCCCAAGCGAGGGATTCGGCTTCGCTCTGAGGTCCGAGACGTCCCCAGCGCTTTCTGATTTTTGTGATACCCAGTCTATGAAGCAGCCTCTTGGGAAACCCGACTCGTCTCCTAGGGCTGAGATTATCGCCATGCCGCCTTGAGGGTACGGGGGTGGTCCATGTCTTTTGTGTCATGCTTTTGCATTATCGGTGTCTTCTTCTGTTGCTTTGGTGGGATGTCTGACGGGATGGCTTCCTGCTTTTTCGCGTTATCGTTGTCACTTTTTTTTGCGTTTTCTGCATCTTTATTTTCGGACTTGAGGTTAACTTAAGAACATACGCAACCAATATCAAGCCATTCACAAACATGGGAATGTTTGAAAGTCAGAAAAGCCAATAGAGACCAATGGAAGCAAGAAGACAGCAAGTAGAGACCACTGCAACAACAGTAGAAACCAGTAGAAAACCAATAAGCAACATCAACGGACAACCAGAAAAAACCGCACATACGACAAGCAATAGAACGTTTGACGCCTGCGGTTCATTAAATCTTACAAAGGCAACCGCATTTCCTCATTAGGCGATCCCGGTTCATCACATATAACTTCAACACGCCCTCTCGTCTGGCAATTCCGGTTCGCTGCTGGCTGGCTATGCGGCCACGCGCCAAATCCACCTTGAGCGAGAGAGAGCACCCCAGGTTTTTTTTTGGGTGGCTTGCAACAAAAGAAAACCTTTCTTCGTGTCACCAGTTGGTTAGCGGCTTGGCATACTCCGGGGCCTAGCGTCCGGCTTGGAAAGGCCCCACGGCTCGCAAGAGTCAAGCAGTCGCAAAAGGGTTTTCGAGGGAATAGTCGGGTATTGAGAAACCAGGATACCTGGGCCAAACGAGGGGAGGTGTTCCAGATACATGATTAACCGGTATCACCAAATGAGGGGGTGTTTAAGATGTATGACGTACCGGAATCGCAAAAAGGGGGGGGCGTGTTGAAAACACATGATGAACCGGAATCGCCAAATTTTGGGGCGTGTTTAAGATATATGATGAACCGGAATCGCCAAATGAGGGGGCGTGTCTAAGATGTGGGATGAACCGGAATCGCCGAATGACGGGGCGTGTTGAAGATACATCATGAACCGGAACCGGAATCGCCAAATGACGGGCGTGTTGAAGCTACATGGTGAACCGGAATCGCCAAATGAGGGGGTGTACCACAATCGCAAAATGAGGGGATGTGTTTTAGATGTAATCGCAATCCCGAATGAGTTGGCGTGTTAGAGATATGTGAAGATATATGATGAATTGGTACTGCCAAAGAAGGGGGCGTATTATGTCTGACAAACCGGAATCGCCAAACGAGGGGGCGTGCTGAAGATACATGATGAATCTCTGAGCCGCAGTCGCCAACTGAGGGCGTGTTTAAGATATATGATGATGGCGGGGCCTGCTTAAGATATATGATGAACTGCAATCGCCAACTAAGGGGGCGTGTTTAAGCTTCATGACGATGAACCTGGATCCGCCAAGTTACGGGGCGAGCTCAAGATATATGATGATCGGGAATCACCAGATAGGGTGGCGTGTTGAAACCGGAATCGCAAAATGACGGGGCGTGTCTAAGATACAGGACGAACGGGCGCATCTAAGATGTATGACGATGAACCGGAATCACCAAAAGAACGAGCGATGATGAACCGGAAGCGCCAATGAGAGGGCATGTTTAAGATATGATGAGCCGGAATCGCCGAATGGGGGGGGGGGGGGGCGTTTTTGAGATGTATGATGAGCCGGATTCGCCAAATGAAGGGGGCGCGTTGAAGATGTATGATGAGCCGGAGTCGCCACATGAGGCGGCGCTATG
The DNA here is from genome assembly GCA_905221615.1 of Symbiodinium sp. CCMP2592. NCBI lineage: Eukaryota > Dinophyceae > Suessiales > Symbiodiniaceae > Symbiodinium > Symbiodinium sp. CCMP2592. The sequence goes on along the minus strand of CAJNDT010004246.1, from coordinate 598,055 downwards.
TAAGGTATATGATGAACCGGAATCGCCAATTGAGGGAGCGTGTCTAAGATATATTGATGAACCGGCCTCGCCTAATTTCGTTCTGTTTTTTAGTGGACTTGTTGTTGGTCTTATCGGATTTACGTGTGTTCGTTGGTTTCTGAATTTCTTGCCAATGCTAACTGTTTTTTTTCCTGGGTTGCTATGGTTTTATGATTCTTGTTGGTTTTCATCAGTTGCCTATTGGCTTTATTGGATTGTGATTAGCCTTCGTTTCTTTCGTTGGTTTTCATTGTGTTTTATTGGTGCTGTATTGGTTGTTATTGGTTTGCTACAGTTTTTTTTGGTTTCTATAGGTTTTTACAAGTTACCACCCAAGCTCAGAAAACAATAGATAGCAAAAGGACACAGATAACAGAAAAAGATGCACATAGCCAAAACAAGGTGCAGAGGGGTTGGGGGTGAACCCGCCACATCCTAGACCTATAAACCCCAAATCCCAAGCCTTCAACCCGCAAGCCCTAACATGGCGCCATTGCTTCAGGAGGAGGGCCTGAGTCTGTCAGGGGCTCAGATTGCATGCATATGTTTCATAACAGCAAACGGTAGATCTGAAGAGGACATTAGATTAGATCTCCGTGATCCTCGATCCTGTTTCCCCGCTTCGCTGACTCAGGGTTAACATCTAGAAGTGCGTAAGGTGCGATCATGTCACATCGAGGTGACACTGTTCATTTTGCAGCGCTGTCTTCCAAGTTCCTGGGATGCCTTTTGGAAGAATCTGAAAACCTCCACACTGACGTTCTGAACCACCAAAAGCAGCTGTGTACGCTACACTTTGTAAGCTCTACTTCCAGCCCTGCTGTGCAGAGGATCAATAGAAAATACGGTTTGATGGCAGTAATGTCGTATAGTCATACTTATTCGTGTCCGCAATTGCTGTGCTCTTATTTGTGCATTCAGCCAGTAGACCCCAATTCAAAACCTTCTATGAGCTTGTCTAAGAACGTCACAAAAGCCCCACACCTCCTGCTTGAACCCGACCCCTCCGAAGCTTCAACGCTCAGGCACGTGCAATGCCGGGATTTCGGTAAGATGGCATGTCCAAAAGTTGAGCGCTGGCCGGGCCACCCGGAAAGGGCGAGATGTTTGTTGTTGTTTCGAAATCATCATGAGCTTCTCACTGGAAATTTTGCAAGTAGAGCCTTTAGATGCTCTAGGGGCTTTGTTTCGAGGTTTCGCGGCTTCGCCGTGGTCGGGTCGGGGAAAGGCTTCCGGGAGTTTGAGCGGTGGGTGAAGAGGTTTCGTGGGACAAGGGTTCAGTCTTGACCAGACTTCAGCAGCATAGCCGCAAGGGCTTCGAAGATGGGGGTGGGCCTGGCTCGTGGAGCGCTGGTAGCAATCATGCAGCATGAAGGGCAACAGTCCTAAAGTTGTCGCTCTTGGATGATCAAGACTATTGTTGAAGCGAATCTAAACACAAGCCGTCGCAAATCAAGCACTTGGCAAGAAGGAAGGCAGGTATCCCTTGTGCTAGCTTCTTTGTGACGGCTCGGTTTCTCTGGCATGCTCTTTCGTGGCGTGTTCTCGGAGTTTCGAAGCTGCCTCGAACATCGGAAGTTCTGCTTCCTCAGGTTAGCTGAGAGCAGCGGTGTGCCACTTCAAAAGGTTTTCAAGCTGCCGAACTGGAACTATGCTGCTTGGCGACTTTGGAGGGACTCCGGAGAGGTTACCCGTGTCATGAAATGCTCCTCCTGCTCTGGGTCACCCCTTCATCCGGAGATTGGTCATCACAACAGCGCAAAACCCACCACTGTACCAACACTTCCTAGTGAGGCTATGGAGAAAAGCGATTGACGGGAAGCCAGTGTTTTTGCTTTCGAAGGAACAGAAAGTCCACATTATCTTCGTGTAAACATTAGCTTCGTGACAGCAAGCGTAAGCAGAACCTTGTTGTCACACTTGTCAGTTGCAGCTGGAGTTGGTCCTTTCCCAGGCTTTCGTGACTATCCTCCCAGAGCACGAGAAGAAGTTCCGTGAGGCCCAGTCGCCGGTCGTTTCACAAGGTTTTATACCTTCGTCAGGAGCGTTCGTAGCCAGGCCGTGGATGGCTTGCTCCTCTTCAAGTGCTGCGTCTCGGTAAACGTCCGCAACCTCAGCCGGAGGATCTCCCAACCCAAGATCTGCGGCTCGTGGCTCGTCCGAGGAGGGAGCTCCACGGAAGAGCCAGCCGAAGAGCGACGAGGCGCTCCGGGCACCCGCCGGGCCATGAACTTCTTGGAGCCTTGGGGTTTCTGCTCTCTGCCAAGTGACCCAGGAGCGCCCGGCCAAGCGGCAGAAGGTCGATTTCCGAGTTCATCTGGGCCTTGTCGGTTCTGACTCAGAATGTCCTGTGTCATCAAGGTCAAGGAGGTCAAGGAATTCCGGCGTCGGTCCGAGCTTCTTACGGGGACATAGGGAGACGGAGACCCGCCATCTTTGCAGTTGCCGTGTTCCCTCGTGGTCCGTCACTGCTCAGTTCCGCTCCTCCTCTGCCTACTGCTCTCAAGCTACTGGTGCCAAACTTCAGGCCTGGGTTCGTTCCGACCCTCAAAGACCTGACGGCGAAGCTGAAAAACAAAGGCACGGGATGCAGGGCAGTAGATGAGGGTTGGTCCAGAGAAAGTATCCCTCCAAGGTGGCAATTTGACATGGCACCTGGAAAGGATCTTAGCCAGTGTTTTTTCGACTGCGAAAATCTTCGTATTCCCGGTCTAAGCTGAACCCCGTACCCCCCACCCTCACAACCTGTGGAAATCCTCGCATCGCAACGCAGATCCTGGCGACGTGCTTCGGAAGAGTGCCGGAGAGCCTGGTGGTCTTGCGACTGTAGTAGCACATTTCATTGGTACTTTATAGTACGCCGCAGCCCACATGGCGGAAAGCATGATCACTGCATGAGCGAGTACTAGTAATTGTTGTAGTAGCAGCTTTCAAACATCATTATCAGTGTATTCTACCAGTATCCTTACGAGGCTGACTACAGCTACCGTGCGGTCTTGTTGTCTCGCATTGTTCTGCTTGCCGTTGAAATATTGTTTCTGTCGCTTGTTACGGACATCTTCTCGTGCTGTTGCTGTCGCTGTGTTGTCATCGAGAGTCCGTTCTCATTTGCGCATGGCATCTGTAGCATAGCCATTGATTTTGCCAGTAGGGGTTGCAATCTCCGTTGTATTGAAATGTTGTGTTGGGCCTGGCAGTGCTGTCATTTCAGACTTGCTGGTTGTTCCTGCTGCTGTTTTTGCAAGGAATCCTTTTGCCGAGGCTCCTCTCATAGACTGGAGCTACGAGACGCAGCTCAGCCTTGATCTCAGCGACTCTGGCCTGCGAAGCAAAGAAAGTGAACATCCTACTGTAGCACTGTCACCGGTGACTATAGGCATCTTTGTCATGGTGGCCATAAGAATGACGAATTTTCGTCCTGATCATGACCCAACTCGTCAAGCTGGACACGTTGTGCATCTCCCCGAGGCATGAAAGGCACTCACATCAAGACCGCTGCGAGGGCCCGAGCTTCGGCCGTGGAAGTTTCCGTGGCGTGCCCTGCGCTGCCCAGGTGCGGTCCTTCACGAAGCAGGTGGACAAGAAGTGCAAGGCCCTGGACCAGAAGATTGTGGGAACCAGCACCTCCGTTGTGTTGGGCTCTTGTGGAGGACCTGAGCCTCACGGCCCCACCCTGGACCAGCTTCGAGTGGTCCAAGGCTTCGCTGCAAAATAAACCGAGCACCAAACTACTAAGCCTAAGCCCCCTGCTCCTGCTTCTTAGCGAGAGATCTTCAGACGCGGGAGCGGAGCGTGGGGTTCTCGGGCCTCGGGCTCCTCGTCGTGCCAGGCCTGTTCGGCCGGGACCTTACGTGCGGACTCCTCGTGGGATTTCGGCAGAAAAAGGCAAGAGGAGGCTTGAGGAGTTCGGAGTTCCGAAGTGCTGTCGCATGTGGCATCCGATCCGAGGCGCCGATCGGCTGCGCGTGTCCGCTGGACCCTCCCATCGGCACTCCTGCGGAAAGCCGAGGACTCAGCAAGTTTCCTCAGTCGCTAAGCCTCTCGCCAAGCCTGACCCCGTCTGAGCCGTCTCCACGTTGCCTTGGCTAGAGGTTTGGAGGGTTACAGGAACAAGTGTGAGTTCAGCATCGGCCGGGAGCCAAGCGCCAAGTTCCACCGGACGCGCTCTCGGAGAGACCGCTCCGTCATGTCGCTCGGAGGCAAGAGCGAGGAGGGTGAGATCGAGTGCGGCTTCGTGCGTCGGATCACGGATGACGGCTACGGGTGCGCCCTCCGTCAAGCCAAGCACTGCGAAGATCGGCTGTGGTAGTAGGCAGCAGCCGGTGAAGAGCCATCACTAGCTCGTCGGCGACAGAGGCGCATCGTAGCCAGCTGCGAGGAAGTGCCCTGACCTCGGGTCATCTGATCTCGATCTCGGGCTCCAACTTCAGCAGAAGCTTTCGGGGGCGGGCTCCTTGCAGTGGTCAGCGTTTCCATAACTAATTGTCTTCGCAGCATTTTTGGCTGACACACTACAACGAAAGCAGCGAGGTTGAGCTTCACGAGATGATGCGATGCGCTTCTCTAATCAGGCACCCAAGCAGGATATCCCCTCTACTCCTATTCCAATTCTGCTCCTGTTTGCATCATTTCCTGCCAGAAACTGCGATCCCCGATCCCTACCACAAAGCCTGAGCCAGCCTGGTAGAGTTCCCACCCACAGCTAACGCGACAGAAGCGGATCGGATGACGCGCTGACCGAGCCATGGGTCCCCTGGCCCGGAAGGAAGCGGGAAACCAGTTCTGCAAGGCCGTTCTCCTTCCTTGCGGACCTTTGCTATTGTTGTCGTAAACTTCCCCTACAGTACCAGAAGGAAGGGAAATGGCACGAAGCCGCAGAGGAGTCGCTGGCTGAGCTTTTGGGGCTCTTCCTAAGCCCGGGCAGTGTGGTCGAATGGACGGGCGCTGAAGTGTAAGCGTGCTTTTCTCAGGTACACCAAGGGCCTCGACGAGTGCGATGAGAACTTCCCACCGGATCAGAGAGGGTCGGGACCGGAAGTCTGGGGACAAGTGTGAACAAGTTCTTGGGTGCCCGAAGAGCATCCCTGTGGTGAACGGCAGTTTGGTCGAGGGACCTTGGGGAAGTTCTGAGTGGCTGTGGAGCTGCGCCGCTCCCGCTTTGCCTCAGGCTTCTTCTGGCGAACCGGAGCCAGTGCTGGCTCAAGCTGAGCAGCTTGCCTTGAGGAGACACGGGGCGTCATTCTAGGGAGGGAAGAAGGGAGCTTCCAAGCCGCTCCGAAAGTTTCTGCCTTTGAGGTGACTTCCAGAAGGGGCTGGACGATGCCAATGCATGTTTGGAGTTGCTGCCGGAGCATGTGAAGTCACCTGGCAGGATCCCTCTGAAGCGCTCAACAAAGCTGAATTGCCAGTAGAGCTTTTGAGGTTTCCAGCTGCTTCGAGCTGCTGAGGTCCCTCTTTCGCCGCGCCACCGCCCTGGAGCAGCTCGGGCGCGAGACGGAGGTGACAGCTAAGCTGACAGGGGAATTACTGGTAGCCACCCACCCGTGACAGGACACGGATCGATGTTGCCGGAGTGGAGACATAGTAGTTAGATAGTTCTAGCGTGGCCGCTGTGGTCTGGATGTGAGAGTGTGCAGTCCACATCGCTGCACGTGACTTGGAGGCCCTTTCGGACTTTGCGCGCGTGGCGCGCGTGGATCCCGGGTGCGCCTCGCAGTTGCTCCTGGGGAAAGTGAGGTTGAGGGGGGGGGCTTGGGTGGCTTCGAGGGCGTAACGTTCGTCAGATCTTGGTCCACCGCTTGCCGGATCTCTCCCGCCACCGGCATGAGGAGTGTCACCCCAAAATCCTCTGTAGGCTCAAGCGGCCTCTGCGCAGCGCGGCGCAGTGCCACATCAGAGATTGGTCTTGGTTTTTGAGCATGTTCGACTTCGAGGACATCGAAGCCGACGTTGAGCGCAAAGGCGTTGACGCCTGGCAGGAGACCGCGCAGGGCGGCGGTCTTGGCGCGGGCACCGTGCCGAGCGGCCCGGGCTTCGCCCACCGCCGGCCCGGCGCCGCCGCCATCGAGGTGGGGAAGAAGGTGATCATCCGCAGCGCGCCGGGCGCCCCGGAGTTGGAGGAGAAGATCGGGGAGATCATGGCTTTTGAGGGAGGCGAGTACTCCGTGAAAGTCATGAACTTGACGGGCGGTTACGTGCCTGGAAGGGCCTTGAACGAGGGCTCCCACATGAGGCTTTTGGGTCCCGAGAGCCTCGAGTTGCACCCGGATCAAGTGGAAAAGGATCGCCAGGCCGCCGAGGACGGGGCGATCGTCTTGCTGGGCGGAGGCGAGGCGGAGCGGGCAGCGCGCGAGGCGCTCTACTCTCTCTCGATCGATCCGAAGCACTGCTACGACAAGGCCGTGGAGCGCATCCTGGCCGCAAGGCACGAGTTCGAGGTCTTGAACTTGGAGGCGAAGTGGTACGGGAGTGACTTGAGCCTGATCAAGAGGGCTTACAGGCGGATCAGCGTGGGCATCCACCCGGATAAGAACAGCCACCCGCAGGCCGTGGACTGCTTCAGGAAGGTCTATGGGGCTTTTGAGACGTTGATGGACAAGAAGCAGCAGTGGCGCTTGCTTTTCATCCTCAACAAACTCAAGGAGGACGAGGTAAGCTTGTACGAGCTGGAGGCGGAGGAGGAGGAGCGCTTCGAGTGGTGGCTGGAAGCCAACGTTCCGGAGATCGAGAAGCAGGCCGCGGAGATCGAGGGAGGGGAGTTTGAGGAAATTGGCGAGAAGTGGATCTCCGATGGCACGGGTGGCAATGTGAATGACGTAAAGTGGGCTGGCATGGCCGAGAGTCTACGGCTCCACGCCGAGGATAAGGCTGTGTTTATCGACTGTCGGGAGCGTTTTGAGTTCGAGATCGAGCACATTGACGGGGCCTTCAACATTCCCATGCGGGAGTTTGTGGACTTCGGTCTCGCCGGCGTCGCTGGGCCCTGGGTGAAGGAGGTCCTGAAACGGAAAGACCAGCCCGTGATCATCTACAGCGAGGTGGCGACACCCTTTTCGCGCTGCCGGGCCATGTGCCGATGGCTGCTGCGTGCTGGCTCCAAGTCCTTGCCCGCCGAGCGCTTGCGCAGGCTGCGGGGTGGCATGTTCGGCTGGCGGCACAAGAAGGGGAAGATTGTCCTTGCGATCAAGGACATCACCCCGGAGCAGAAGGCTGCCTTGTACAGGGACAGCGCCAAGCAGATCGGAGCCCTGAAACTTGGCCTTGGATCTCCGGTGAATCTCCGCGTGCGCGTGCGCTGGTTCGAGGAGCGGTGCGCGAAGGTTCCGGGAGGCGGAGGCGGGCCTTGCGCCATGCTGCACGACTCTTCCGGGGGCATCCTGACGTTGCTGACGACGAAAGAGCAGATCGCTCTGTGCCGCGAGGCGGCCAGCAAGCAGGGATCGCTGTTGGTGCGCGGAGCCACCTGTGAGCTGAGCTCCGACAAGCACTTGGTGGCGAGGCTGGGCCCCGAGGCGACGTTGGAAAGGAGCGACCGCGACTTCACCTTCGGCTTCGATGCCAAGAACGTCTCGGAGGAAGTGCGTGCACTGGAGCCGGAGGAAGAGGAGGAAGGAGGATGAAAAAAGGCCGCGACTGTTTGCAGAGAAGCTGCCGGGCGAGAGGGGTAGTATACGTGAGTCAGTGCGAGGCGGAGAGGTCTCATAACCGTCATAACCCTTGAAACCTTCACGGTTTACGCTGTACACACTTTCCTCCTCCCTTCCCTCGCCAAATGGCCAGAAGGTATCCTTGAAGGGCGCACCCCAAACTAAAGACCGTTCCAAGAAAGCTGGATAAATCTTGAATTAGGTTGGTCAGGGTCCAGGGCAAGCAGGCGGACACTACCGTGTGTTGATATCCAGCGCGACCGTAACCCAGTGGCTTTGAAACCTTAGATCCTACAGTCGCCTGATGAAAGTACGTACAGTAGCAGCCGCCCCACATCCCGGTAAGCCTTGGAGCCCATGATCGTTTTTAACCCCAACATCCTGAAAGGTCGACTGCAATTTACCCCCCCAAACGTCCTCAGCCCTGAACCTCCTGCAAAGCCCACGGAGAAAACTCCCTCACGAAGAAGAAGAGCTAAGAGCTCTGCCTTTCCAAGAGAGAAGGAACCGCCCGGCCGTGGAATCGGCCCAGCGCCTCCGGGCGGCGATCTCCCGAAGGAGCGACCGGAGCCCGGGCCCAAAAAAGGGAGAAGTGGACGTGCTCTGAAAGGGAGGCCCTTTGTTGCGATATATGAAGGCTTGGAAGAGAGTGGCGCGGCGTTTTAGCCTTTTTGAGAGTGTTTTTGAAGCCGAGTTGTGGAGCAAAGCCTCCCGGCGCGCCTGGCCGCGACGCTCCGGGCACAAACGACCCAGGAGGTGCGCGGTGACTTGTTGGGGCGGATGTGCATGGAGCGTTGGGCGTTGTCTCGTCGCGGAGAAGCCTCACGTCAGCTGCAGGAGGAGCAGCGAGACGCCTGCGACAAAGTTCGAGCGGCGGTCTTGCGCGGAGAGGCGGGGCCCCCCGCATTGCGCCAAGTCCGCGCTGCTCTTGAGTGGCCCAAAGCTGCAGGCATCGTCTCTGCTGAGCCATGGAGTTCTGGAGGCTTTGCCCGCGGGCATCGTTTCCACATTTGCGAAACAGCGCCGAGACGTCCGGACCTTGCACCAAGGCTTTGCTGTCTTTGGGAGACGCAGAGCAAACATCGCCGGAGATCCGCCAGGCTCGCACTCCTGCAGCCCACTCTGCCGGCATCTCGTGTCTTCTGTTCTCTGCGGCCAGGCGTGCCTTCGAAGTCTTTGCCTCATCGCCTCGGGCAGAGATCGCGACGACTTGGAGGCAAGGCTTTCCTATATACTCGTACCTACGGATCAACATGTAATAAAATTGCCCTAAAGTCTAAAGCCTCTGAAGCCTAACCTAAACGTTAGCCCTCGCTTGAAGAGCCTTCGGAGGCGGCAGACGCACGGATGCAGATGCGGGGCAAGCTGGACACGCCCAGCCCGGCGGCAGCTGATTCGAGGCTCCCTCGAGCCTTCATCACTTCATCATGACCGATCATGACCTGTGCAAACTTGTGCCTTTGCCGATCGCCACATGATTGACTTGGACTTCTCCGGCTCCTGTTTATGGATTTGCGCCTTTTCTACATTGTGGTTTCTGCTGCCTGCTTTTCTCGAAACAGCGCTCCGTTTCCAAGCAGGGGTGTCCAAGTGCAAAGCAAGACGCGTCCCTGTATCTAATGCCACAGGCAACTGTTGTGTACATAGCCATTATGTATATTATATACACACCTACGTAAGTTTAGATGGACGGAGTTGTTCATGGCACGTGCCATCTGTGTATAGTGTACACATGCCTGCCTACTCTTCTGACGTGCTGCGGGTGGAAAGGTCCCGGCTCCGTGCGGCGCTGCGCGAGGAGGGCCACGGCCTGCTTCGGCGCTTGGGGAAACGTTGCAGGGGCCATGGAGGCCCGCCCGCAGATGGATCGTAGGAGCACAGCCGGCTGTGAAGCGGCACGAAGAGGAGGGTGAGGATGGTGTCAATAGTTACTGATGAGCACGATGATGAGGTTGACGAAAGCACATGGTTGCCGGGCGATGTTCAGGAGAAGCGATGCAATGCGGTCCGTTGTGATGCGACGGGGTTCTATGCGATCCGATTTGATGTGATGTGATGCATAATGATGACTGCAATGGTGTCTTGATGTTGATAGTGATGACGGACGTTGATGATGGTGAGAAAGAGGAGGATACAGATGGTGACTGTGTTGACGATCGTGTGGTGAAGATGACCATGCTTTGCCAAGAAGCAGGGCGCAGGATTATGACCGGGATCAGGAGGAGGAAGAAAATGAGTAAGGACACTCACCACTGGAGCAGCAACAGGAGCAGGAGCATTAGTGGCATCGCTGGAGGCAGAGGTGGGGTCGTACTACATCAGAACACTAAACTGTGGGAATCCGGCACATTCCGCATTGTCAGGCAGGATGTTGTCATCAGCAGCAATCGTCGTCATTACATCATCTTCTAGGCCGATATGTATTTTAATCACATCCCCTCATCGGGCGATTTTGGTTCATCACATATCTTCAGTTGATCAAGTTCTTTGCAGGATCGCTCAGTCAGCTTGCCCTCCTCTTGAGTTACTGCCACCGACTCAGCCTGCTTCAACGTTGCACTCTCTGAAACGAGAAGGTGCTGTCCGCGGTGCGTTGGGATCTCTGGCACGGGTGTTTGAGGTCAGGAGCCCGAGGACGAGGCCAGGCCCTGCGTAGCCCCGACGATCGCCCGCCGTCTGCCGCATTCTGCCGCACTTGGCACCCGAGGCTGCCCTGGAGCTCCTGGCAGAGGCTCTGGACGTCGACGAGGCGAGAGGCCAACAGTAAAAGAGAACAAGACTGAAGAAGCAAAAAGAGCCAAGCACCCGAGAACAGCAGCAAGAGCAACAGCAACAATTACCAACACGACGACGACTACTACTACTACTACTCCTACTACTACTCCTACTACTACTACTACTACTACTACTACTACTACTACTACTACTGCTACTACACTGGGAACAGGGCACTTTTCGAAGCCGTCTAACAAACAGCCGTGTGTCTTTTTGGGGGCTCGCGCGAGGCCGAGGTCTCCAAGGCCGCGCTGGCATCGGACCCAGCGGTGTTGTCAGGAAATCTACACGGGGTGCAGGGCGTCTCAGAAGGGCTGTGGAAGGTTACGATGAGGGGTTCTGGTTCTAGAGGTGGATTGCTATGACTGCTTTCGTTATGGGTTACTGAAGGATTTCCGAAAGGTTCAGGGGTTTAAGCTTCAAATCTTTGAAGGGTGTCAGGAAATTCAATCAGGGCTTGAGGGTTTGTTGTTTGAGGGGTTTCTAGGTTTCTTCAGGCGGCAGCATTCATCACAACAGCGACAGTGCAGATTACAAAAAAGTCCCAAGAGCAATGCTCGCGATCGTGAACATCCGGGAGGCAGCGAGCGTAGTGATGGTGCGAGTCGGGGCCAAGAAATCGCTCTCAATCGTAGCATCCGTCTCTTCGGGCTGAGGTGTCGCTGAACGCCATCTTTGATGCTCGCCGCCAGCAGGGCTCTTCAGGCAGCCTGGAAGTGAAATCGACCGTAAAGAGGCCTTCGTGGGTTAAGGGCGTTTAGGGATTAGACGATTAGGGGAGCTCCTGAGCGTCTCCTGAGGCAAGGCCGTGGTCTTCAACCCAGGCCTGCGCCAATGCCTCGAGGCCCAGAGCCGGCCTTTGCCGCAGTGGGCAGTCAGCCAGACGGGGCTCACCCTTTTAGGGTACCGTGGCGCACTGCGCTGGATAATTGATTATAGTGTATGCTTTAGCACGCCATAGTATTACTCGTAGTCGGGATGCCCAAGCGGCTGCTGGCAGGTTGGCCTCAATGTGACGGATCACCAGGAGCCAGCGATTCGGCGATCTTCCAAGCAGCACCTCCCTAAACCTGAGACGCATCTCTGTTCTATATCAACGCACATGTATTCGGAATGTACAAACAGACGAGTAAATCGCAAGCAATGAAGCCAACACACAATCGACCACGCAGAAAGACGATTGCACTCACATGTGTACTGCACACTAGTTAGCAGGCATATACTTTCTTTCTTTCGGATGGCCTGTGTTCAGTGAACGCGCCACATGCAGCCAAATTCTAAAATGTGCAAATCCCCAGTATGCGCTCACGACCTACTCAGTAGCGCGTAATCTGAGCGATCGCACAGAACGGAGGAAGAACCACAAAGAGTCAACTGGCAGGCTGTGCGCAAAAGCCATCTCTGTGGAGCACATCCCCGATCAAAACCAAAAGGCTACCATCAAAGCATCAGACGGTGGTGGCCAAGCAGGCTGTCCCCAGAGGGATCTTTCCTACATGCTTTGTAGTCCGTAGTCGGCCAACAAAGCACTGGACAACGTACAATCCAAATTAAAAGAATCGGCAACGGACCTAAGACGTGCAGGATCTTCCTCATGGGTATCGGATGAGGCAATCCCTACACAGTTCATATACCCAGGATGTCAAAACACCTTCATCAAGGTGATATTGCGGACATCAAAAAGCCCTGAAACCAGCGACAGTGCTCACTGAACAGCATGAAAGCTGCGGGACCTCCACACTCAAAGACAACATCGCTGTTACATCACTTGCTAAGTCAGGATGCGGACTCAGGGTCGTCAGACCCGACACCTCGCCGTCTGTGCCGAATCCCTCTCCGTAGGACTTGCAGAGTTGCCAGCTCTCAGTTCCATGATTTGCGGATGTCCTCGCTTGACGAGTCTCTGCTCTGCTTGAAGACGCGCACCTGCAAGGCCTCCGTCTTCTTGGAGTCAGCCGCAAACTCCTCTACCGTGTAGTATGCGAGTGTGTTGTCCATACCAGTGTTCAACATGGCCAACTTGCACAGTGTGTGACACTCGCCCATGAGCGCCATCACATGACGTGAAGTGCAATGTATGCCAGCTTTCCGTGTGATGATCCAGATGCCCTCTGTTGACGAGCCCCTGTTCTGCTTGAAAACGCAAGTCTGGAACACCAGCGTCTTCATGAAACCAGTCCCAAACTCCTCTACTGTGTGGCATGCGAGCGTGTCCTCCATACCAATGCTCAACATGGCCACCTGACGAGCCTCTGCTCTGCTTGATGGTGCGCACCTGGAATGCCACCGTCTTCTTGAAGCCAGCCGCGAACTCCTCTGCCGTGGCTTCTGAGCGACCCCCCTTCCCTGTAGGGCCATGGCATGGGGCCTGGGGCTACAGCAATCAGGCGCTGTCGCCTGTTTTCTGAGCCCTGCAGGCATATACATCTATATGTACGTGTATATGCAACTACGGCTTAGCACCTCCTAGAAGGCGGTGGCAAAGGGAAATCCAAGTTCTTTCAGTCCTGTTGTGTTCTTCGGCTTTCGGGCCGAAGCCTTTGAACCCTACCTGTAGACTCCCAAACCCCCCCCAAGAGGAGCCCCAAGAGGAGCGACCGCAAGAAAGTCTCAGAAACAAGGGTTTTAAAGGTCATTCTGAGCCCAAGATGGGAAGGGGTTTTCGATTGGGTCGGCTCTTTGGTCCCAGGAGCTCCTTCACGGCTTCCTTGCCGAGGTCCGGCTGGGTCTGAGGGGGGCGGGGGTGCAGGGTTTGGGGATTGCAGGGTTTAGGGGTTGAGTCTCGAGGGGATTTGGGCTTTCATTAGGTTGAGAGCGTAGGGTTGTCAATGAGCGTCGCATATTTCAGATCTGAGACACGTGGCAGGCGTTGTATATTCATCGTTGATGATTGCTGTTGCTAACGGTGCTTCTGTTTCCTTGCAATGCCTTACAGCAAGACGTCTGCCAATGTTTTCGCATGATCACACCAAGCAGGGTCGGTCTTTCTGTCCAGCAAGGCGGAAATTGGGCTTGTCAAGCCAGACTAATAGCCTGGCAAGCTGGGTTCAAGCCGAATGTGGCAAAGAAAGCTCCGCAAGCAGTTGGCGACTCTCACAAGACACACGCTGCAATTGTGAGGTTTGAGCTTGCCAGCAGACTCGGTATCTCACTCACTCAGGATAACCTGCAACATGACGAGTTGCAGGTCGAAGCCCGATTCGTCAACTTCTGGCTGTTCGCTCAATATTCTTTCAACTCCGGTTCCTTCTACTGCTGTTTAGGATTCAGGGTTTACGATTTAAGGGTTTTAGGGTTTGGGGTTTAGGGAATCCGCTGGGGCATTATGCGCAGTTCCTGTACAAACGGAGCTTTAGCGCAGCTGGAGGAACTTGAAGTGTAGGACAGTGTAGGATCTTTTGGAAGGTCTTCACACTGCTGGCCGACAACGACGATCGGCCAAGGGAGCTTCAGGAGGGGTTTCTTCCGGAAGCGTCGAGATGCGTTTTACGGGGTCGTGCCTAGGGTTTCGGCGATCCAAATCCTAGCAGATGAGATGACTTTGTCAGATCATGGCCTTGCGCGTCTTTTCGGGCAAAGGGGTGGCTCCCATGACGGTGCCTGGCTGCGCAGGTGGATGTGCCGGGAGTCGGCTTGCGACTGCTGGAGCCTTTCCTCCAATCCCAGGCCCCGGCACGGGAGTGCTGGAAAGGAGATGTACTGGGGTGCACGCTTGCCACGTATCCTTACAGCAGAAATCTGCACCTGAGTCTTTAAACGGCCAGCGTGGAGGAAGCCTCGCTGCTGCGCAACGGCCTTGCGGGCCTTGCCTGCCTGCTGGCCTCCAGGGCAAAGGCATCCAGCGATTGAAGTGCCCCAGTGGTTCCCTAACACCATGTCATACATCACAACATGAGTATCAGTAGCAGTATGCGTACCCCTATCTGTATCTGTAGCACTGTAGCTGTGTTTGCATCTGTAACTGTATCCCTGTTTCTATCTCTAAGCATATATATATATACATACATACATATATATATATATATATATATATTAATCCATTTTCACATATCCAGACATACACATACATATACATACATATACATACATATACATACATTTCATACAAATGGACTTGTCCATATACAGACATACACATACATATACATGCAGATGCATACGTGTACATACATACACGTACACGTACATTACTATAGTAATATACATATACAAGCTTCTTTTCTCTATACTACACCGACGGTGTTATGCATAACATGTATTTGTTCATGTGTTTTGCTGTCCAAGTGTTTATCCATCAGTTTGTATTTTGTCTTCCCGGTGTGATCGAATGGAGGATGCAGCGCTGATTCTGCAGATGTCGGCCGTGCCTTTGTCTGCGGTGCTCAATGCATTGGCCCGGCCCGTTCCAGGCACAGCCTTCTTCTGGGTCAGGAAGGGTACAGCATGTGATAGTTGATTTGTGATTCTGACAACAGAACATGAGCAGCACTAAGAGCAACAGCGGCGTCAACAACAGGAGCAAGTCTCTGGCACCTGTAGCGGCACTGCCGGCAGCCACATCGACAACCACAGCCACATGACGGGGAAAGCAGCAACAGGCACAGTCCTTGGTGTAGCAAAGCCAGGGAGGAGTTATAGTCATGCGTGCACCAGGACTATGACAAGTGCAATATGTGCAGGACAGCACCAAAGTACTACATCGGCAGAAGGATGTGGCACAATGCTAACGATCATGATTTTTGTAGTCATGATGCTCACAGGTCTTGCCGCCGTTCTTGCTAGAGCAGCAGAAATGATAACCAGCATGATTCTGCGACAACCGTAATCAGAGCATCGGCAGTATGCTAGCATGTATGGCACCGATGACAGAGGAGCAACTCGTGCATGCCAGGCCCCGAAGGACGCGAGTCCCAGGGCCACGCGGCGGAGTGCTTGCTGCTCGCAGTCTGGCGCTCGATGGATCGCGTCTACATCGACATGTATATATATATATATATATATCAGATGTATGCACATACACGTATACACTCTATCAACCATACATGCATAGCCTGTATCTACCTACAGCTGCATCTGAGTTTGTTCACACCAATCCAATTATGGACCGTGGCGGCAGCTCTTGACCAAGACTTCTCGAAGGCCAGCGACTCCCGGACGAGACAGAGATGGATCGAGGGAGGAGGCGGGCGTGAAGCCTTTGAAATAACTGCGATCCTTGGGGCCAGATGCTCACTGCAGGTTCCAGCTGCATCAATGCAGAACCTAATCCTAAGCCTGGTCTGGAAGAAGAGCAATCGCAAGGCATTGACGTGATTCTCAATGCTCTCAGCAACACCGATCGTGGAATTCGTCGTGAGCTGGTAGATGCAAAGCTGGCTGCTGGACTGAATTATGATGCTCACCACAAACACCACCACTACAATGTTATCATCGTCGTCTTCGTCGTGATTTCCACCCTGTGGTCATGATGCAATGTCGATTGTCCGCAACCTCCGTGCTTGTGAGTATCGCGTTCCCGGCTGTGGCAGCACGGCTGCTGTTCCGGAAATGAGGTTGCCGTGCTGGCAATCATGGCCGCTCACAACAAGGACGTCCGAGACGAGATCTTCGACGCTCTGGATGCAGCGGCGAAACCGAGACTTCGTAGTCCTCTGTAGTGATTTAATGACAGATATTCGGAGGCTGCTCTGGGCCTTGTGTTGGGCCTGGTTTTTTCCAAGGATCGGGTGGACTTCATGATGGAGCTCCGCTTTGCTGTGGACGTGGCTGGCGAGAGTGCCAAGGCTAAATTGATCTAGATGATCTGGCAGAAGTTAGCCAGTACCGACGAGGATGGTGTGGGAGTCAATTCTGGCGAGACACAGCATCTTCACAACTTCTCAAAGCTGCCTAGTCTTTGTAATCTCAGGAGCTCGCACCGCCCAGACGCACGAACAGCAGCGGCAGGCGGGTTCTCTGACAGACACCGCATGGTAAAGGCATGAAAACCCTGCCAGCTCTCAGGCGCGCAGGCTCTGCGCTGGCTTGTACGAAAGCTTCGCCGTTCTGGCCATCCATGGCGAGTTCAAGGACGCGCAGCCCCCCGCCGGCTTCTACACATCTGAAGCAGAAGGGCGTGAAAGTAGAGGAGCAGGTCCCTTCACAGGTCCCCAGGTCCTAGAACCTGAAACCCTGGAGCCCCCCAGAAGCTCCCATCCTGGCCTTCTCTGGCTAGGAGCGGCTCATTGCGTCGAAGAAGACGCTCGGTGCCTTGCAGGCCTTGGCGAAGGAGGAGGAGCCACCGGTCACCGGGCTCTCTTCCTCACAGCGTTACGTGAAGAGAAGACGGCCTAGAAAGGGCTCCCTGAAGGTCCTGAAATGGAGGGGATATTTATGATCGGTTCTGTTTTTGGCGTTTGTTTTCTTGGCTGGTTGTTCTCGCTTTCGTGCCTTTGCCAACTCCCTGCATCCCATTATTTGCAGCAAATGGTGCGAATCTGATCTCTGCGTCCTACTACTTGCACAAGGTGCTCTCTGCGCAAGTCTCCCGCTGTGGTGCGGTGCACACTGTTCGAGAGTTTGACGTGCTGCAGGCGTGACTCATATCTATCTATCTATATATATATAGTTAGTTACACACACATGTATACTCGCGGTGTGTGTGTATATATATATGTATTATGTACTATGTACCTCGTCTTATGTACTATGTATTATATATTGGTACTATGTACCATAAGCTATACACCGTGCACCATGTAGACTATATACTGTATACTATATGCTATATGCCAGATACTACATGATCTATATCATATCATATTATTGTACACTGCATATAGTATACAATATGTGGTATATAGTATGCAGTTTATTGTGTGTTTTATTCCCCACATGTATCTGCCTATTTCGTTCTTCTGTCACGGAACTAGCTGCACCGCGACGAGTTCGTGCTCAGAGGGGCTCAGAAGCAGTTCGAACACGCACAGCATGTGAACACACATAACATGCACACCCACCTCAAGTCTGAAAAACACCAGCAGCAATCATACTACACGCTCTAACTGCATAATGGGAAAGGCAATAAACATATGAAGTACCGTGAATTAGAAGCAGAATACAGTGGATACATCAACAACTAATATGATTTTGAAACTATCTACAGGCGTAACACCAACCGGACGAGATAAGTTGTTTTCTTTGTTGGTTTTGCCAATGTTTCCTGCTTCTGACAAAGGGGAAACATTGGAAACGCCAACGAAACTTTCAAACACGGAGGCGAAAGCACGAGAAATACGAATAACAGTGGCAAAGACGGATCCTGAAACATTGGAAAACCAATTAAAATTGTCCACAGGGAAAAAGAAACATGGAAAAGCCAATAAACTTATTTAGACGGAGCTGAAAACAGTGGAAAAAACAATGTTTCTGGACTTCTGCGGGCGTGACACCACCCAAAGGAGATAGTTTGACAATCACGGCTTTCATTTTTATTGTGTTTTCCAATCTTTTCTGCTTCTGAATGATGGAACCATTGGAAAAACCATAAACTCCAGAACAACCATGATATTTTCAATTTATATGCAGGGGTAACACCAGCCAAAGGGAGAGAGTTTGACAGTCATGATTTGTATGTTTCCTTTAGTGGTGTTGCCGATGTTTTCTGCTTTTGAAAAATCACCAACAACAGCAGTAAACGCAGAGTTTGAGACATTTGAGTCATCCGTTCGGACACGTCAACAATGGCTACACTTTTAGCACACATACATACCAAAGCACACTCACATGCACAGTATTAGTTGCATCACCGCTTCTGACAAGTATGCATTGCTGAAGGACGGTTGCTTACACGTCAAAGGATGCTCGTATCTGTCTCATAGACTCTTTGTAGTCTGTCCATGTTCACGTCGATGCTCATGATGTGTTTTCCCAGCTTGAACAATACAGCAAACGGTCAAATCTGTAACAGTTCCATTCCATGCTCTCAGAACAGCCGAACAGTAGGACAGTAGCAAAACGATGTCCTGAAATACCAGCTCCACATCTGGTGTCATAGCCGCATTCATCTTTGGTTGCCTCTTTGAGTTTGCACTGCACGTGTAGATGCCCGGTTGTACGAAGAGAAACACACCATATAGGTAGGTTATTTGCGGAGTAGCACATATGCATAAAAAAATATATACATGTATGTATATATGCTTGTATGTATGTATGTATGTATGTATATATGTATTGAGGTACTTCCAGAAAAGTTCGATGGCTCCAGCCGAGAGTTCTCACACAAGGTGTGCAGTAAGTTTTCCAGCATTGCGCCTGGCCCGCGCCTATAACGACATAAATTCTTGAAGTTTCTGTGCGGAGGCAATGTGGAAGTACCTCCCGACTTTCCACAGTGAGATATGTTCACGGCCACTCACAAGGCTTTAAACCTTGACAGCTTTTTGCCAGCAGGGAAATGGGGAGCAAAGCTGCACTTTGCAGTGCAGATTTGTACAAAGGAGACACATACACGGGGGACTCAGCCCAGACAGCTGCACGAGAAAGAACGATTGCAACTCCGACTGCGGCTTGTGTCAGCAATCCGACCTTACCTCCCCCGAAGACCCACGTCATTGAAATTTCAACTGACCTCCTGACACCTAAGGTCCAAACTATTTCAGCCCAAACCTGAAATTAACTAAGACTGTTTAGGGGACGTGGTGGGGGTTTCCCCCACCACGTCGGAAGAACGTGGTGATGTTTGTTGCAGCTGTTAGTAGTTAGCAGACAAACTTCGTGTTAATTGCAGTCGCTATAGTCCGCTATAGTGTGTTTTCGCCGGCTGGTTTAATGGCCACGTGGAAGCAGCGCCGCCACCTTCTGAGAGTTTGCAAAATCTTCTGGATCTTGTCTGGATCTTCTTACCTTTGGCCATCTTTCTGGATCTTCTGTTTGTTTAGGCTTTTCTTGTGGGAGGTTTTCTGTGTTGCAGTTGGCCTTAAGTTGCTGCTGCAATGCGTGTGTGCGGGTAGGTAGGTCAGCCAATGAACTTTTTGTTGACCATTAAGATCGCTGCTGGCGTACAACTTCGATATCCCTAGCTACGTGTCATGTATTGGTAAATGAAAAGCTGGGGTAGGGCGCTCTGAGTTCTTCTTCTCAAATCACGGTGATATGCTGCAGACATTACAAAAAAGATACCTTTTCAACATGTTTCTTGAGCAGTCTGGGCACGCCAGATTGGGCCATCCCAATCTGGTGAAACCTGTTGAATGCATTGCCGCAGCAACCATGTGGTCGATCGCGGATGGCGAGCCCTGGAACGACTCTTTGCGCCAAATTGGACTGGACATGGTGGTCCGTTGCCAGGCTCGCTAGCATGATTGGCGCATTTGGGAATGCGGATTGGAGAAGTTGATCAAATGACTGTGTCACACCGCGCTCTGTTCAAAAACCGGGCTGTTAGATTGAAACATTTCTGTAGTGCACCGCCTTGCACGTTTCAGTACGCAGTAGCGCCAGCGGTCCTGGCACCAATACGACGGCGGTTTCCAAGAAATTTCTTGGATAGCATTATGTGACTTGGTATGACTTTTTTGTTGCTTGCACGTGGCTTCGCAAGTCGTCTCTGTCGTGCGCTACTTGGCCAGCGTGGGCTTCATCATGTGGGATGTCCACCAAAACGACGTTTTCATCAACCGGCAGGGCCATGTCACCTTCTTAGACATCTTCATGGGGCCGTGTGAGTGCCTCGCTTGAGCAAGTTCGGGACAGCACCTGGGTATCCATCAAACAAGACAAACATGGAGAGAGAGAGAGAGAGAGAGAGCGAGAGAGAGAGAGAGAGAGAGAGAGAGAAAGAGAAAGAGAAAGAGAAAGAGAAAGAGAAAGAGAAAGAGAAAGAGAAAGAGAAAGAGAAAGAGAAAGAGAAAGAGAAAGAGAAAGAGACAGAGACAGAGACAGAGACAGAGAAAGAGAAAGAGAAAGAGACAGAGACAGAGAAAGAGAAAGAGAAAGAGAAAGAGAAAGAGAAAGAGAAAGAGAAAGAGAAAGAGAAAGAGAAAGGGAGGGGGAGGGAGAGAGAGAGAGAGCGATATCGAGAGAGGAGAGCGGGAAAGCCTTCGTTCAGAGTTTAATCAAAATGTGGGAAGAAGATGTTGGCATCACCACCGAACTCCTACCTAGGCAGCACTTGCCGCCCATGCGTTGTGCAGGTGTCGGCTGACTGTTGGCGAGACATGTACCGTGTGAACTGTTTTACTTTGTCTTCGCCGCATGGATGTTTGTTTAAGCCTGGAGGGTGGGTCAGGACCAGCGGAGCGCAAGGATAATACTGAAAGCCGCCATCCAGGCTGCAGACCTTTGCTGGGGCACCAAAAAGCCCGATTACTCAGGAATGCTGGCCGCTTGTGGTCACTCCCTCCTGGTTTACGACAGGGAGGGCCCCAACGCATGCGACTTAGATGCAGATCGGTGTGAGATTCTTTAGAACTTTAGGATGTTTGTGCCAGCAGAAATCCTTAATCAATCGTTACAACCCATCAACTATCCATGAAGCAAATTACACATTGAATCATTGCCAGAGACTGCAAGCCTTGGCCTCGAGGCAACGATTACAGGCATTGGAGGCGCCTGCTTGGCACGTGAACAGCTTTGTGGCAGGGATGTTCTTGTGGAGTGTGGCCACGATGGCAGAGGCTCAGTCGCACTTGTCACCCATGGGCAGAAAGTTGATGACAAGTATTCGCCCATTGATGATCAAAAGCCACCACTTGCTAGTGCTGCTTTTTGGTTTTTCATCGATATTGGCAGTGCGAGGAGGACAAAAGGAGGCATGGATCGAACCTGGCTGGATAGTGGGGTGTGACTGCATTGCGAAAAGATCCATGCCATTCTTTTTTGAATCATTCTGAGCTTAGCTGTAAAACTAAACCCTACTTGTCTCTCGAGCTTGTTGCATATACCTCTTTCCACCTCCTTTTGCTTGTTTACTTTTATGCTTAATACAGGTTCTGTTTGTTTGTCTGTATGTTCTTTCTTTTGTGCCCAACTCTTGCTGAATGCTTCTGTAAGTTTCAAGTTTAACTTTTAAACTTCTCCTGCCAAGAGTCATTCGTGCTGTTTGCGGGTACTTGGACCAAGCATATGGTTGAGTATGTTTATCTGGATGTGAAACTCTCTCACCCAACAAGTAGCTGTGGAAAAGTGATGGTAATCACTGCCAGCCATGAGGAGACGACTTGATGGCTAATTCATGGGCTTGCCTGAGTCTTGCCAAGGCTGGCTATTGGGGTTGTGGATTTGAGGTTCTTGGTCTAAGACTCAAGCCCAATTACATCGTGAGCTGCTTGCGTAACTCGGTTTTTGCCATCGTCATTAGATGATCTGGCTGGGCGATAATTAAGAGAGGGCCGCCTGTAATCAATTTCCATTTTCGGTACTAACCGCAAGGTACTAACCGCAACCGATTTCTCAACTACATAAAGCTGAGGACGTGGACAAACTCGATGTCACGTTGCCTGGGCACCATTTGCCACAATTACTCAAGCCAACACGCGGTGCAATGCCTGGCTTGCTGGCAGCATCATTGCAAGAGGTTCTGGGGACCTGTCGGTTGATGAGGCCAGCCCCCCCAGCCTTGCCACCGCCTCCCCCACCTCTCTCGCCACCTCCGCCGCCTTGTGCGTTCTGAGTGCAGCAACAGGCAACAGGCAACGTCCTGAACCCAGAAAGGACAATGATCCTTGACTGGCGACAAGCTTGCTGCAGGGGAAAAGAAATTTGAACCGACATGTGTAAATTGTATCTATTTGCTTGGTGATTTGTGGCCAGGGCTCTGCCTGCAAGAAGCCATGTGTGGCAGCCCAAGAATTCTACGGCAGTCAGCGCTACGGCTACACTCGACTGTGTTTGACTCTGCTGTTCCTTGTGGTTGATCCTGGGTTGTAGTCAAAACAAGGGTTTCCTCGCGCGTTTTGCGAACACCGGACTTTTGTTTGGCCCCTTTGGCTCGCGGAAGATCCTAAATGGCCCTAAACCGTTTCCCCAAGTATTGCTGCGATTCAAGGCTTTCCAGAAGCAAGAGGCGTGCTCCGCATCGTGGTATTTACCAGGAGTCATGCCTCCAGCAGGTAGAACCCGCTGTAATTGACGAAAACGATGCACCGCATCACAGCAAAAAGTTTGCGCAGCGAGTTTCGTGTGTAAAGAATAGGAGGCAGCGACCAGATGTTGCACCAGTTGCTGCAAATAACGGGATGCGGGGAGTTGGTAAAGGCACGAAAGCGAGAACTACCAGCAAAAAAACAGAAAAATACAAACACTGCCAAAACCGAAACCCTCCCTTCCTGAAATTGGACGAGAGGCGGGCAGCCCATCAGTCAGGCTCGCCATCTTCGCCATGCCGCAGTCAGCATCATCATGGTCACCATCACATCATCGCCGCATTTCACCACCAAGGCCATCATCGTCATGTTCATCTTCGTCGTCATTTCATTATCGTTCGCATCATCATCATCATCATCATTATCATCGTCATCATCGCCATCGTCATCATTGTCATCACCACCCCGTTCGCAATGATTTTCATTATCAGCATGGCCGCCGTCAATATCACGTTCATATTAGTTACATATATATATATATATACACATACATACATACATAAATAAAGAAACAAATATATATATATATATATGTATATCTCAATATTATTCTCATGGCCAACATCATTATGCAGAGCCCCAGGACTTGGGCGAGGACCCGGCAGTGGGCTTCCATTTCGCCTCGCTCGTCCACAACCTGTGCAGGCTTGCCGGAACGGATTGGCGGGTTGGCGATGCATTTCTTGGGTTTCTACAGCCATTATCACCTTTCGCTGTTGATACTCGGTGATGCTTTTTGCCTGAAGGGTAGTATGACTTTACTAAAGCTGCGTTGAACGATGCGATCCCGGACGTATTCAGCTTTCTCGGGGGTCGTCAAGATTCAGAGGCCGTATCAGGCATCCACATAGCTGAGACGTGTTCGGGTCCAGGTCGCGCGTGGGTTTTTTTGGCAAGGTGTTATAACTGTTACGAGTCTCTGTCGCTCGTTCGCTTGCTCTCTCTTGTTCTGGTTCTCTTTCACTCATTCTCTCACTCTTCATTTATGGATACGGTGGGTAGAAGCTAGGTAGGCAGGAAGCTAGGTTGGTAGGTGGGTGGGTGGGGAAAGATGCCAGCTTGGCTCTCAGGTCGCGGGAGGACCGTGTCCGCATCAAGACGGGCCGGGAGCCCCACGCATGCCAATCGGAGCCCTGAGAGGGCTTGTTGGGACTTCGAGTTCTTGGATAAAATGCAGGGGGGGGGCTTGGGGTCTGTTGAAGCCGTGAAGCTGTGAGAGTCGGACCTCGGGTTGAGATTCTGCAAACTCCCGTGTTCCCGGGCCCTGCAGTCAGCCTTTGTCCCGAAGAGGCAATCCGATGATCGATGAGCTCAGTGGTGAAGACTTCAAGGCCCAAAGAGCCTTTTCCGCAGGGGCGCATATCCTAACTCTTGACAGTATCATGGGTATGATATTTCACGTCTGATGTGTCAACCCGAGATATACGTCATCTGTAAGGACCTCCTCTGACGTGGGAGGAAGCATTTGACAAA
The DNA here is from genome assembly GCA_905221615.1 of Symbiodinium sp. CCMP2592. NCBI lineage: Eukaryota > Dinophyceae > Suessiales > Symbiodiniaceae > Symbiodinium > Symbiodinium sp. CCMP2592. The sequence continues at coordinate 574,018 of CAJNDT010004246.1, read as the reverse complement.
TATTTTCGAGAAACCCTGGTGGAGGCGCTCGAGGAGTTCTACGAGCGAATGCCGGCAGAAGCAAGGCCTACCGGAACAGTCAAGGCGGTAAAAGAGTGGCTTAGCAAAGGGTGTCCCCGAGCTTCCGAGACGGGCTGTGAAGCGCGCGATGCGGCTGTGGGCTCTGAACTTTGCAGACATCTCGTCTCTTGTTTTCTGGATCTGCCAGGCCAACGCGCTCGGGCGAGGCACGAAGAGCACAAAAGTGCGGACATCGCTGACAGCTCAAGAGCCCGCGAAGAGCCACTCTGCGCCTCCTCTGATGCCATAGGAGTCATGAGCCTCCTCATTTCTCCCAGAATGGGACATGTTGCGCAGGTGGATCCCGGTGCTGCCCAGCTGGCCCAGCGCTTCCGCACCTGGTGCCTGGAGCGAGGCAGTCATATCCGGAACTCTGGCAACGGGCGTGCATCTTGTCGTCGCGGTCCTGCCGTCGCAAGACCAGGGTGCGAAAGTCCTACCCCTCACATCATCTCGTATCATGGGAAGCCGCCCTGGCAGTCGCTGTCCAAGCATTGAAGCTCTTGGCGCCGTAGGCGAGGCTGGCGGTGCAGCGCCCCTGGTGGCCAAGCTCTGCCGCTGTGTGTCGGGCTCCATGCAGACGAAGGCACAGAAGAGCCTGCGAAAGGGTGTTGAGAATTGGAGCCCAGTCCAGGTCCAAGCACAGATCGCTCCGTCAGCATGATCATTGTGAACACTAGTCGGGATCGAGGCCTCAGCCTAAGAAAGGCCCAGCAGCCGGGCACGCCCTGTCTCCAGGCACTCATCGCAGATTCCTTGAAGCTTCTCTGCTCCGACCAGCAAGAGAGGCGCGGAATGTCTTCAGTCTTCTGCTGCCCGTGCTTGTTCGGGCCCCCTTGTCACTGTCTCCGTCTCCCTCTCCCTTCCTGTCTCTGTCTCTGTCTCTGTCTCTGTCTGTCTGTCCTTGCGTGTGTATGTCCGTATGTCTGTATGTCTGCATGTATGTCTGTATGTATGTATGCATGCATGCATGGATGTATGTATGCATGCATGCATGCATGTATGTTCGCATATATTTGTCTTTGTGGCGAACTCTGCTGGCGGTTTGCTGCTATACTGCAGTGGGGAAGTAGCCCTCCTTTCAATCTTCACGGCTTCGGAGACTGCGGCGATATATGGGTTTAGAGCTTTAGGTGTCTGTGATTCATGGTTCATGGTTGATACCGGGGCTAGTTTCTAGCTTCTTGAGAGTGAGGGCGACGTCGGCTGTTGAGGAAGATTGTCGCGGCCAGCGGCGGCGTTCGCACGCTGCTTGCGCTGTCGAACATGCACCAGGATCAGCGTTTCTGCCGATGGATTGAGTATTGACTGTCATTCCCGAGAAAGGTAGCAGGCTTTGCTTCAGCAGGTCCTGCACAGCGAGCAAGCGGAGGATGTCAGGTTTATGGACATTCCAGGAAGTTCTGTTGTCATGGCGTTCCGATTGCAGGAATCACGCGATCCTGGTCGCAAGGATGTCGAGGAGGGTGCACGAAACGATGCCAGGCAGGGGTAGACCGGACTTTGTGTGGTGCCGGAGAACCGTCCAGATTCATCCGGACCTTCCTCAATGCCGCCAGCACTAACTCTCATCCGGGATAGGGGAATCGGTTGAGTGCATGTTCTATAGACAACGTTGAAGGAAAGAGCGAAGAAAAGCTATTATAGGGCTATGGTACCGGTCGTTCACGACACGACATCCCCTAAGACTGAGGAAGGAGACAGAGAGTGAGAGAGTGTGACCGTCGCCCGGGGTTGTCCGTCGCCTTGAGACTCCAGGCAGGCACTGGCGCAGATCCTCATCGTGATGAACCCACAGCTTCTGCAGCTGCTCGGCCTGTTATTTTCGCGCTGAGCCGCAGGGCTTCCGAGGTTCTTCCCATGTCCCGAAAGGGGTAGGCAGATCCCAAAGCTTCTGGTCTTTCGGAGAAGGGACCTCCCGAGCCTCCTGCGCAGCTCTGCGACGCTGCAGGTATCAGGAGCAGCTTGATGCTGTGAGGCGCCTCTTTGCGGACATGGCTTCCGAGAGCAGATGGTGCCAACACCTATACCTCAAACTGTAGCTCCTGCTCCCCGCTATCACGAAGACCACGAAGAGGAGTAGCGATAGTGCTCGGTGGTGTTCTGTACCGTCACTCGTCCACCGGCTCTCGTCGTCTGCAGGCCGATGCTTGCATTGCTGGAGCACCGGCACGAGCTGCTGCAGTTCGAAGGCGCAAAATCTGGAGTCGGGCTTGCCGGTTTCGGATTTGGGGTTTGAGGATGAGCTGTTCAGGGATTCGTGGCGTCTTGTTTCCTCTTCTCTCGAGATTGTGCTCGGCCTTGAGCCCTCAACCCTGAAGCCCTGCACCTCGAAAGCTAAACAAAGATGGCCTGCTTCGGAAGACATGTTCCAGTAAGGTGAAAGGGCTCTAAACACTACCAAAACCCCTAGGAGTCAGCCCCAGGCTGCCTGGCTTTGACGAACCTCCTCTCTTCCAGTGAAGAGCTCCGTTCCTTTGCCTTGTGCCTGAGCTGCAAGATGAATGAATTCGACTCGCGCGGAGAATCGCGAGACTCCACTGCCCCCAGAGGAGGCGAAATTCCTTAATAGGGCACGGTCGGCAAGACGACTCGCTCTTGACAGCTTTTTGAAGGTCGGGCCTGAAGCGATAGAGGGAGTAAAGTTCTTGACCATTGAGGCAGTCGGGCGCGTGGAGCAAGTGCAAGGACTTGCTGTTCTCTGATCACGAGGAGGCACATGACACTCTGAACCCCCCAAGCTCTAAACCCTAGCCGAAACAGAGCCTTGAATCCAAGAGCCCAGGCTCAAGATGCGTCGTCGCCGGACGACGCCCCTCCAAAGCCCTCGAAATCCGGACTATTGAACCCCAAAGCTGAAAAGTCTGAAGCCCTGAAGCCCTGAAGCCCTACAGCCCCGCAAAACCCCTAAAAAGCCCTCTACAGCTCTGAATCCCGGGCTCGCTCCTGAAGCTTCGGCCCGGCCCGGAGGTTCAGAGGGCCGGCCTTGAAGCGATGTGCAACCTGACGATGGCTGAGGAGGCCTCGGCCCGGGGGTCCGGGGCTGCGGTGAAACCTGGCTTTAAGAAAAAGGTTGAGGGTTTAGGGTTTTTGGGGTTCAGGGTGTTTAGGGTGTTTTAGGGTGTTTTAGGGTTTAGGGTTTAGGGTCCAGGAGGGTTTAGGGTTTGTGTGTTTAGGGGTAGGGGCCGCGGGAACTTGAGGGCTTGGGGATAGAGCCCATTTTGGTATAGTATGTGTACGAAAAGATATAGGGGGTTCAGTGACTAGAATACGTTTTGGTGGAACTGCGTAGTAGCACTTGTATCCGAACGATTATGTATCTTCAAAACACAGTACTAGCGAGGCTACTCGACTCAGGGGACTTATCTCTGAACCACCCCGCACCTCCAAGAAGCCAAGAAGGGCTTCGCGGGTCTTCATTGGCTTCGGCGTTCAGGGTTCCAGTGCCGGCTATGGGTTTTTTCAGGGAGCCGACTGCAGCCAGCACCTCAACGCCTCCAAAAGCGACCTTGACTACTGAGCCCCCCTGTCAGTCTGTTGATGGACAAAACTCGGCAGTATTACAAGATTCATTAGTATACAGATTCCGACGAAATCGAAAGGCAGTTGTACCGTGACCAGCCCAAGCGAGCGTGGAAAGGTGGCCGAGCGCTTTGCCCTGGGTAAAGCCGAGAACGAGCTGAAGATCTTTGGCGCCTTTTGTACATCCGAGGCTTCAGTGTGTTGCAACTGATTTGGGTTGCTGACGGCAAAGTGCTCTAAAGGTGGGACGAAGGTGGGGTAATCCGACATAGCAGCCCGTACACCAGGGCTCCTTGATGCGTCGTTACATGAATGTACTTCTTAGTGAGGTGAGCAGGCAAGAAGGGCATCGTAGCAACATCGATGGGAGAACATCACCACAGCATATAACCTGCATTTTCCTGCGCAGGCCCCGTTAATTACGGTATGGTATAGTTAGCCTCAGAATCCTAAACGCGGCCTACGAGGACAATATATGGCAATAATAGCCATAACATGCTCCAGAACCTTGCTTCATTTTTCTCTGGCCGCGCAAGTAGCCTGAAGCCTTGTAGTAACCCTTCCAGTGCCCTTTAAGGGCTCTTGAGGCTCCTTTCTTTTACCCCAAGGTCCTGCCTTCCCCCCCCCCCCCTCCGCCCCGCCGCCCCGCCCTGGCAGATCGAGCGACAGCAGATCGCCGCCACGGGAGCCCTGGCCATCCTTTCCGGCCACGACGAGGCCTCCGTTTTGAGATGTTTCCTTCCGAGGGAATTACATTCAAGGAGGTCCTTTCGAGGGCGTTCTTTTTGCGGCTCTTGAGTCTTGAGGCTTAAGGTTTAGGGCTTTGGGCCAGGGTGTTGTAGAAACGTTCGTGGGCTTTGGGGTCGGCGGGGGAGCATTTTTGAAATGGAAGCTTGTGGTTGTCTTGCGTTAAACGATGCATGATCGTGCTCGTGACTCGAATCGGTTTAGTCGAGGGTGCTTTTTGAAGGTGCAGGTAGGCTTTGAGGAGGTTTTCGGTGTGAGTATATATATATATATATATCTATCTCGAGGTGGCCGTCCGTATCGCCGACTGCCAGCAATGCCTGGAAGGGCTGCTCCATGCAGTCCTGGAGTCAGACCCGTGGCAGCTAAAGAGGGTGAAGGGGCCAGGCGCTTGCAAATTTTTTCCTTTAAAATCGCTGCAGCCGGGTCTGAAGCTTCGATGCCGCAGGGACCCCAAAGCCCCGATCTTTCAAGGAGATTCCAGCTGTCGAGCTACGCGCCGTTTCTGCTGCGGTGGGCCTTCGACATGCCGAAGGGGCCGAGCCCCCGGAGAGCTCCAACTGCGACAAGTGGATGATGGATGTATTTTCAGGAAGTAGGTGACAGTTTACCAAGAAGGTTGAGTTACATTTCCTGACCATTTCTTGCTGGGCTTCTTCGGGAGCATTTTTACACTCTAACATCCAACCGCACCAGCGGTCAGAAGTGAGACGAAAAGCCACTGAGCTCGCCGTGCGGAAGGAGTAGCTATGATCTTTATCCTAGGAGTCCGAGAGTCATCAGTAACAAAAGAGAATGTATAACTCATAAACGGCGAGGCTGAGAATGACCTAGGTTGTCTTTACCCTCGGCCTCTCTTTGCTGGCTGAGGTCAACCAGGAAATCCGCCGAGCCATCTTCGCTGTCCTCCAGGAGCCACCGTTTTCTGTGGCCAAGCTTTCGGTCTCAGAAAAACCGTCTTCTCGTGCTGGCAAGTGCTCGAACCGTCTGCTTCTCTGTCTTCGTATCAAGTGGAATGTTTAGATGCACCTTCTCTTTCTTCTCCCTGCCTCCTTCCAGTGAGGATGATGATTTCCCTGTTTATCCTCTTTCTCCAAGCAATATCAATATGAATCAAGAGAGGCGCCAGTAACGTAGAGGCATGTAGAGCTTGCGATGTTGTCCCTTCTCGTGCCCCCAAGATGTACACTCTCTAGAAAACCTCCCATCCCCCCCCTCTACCACCCTGGCAACCTCAGAGGTCCAGGTTTTCAAGGAGCCCTCGTCCTCCTCTGAGGAGCGACTGAGACGAGGCTTCGAGTCTCCCGATGCACAGGGCAGCGGCCTCGGCGGGCCAGGGCAGCGTCTTTTGGATTTGGAGGAGTGTGCGTGGGAGTGTTTCTATAGGGGGAAACACGCAGGGTGCTGTGAGACTTCAGGCTCCTTGCGTAGCCACTACACCACCTGGGCCATCATGATCCAGCATGCTCCTATTCCTTGAGTACCTGTGCAGGCGCAGCTGAGGAGGAAGTGCAGCAGGGCTGCTGAGCTACTCCAGTCCCTGCCGAGCTTTAACTAATTCGCCAGGCGGACAACACGCAGTGCGCGTTTTTCCACCGAAGTCCTTTGAAGGATTGGGCCCCTTTGACGTGAGGCGTGACCGTCCCACGGGCGTTTGCACGCGTAGCTCCCAGGAGCAATGCAAGGGAGTCGAAAGCATGTGAAGGAGTCTCCATTGATCTGGACTTTTACTCCTATCATCATACAGTGACTGCAAACTCGTCCAATCTTCTGTGTCCCTCATGCCTTGCATTGTTGTGGCCGAAAGTAGTTCTTAAGACACTTGCCATGGGCGACAAAATTGAGACGACTCAGAAGTGAAGGAGGGCTATGGGGAGACCTGCGACAGCCCATTCCAGACCTCGGCATCTCAGGCCACTGGTACCTGTGGCCATGAAGAAGCTGTGCAAGGCCGGTCTGCAGCTCGGACAAGAGATACAGAATTGACTAGAATTGCCCACGGCAGATGTCCTAGCGCTGCCAGGCCCTCCGCGACTGCGTGAGGCCCCGCCGGCAGTGCTTTGCTTGTAGTGGCGATGCTTCGTGCCATGCCAGCTGTGATTGTGAAGTTTATTATGCAACAGGCTTCCGCGTACCATGGAATGGGGAAATACCCGCATGTCAGAAGTCTTGTTCCTGAAACCCATGCCCCGAAGCCCTATAAGCCGTAAGCCCTTCAACTCAGGCAAAGCGCTCAAACCCCAAACCCAGAACCCGAGCTTCGTCGTTTCTTCAGGGCCTCCGCCTTCAGCATCTTCGAGCGCGGCAAGGGTTGGCAGCGGGGCTACTGGCGGATGGCTGGGGCCCTGGGGCTCTTGAAACTGAAGAGAGGCAGATCTGTTGTTTTCGCTTAGACAAGCAAAGGGCTCCAGAGGGTTTTTGGTGAGGGCAGCGGCGGTCCAGGGTTTAGGGTGAGGGAGCTGGGGATGGAACGACAATAAAGGCATAGAGAGTCTATAGAGTCTATAGCATGAAACCTGCTTTCTGGTTTGGAGCAATAGCGAACACCGAGAGGTGATGGGGATGCCAGAGAAGAAGCGCAAATCACATATCCTCGTCTGGGCCAGTCTCGGACTGCTGTTGGACGACACTCAACAAGGTCTGAGCGCCTTGTGCCGGCGCATGCCGGCGCCTTCCATGCTGGCATCGAGGTGAACGGCTTGGAGTGGAGCTTCGCTGACGCGGGCGAAGACAGCGCAACTGCTGGCGTGGGTTGCACGGAGCCGCGCTGCTATCCTCTTCATCGTTACAGTCAAACGGTGCACCTAGGATTTACACAGTGCAGTGCAGAAGACATCGCGGAGATCATCGGAGATCTTGTGGAGGAGTACGATGAGTACTGCATCCTCACATGCAGCTGCTACCACTTTGCAGATGACTTCTCCAGGAGGATTGGCCAACGTAGCAGCTCGGTTGGGCATTCGAGTGTGTGAGAAGGAGGAGGTGGAGGTGGAGGTGGACCTCGAAGCCTCCGAGAGGCTTGAGATCGGGTCCGCGAACGGTCATCGTGGGGAGGCAGAGGCCCTCGCCTTTGCCGGAGTTGCCTGGCCGTCAAACGGCAGGACGGGCCCCGACCCGCGAGATTCGCGAGATCGGATCCGCGAACCGTCTTCAAAAGGCACAGCTGCGTTTCATTGAGACCTGGGCGGGACCAGCTTTGAGCATCCCACATTCCACTGCTTCCCCTCTCCTAGTGGCTGCAAGTTGCCAAGGCAGGCAAAGGTGTGGGTGGTGGGTGGCTCTATCTCTTTGGCGTATCCTGGGCAGAGCAGACTCCGGAGCTCGGGGCCGGTCGCGGGCTTGCAGAGCTCGAGCTCTGTGCGAGAGAAAAGCGTCTTCAAGAGCAGCCTCTGCGAGCTCCTGCAAAACACAAAAGCTGAGACATTTGGTCTAATTTTGCGCGAGAAACCCACAATACTGCTGTGTGCGTAGGGGAACTTTTCGACAGCCCGGAACTTGCGCGATCAGAAGATCGGATCTGCCAGAGACGGGACAGTCGGCCAGCGGTGCAGAGCCACATGGCCCAGTCGATGCCGACGAATCGCTATGTGAGCTTTTGAGGTTCTGCTGTAAGAGGAGAAGAGTGGCACTGCCTGGTGGCAGAGTCCCCAAACCTGCTTCGCTGCCTGCGTTAGCTTCGGATTTCTTCTGGGAGGAGTGTTTCAGACCAGGCGATGCAAACGCGGTACGCCAGGTTCAGTTTCCAGCCCCCTACCCCGAAACCCTCACAGACTCCCTGTGTCCCTACTTTTGTCTCTCCTTCTCACTGTCACAGCATGAGTTTGTCTTCTGTCTTCTGCTTACAACCTCCCGCCGCGGAGTCTAAACGCAAAGTCAACTCCAAACCGCAAACCCTGAGACCCGAGCCTCAGTCTTCGACGCGGAATCTGACCCCAGAATCCCAAGCTAACCGAACGAAGCTGACGGAGAGGTCATGGTTCGGCAGTCCACCGCAGAAGAGCTCCTTGTCATGGAGCCGCGCTCAGAGCATCCTGTGCAGTGCTTGGGTTTGAGAAGACGAAGCCTCGTCGAGGCGTAAGCTACTTTTACTACAAGTGGCACAAATGGTGGTGCTGATCGTCATCAGCCTGCTACTTCCACATCTCTACGTTTTCTACTGTATCCATAGAACGTGTGTTGACGGGACCACTGGCCTACGAAGAGTAAGAGCTGTAAGGTGTACCAGACTGGTAACCATAGCAGGCGCAAGAACGGTGACAATACGTAGGATTGGCACCTACGAGAGTAACATCTCAAGCAAGCAGGAGCCGGAACAGCGGACACTTACCGTCGTCGTCGCAGCAGCAGCGGCAGCAGCAATAGCAATGAGGACAGCAATGAAGCCAGAAGTATCAGCAGTGGAACGTGAAGATGAAGAAGACAGTGTAGTCGCAGCAGCAGCAGTGGCAGGAGAACGCACTTGGTTGTAACATGAAAAGTAAACGTAACGGTGGCAATCGCAGTCGCTTTGGCCAAGCGTCATACACGATGAAGCGGGGATAGGAAGAGGGAGCCGCACAGGAAATCGGAAGTCATCGCAGCACGGTGGCAGGTGCAGACGGCCAAGCTGGAGGATGCCCAGCGCGAGGCCCTGGCCGCGGAGGTCATCGCGGCGCTGACAAAGGCACCCAGAGCTCTGCCTGTCTGGCCCTGAGCTGACTCGGTTTCCCAGCGCTGCGCGAACTGTTCAGGCCGAGCTGCAGATCAACGTGGTGTCCATCTACCTGCAGTTCAACGACGAGGCATCGGTTCTTTGATGCCATGCGAAACCCCGACGTCTTCTGCTCTTTTCTGTGCGAGATCTCCGATGCGGCGCGGCCGGGAGCTCCCCTGATGCACATCCACGGCGATGCCCAGCTCAGGCCGGCCGGCGGTGAGAAGTTAGAGACGAGAGCTGAGAGCCTTCCTGGCCTCAGGATGCAGCTCCTTGGGCTCAGCTTCAACATCGGCCCTCTCTCCTTCTACCAGGAGCAGCCGAGCTTTGGACTGGTCTCTGGGAGAGGGCCTTGCGGCCTCGCGCGAGGCCAACAGCAGCACCTGTGCCTTGCTCTACGAGCGGGCCCTGGAGTGGCTGAGGCCGGAGAACGCACCTTGGCATGATTGGTGCTGCTGCCTTTTCAAGCTTTGAAGACATTCCTGCGAAGCCTGGGGCGACCAGCCCTCAGGACGTGGCAGTGCTGGACGTCTGCTGCGGGGTCCGGCCCCAAGAGCTTCAAAGCAGACAAGAGTCCAAAGCCTTGATACATTTCTGCCGAAACAGGATTGAGACCCCTCAGCCGTGATTGGTTTCTCGCCTCAGGTGGGCACCATCGGCCTCTGCGCCAGCCGCCGCTGTCGCCGGGTCATTGGTATCGAGCTGATCCCGGAGGCAAGGCCCACTCCGAAAGGACGAGGGGCCTGACTCAGTTGTAGAGTTTGTACAAAAGAAGCAGTATATTGGGGATCCCAAACAGATTTGCACCGAATATTTGGCTCGTGGAGTTGGGATGAACTCCGAGAGTGAACTGGCATTTCAAGGGGGGGTGCACACATCTGGAGTGTTCTCGCGCTTTTTTGGGGCTTGGCGATGTGGCGCCTTTCGTGGGGCGAGCTCTGGGCTATTGCAGGCCGTGGAGGCAGCGAAGGCCAACGCCGTGCCGCCCCCCAGAACTTTCCGAAATCCAAGCAAGGACCCCCAAAACACTACGCTTAAACAGTGCAACAGCGTTAGTAGCTGGAACGGATCGACCGCAGTGCAGCGGGTGTCCAAAGGGAGATCTCGAGCACTCCAGGGCATCAGTTCTTTCATGAAATGAGAGCGAGCCCTGCGACGCGCCAACTCCGCGTTGGCTTTGATGTTGAGTGTGCTGAGGCTTTGAACAAGGTGGACAACACCGAGTGGATTGCTGGGGCCTCTCTCGTCGGATAGATGTGAAAAGTCACAAGGCCTGAGGGTATCAGGAGTTGGGCCTTCAGTTTTTTTTCGGGTTTAGGGTTTCAGCTTCAGGGGTTTCGAATCCACTGTGTAGGACTGGTTCCTTCAGCCAGCGGACGCCGCAGCAAAAGCCGAAGAAGTTGAGGTGGGAAAGGCCGAAGATGTCTTACCCCAAGTCCTCCAAAAGCCGGGTCCTCAGTCCGATGCTTTGGATCATCGAACCACTATTCCTCCTGTCACAATGATCAGCCTTCTTCTTCTTGTCGTCTGTGTAGCCGCCAGCCGATTCAGAATTCTTGCAATTTGCTCCGAATCTTGCCGGGCCTTTCAGGCAGGTACAATGACAAGTATCCATGTTTGACAGCGGTAGGTGTGCCCCACTTTCTGCCGTGCACGTGTTATAAGTCGCTATGACTGATGTTACAGTTGTCAGTCATTGCAAATATGTACATATAATATGTATTATACATAATATTTGTTGTTCATCGTCTATGGTATTTATATTTATCTGAATAGCAACACTGAGACTCTAAGGCTGGATCCAAGCCTTGAGGTCTGCGCGGTGTGGACCCTGGGGATCTGGGGGAGTGCTCTGTGCAATCGCTGTTGTGATTCTTCTTGTTTCTGGAGTATGTTGTCGCCTCAGTACAGTGGCACTCGCATGCAGTGGCACTCGTATGTCAGGAAGGTCTGTGTTTTGCGGCAACCACGTTGCGGGAAGTGTTGACCATGATGAGGTTAGTCAGGGTGCTGAATTCGAGGATGATATCGATGACGATTGCCTTTTTTTTCAGGTGGTGGTGGTGACGACACTGTAAGCATCATCGTGACGCCGTCCGATGGTTGGCGATGAAGGCGATGATGGTGATGACAACGATCGTGGCGATGGCGGCTGCAGAATGCACCAAACATCTTGCGGGTTTCACCATTGAAAGAGACTTTGAAGTTATTCGTGAAAGAGAGGTCGTCGACCCACCTCGCCCGGGGCTACACTCTTCGGTGCTGCGCGCGCTGAGGCACTCTGACTGCCGTCTAAATCCTGGAAGACGCTAACTTCGGAAGGGTTTGGCCGGCTTCAAAGTGTAGGCTCGAGACTTTTTCCTTGTTTCCGGACCTGAGACTGGGCCACTGGGCCCATGTGTCGTCCAGCAGAATACAAGCACATCTTTGCCTGCCAGGGGTTGCCCTCAGCTGTCGGAGCCTCAGAGCTGCTGTGCCTTTGTGGCCCGGCCCCCCCCCCCCCGGCTCTCTCTCTCTCTCTCTCTCTCTCTCTCTCTCTTTTTGCTCCCCTAGAGAGCAGACTTTTGCCGGAGATGCTCCGCAGATTGCAGGGTTTCGCGGATCCTCTGAGAGAGGGCTCGAGCCCTCGCCATGGCCAGGGAGCAAACTGAGAAAGCAGAAGAGGATTATTAATGTGTAGATCTCACTGGGGGGGGGGGCCATCAGGGCCCGCAAGAGCTCTTCGGAAGCAGTCGCATCTTTGAAACAGGAAGCTGCTCAAGCTGACGAGATTTCGCTGGTGCTACTTCTGTTACGTTCTAGTTGCGGAGGTTACATCAACCGGGCATGTGTACATACGTACTTATGTATGCATGTATGGATGTTTGCGTGCCTGCCTGTCTGCTTGTCTGCTTGCTTGGATCTATGTACATATGCAGGTACATACAGCGTTTGTGCCTTGGCCATGTCTTTTTATGCTTTGAAGTCGGTCTACATGCCTGTCCACGCTTGATTGTCTGAGCCGTCAAGCTAGGGTCACCTCTCTCCGCCGCGTGATCAGGTCGCGAATCGTGTACGTGAGTTGCAACCCCGACTCGCTGGTGGAGGACCGCGTAGAGCGGAGAATGCGCAGGTGCGAGGGGCCCTGGCACTGCAGAGGACGTTGTGAAGCTGACGATGCCCTCTGAAAGCGACGAGGAGCTCCCGGCAGCACTCGCTCTGTTCTTGTGAACGCGGCAAAACCCCGGGTGCAGGATCCTTTCGTTCCCCTACGAGCCGTCGCAGTGGTGCATGGCCCAGCAACGCCCCGGTAATCGGCTTCCAACCCCGACCTACAATCGTAGCAGCCTGGAACATCCCTCATCCCTCAAGGCGCACGCCTCCCACCGCAAGCTTGAAGTTCCACCGTGACAGCACGGTGTCGCCGAGTCTGAGGACATGTTCCCCCACACGGTTCACTGTGAGATGATCTTGCTTCTGGAACGTTCTTCCAAGGAGGGGCGGGGCGGGGCGGGGCGTTGGATTGAAGCCTCGAAGCCCGGAAGAGCAGAGGGTTCCCTCGCTCTCTGCTTGGCTTCTTTGGCTTCGCAGGTCGAAGATCCCAGAAAGGCGCCTCCTGAAGCCGCCGAGCTCCCGGCCGACACGGCGCCTCCAGAGGCCGAGTTGAGATCAAAATCTGCCCATGATGCTGCCTAGTACTACATTGAAGATGATACGACGTGAGAACAGCAAGGATTGAAGGGATGGCAGGTGACAGTTCAGGGCAGCATCTCGCAGCAGTTTGGGGATCGTCGATGGTCTTGTTAGTAGTTGTGCGGGTGATGCTGATGGCGACAAGCTCTTGACAGCGCTGGGTTCGATCATCACGCGAGGATGCAGATAAGGATGACCGTCTTGGCATTGAATTGCCGCCCTGAGTGTGATGAGTTATTGTCATTGTCACATGTTGCTCCTCATGTTCTAGTTGCCGTCCCTGCACATATGCCTTGCTCACTAGATTCGTCTTGCACATTTCCTTGACCCAGGCGGCTGAAAGCAGGCGACTGAGACTTCCGCTCGTGAGATGCAAGCAGCGCTCCAAAAAACCTAGCATTAGGAGGCAGAGCATCATTGAATGCCTTCCCGCGCTGATTATGATGATATATAATATACCTTATATCCCATCCTGATGTCCGAGGTGCCGTGCCTTCGAACGCCGAGGTCTCGGAGTAGAGCCTGCGACCGGTCTGCGAGGCTTGAAAAAGAGAGCATCCGCATCCCCTTCCGCCTCAGCGGTCGAATGTGACGCGCCTCTGAATCAGCGGAACCTGGGCTTCCTTGAGCTGGTGCTTGGAAGTCAGTAGCTCACGTTTCCTGTTGGCGTTTGGCTCCAGGTCACAAGCTGTTTTGGCAACAGCGGTTGTGACAGCCACCTGTGTGTGGCAGATAAGGCCGGATAATGGCGCACCGCACCTACTTCATGATTTGGCAAGCTGTGGCCGTGCTTGTGAGCCTAGTCAGCGGAGAGGCTGACTGCTCAAAGTGCTCGTCGATTGAAGATTGGAACGATGAGCGTCTCGAGAGATGCAACGTTTGGGGTGACCCACACACCAGTGACAGCTGGAGTGTGAACGGCAGATTCGACTTCCACGGAGTTGGGGTGTACCGTTACGCACACATCGATGCATGCGGTGGAGGCTTCAAGCTCGATGCTTTCCAATGCCAGCATAGGGACTGGAAGCACTCAGCCATCTTGTTCGTCGGCATCGAGATGAACAACGGTGCCAAAGTCTTCGTGAACGGAACTCAGGCGTGCTGTGCCTGTCTCGATTTGATCTTTGCAGTTCCTCCGCTGACCAAAACCTCCTTTGAAACAGAGCTTGTGACCCCGCACAGAACTGTCGGTGTTGACAGGTGTCCACTTCTGGCAGCGTTAGCGTCACCGGCACCACGAGCAGCGATGGGGAGATGCAGATGAGCAATCCAAGGCTTGGTGCTGGCGCGCCGTGCTATGTCTTGAGTGACATGCACCCCTTGTCCCCGTCAGCACTTCCTTCAGATTCATGGTTCATGCACGGGAAATTGCAGCTGACAGTAACCAGCCTGCAGGGACGGCGTGAACGTAGTCTCGGACGACTCCTGCATCCGCATCAACGTCAATGCAGTGAACCTGCGCGGTGATCTCCGTAGCGGCCCAAGAGAGACAAGTCGCTGTAGCACTGCTGGTACTTAACTGCTGTTGGCGTGGACTTTCTTCTTTGCCAGGTTCCACAAACGGCTTCAAGGTGAGAGTCCCACAGGCCAGGACGCGGGCATTTCTGAAGCGATTCCCATAGCCGTCAGCCTTTGCACGTCCTTCGAAGGATGTCCATCGGCTGCAAAGACCCCGGACCCGGAGCACATCCTGTGACAAAGCACGAAAAGCCTCAAAGCCTGAGCTCTGAAGGCCTGAACACTTTGAACCCTTGCCAGCCTGAAGGCCTAAAACCGAGAGCCTTAGTGCCGAAACCGTTGCCAGCCTGGACCTCAAAACCCGAACCCTGATGTAAGCCGCGCAAAGCCTCATTCATTCGACTTCTAAGGACCCTTTTGAAGACTTGTTAGATATAAAATGTACATGCATATATATATGTATATGTATATATATATATATATATATATATAACTATATGTATATATGTATACAGATATATGTATCTGTATATATCTGTATATATGTGTGTATATATATATACACACACACACATACCCCTCGAGAGCCTCCCCCTCAACGGAAGCGGTCTCCAGGATGCCATCAGCGACGTTGGCATCTGCGGCGCCCAGAAGCAGTGGAAGGAGTCGCCTGGCGGCGGCGCGGAGGGCTCGGCGCGCGCGCGCGCCCTCCGGGGCTTTTGGGGGCCAGTTTGGAGTTCAGGTGCTCTGAGTATCTTCAGGTTGCAGCAGCGCAGGCATTCTGAAGTGTGGGTTCAAGCATCAGGGTTTTGCTGTTGCGGAATTCTGGGCTGTCCTACTACCTACCCTGACTGCCCTGGAACGTGGGCATGGCAGCAGCAGGAGCGGAAACAGCAGCAAGGGTGGAGGTAGGAAGGTCAGAGAAGACAGTTGCTCAGCGTAGTTGCAAGAGCAAGGACGACAGGCAGGACATGGCAGAGAAGATGCAGCATTCACAGTCGGTATCAGCACCAGTGATGGCAAGGGACAGTAGCCAAAGCAGGCATCAAATTCAGCAACGCAATATAAAAGCGAGATCATGGCAATGTGCATCCTCGTATTGACTCCAATTGAGGCACTTGGTGCGTGGAGAAACCGACTTCATCTTCACCATCGACCAGTGGCGCTACATGTGCGGCGCCTGCAGCGCACTAGGCCCAACAAAGCTTGCACACTGTGCAGCCGTTGTTGTGTAAAACAGGAGCCAGGCTTTGCAAGCACGTTCACCGGTGTTGCTTTTCTTCTTGCGTAGTGCACTTCTGGGTTGTGTCTCGTCAGGTTTGTCCGTAGGAACGAATGCTATTCGAGTTCGGTCGCTTGTATTTGGTCTACTGTTGTTGTCGTTGTGGTGGAGGTAGTCCATGTTGTCGTTGTTTCTATTGTAGGTGATCTGACAGACTTTCCGATAGTGCTACATAATGATGGGAGGCTGCTTGCTTGCCTCCCTGTGACAGGTGGGCTGCACCCGCCCAACTGCCCCTCTCCATACTTCGGCCAGTTTGATTTGAGCTCCCTTGCCGCAAGCACAGCAAAGGGGCAGGGGCGGCAGTCGGGTAGAGAAGAAAAGATTCGAGAGCTCAGAGATCTGCTGAGAGCTCAGGCCCTGGTGGAGAGTTCCTGCGGCCCTTCGAGAAGGAAGGGGGCATGGCTTAAGCAGTTCGCTGCTCATATGCCACTACAGCTACAGGCTGCAAAGCCACAGGAATCTAGCACCCATCGCGAGCACGAGCACGGCGTAGTCTTTTCCCTTCCAGTTCTGTTTCCTTCTATTTCAGGAAGAGCATTGCATTGCAGCAGGGCAGAGAGGCACCCCAAGCGAAGCCTCAACCCCTAAACCCGAAGCTGCCAAACATCCCGCTCCTAACAGTCTGAGCGCGCTGGGCAAGCAAGGGCTCATTAACAGCCATTGCATGATTCAGTCTTGAAGGATCACATAGAAGAGGCCTTAGCATGTAGGCAAGGGCGGCCAGGGGGTTTCGGGGCTTTTTTGGAACTAGATGCAGGAGAACGAGCGGGAGTGCGTTTCTCTGCACGAAGGGGACGTCGTCCACCAGCTGCAGGCCAAAGTGCAAGTTGTTTGGGAGTCAGGCTGCAGGCCTTTATCGGCCAAAGAAACTGCTATGTTTTGTTTCCGTGTCAGTGCTCTGCCTCATCTGTCTGTGTTGGAAGTGTCGCCCACTTGAATTATGCACTCGTGCGAGAGTGCCGTGGATTCGAACAGTCTAACGAAACAAGGAAGCATTCGGCCTGTAGAGGGCGCTGGCGGACTGGCGCAAGACTCCCATAGAGGGACTCTCTCTGCCCTCCTTGCGGTGCCGCGGCTTTCTCTTTTCCTGCCTGTCTGCGCTGGATGCTAGGCCTAGGCCGCATCCTATCTTGCCGGACCTTTCGATGCCTGGGTGGGCTTTTGGCCCACGTGCCTTGAAGGAAATTCGATTTGCCCACATCCCCGTGCAGTCGTTCTATGTGACCGGTGCTGTGCGTTAGTGGACTATGAGCTTGCCTAAGTCGGCACTTCATCGGGAGTCTGACATCTTATGTGCTCGTTGAAGGTTGTCTGCTAAAGATCCCCTCAAAACGGATGCTGGAAATATGATCTATTGCAGTACCGGCTTGGGATGTATCAGCGGTGCTCTTTGACAACTCGAATGTTTTTGTCTGCAAGAGTGTGTGTGTGTGTACGCGTAGCCACACACGCATCTTTCCACTGTGTGCGTATTCGTAGATTTACACAGCGTGCCTCTGGACGCCACGGACGTTTGACCCGGCAGGATGACGGTCAGAACAGTGTCGCCTATGCGATCCTCGAGAAGTCCATGAGCTGCCGGGACTTCTGCCGCGCTCGCTCGAGCCAGTGCGTCGATGCGAAGCCGCCCGGCCGGAAGCATGTCATGTGCCCTCGCACTGGTTCCTTGCGAGGGTGTGTGCGTGTCTTTTTGCTCGGCATCCTTGTGACCGCAAGCAGGACCTTCTTTCTGACAACCGTTTCGACAACTACCGTGTCATCTAATTTTGACCGCAGGGACAACGTGGACTTTGCCCCCTGCAGCTTCTCTGAGAACGTGTCCCAGCATCTCGGTGAAGTTTGTAAACTGGTACGAACCAATGCGGATCCGAAGGTGCTTTGCAGAGGTACTGGTAGAGCAGATGTAGCAAGCAGCTTGTTCATGCTGACGCGATCTTCTGCATAGTGGTGCCATGCTGCCTGCAAGCTCTACATGCAAGTTCTCCTGTCCGCAGCAATACGCGCCGCAGCACCAGCGCAGAACTGGTTCGTGCTTGAGTTGAGTGCCGACCGAGACAACCTGGCCCATGTTACTTAGACAGAGAGATGGGCCGAGTGATGTGCATACGGGTAGAGTCTGCTGCTTTCTGATTTCATGACTCAACATCCAGTAGCTCAGTCGCTGCAGGGCAAACTGCGATTCCAAACAGTACTACGACCTGAACTGTGTGTGCAAGAAGCCGGACGTCTCCTCCCCCGGGCTCGGGCCTCTTCACGTCAGGATTCGAGTTTGGTCTCAGTGCTCTTGGAGCTGCTTGTGGTTAGGTCGTTAGGTGCTTACAGCAATTACTATGAGCACTGACTCCGAAAGTATGCGTGACTGCGCGACTCTTCTTATGGTTTCTTACCAAACAGCACCGTGGCAAGACAACTGGCTTTAAAGTGGAGAAGGAAGGCTTATGTCTGCTCGTTTTGTGCTTACGGTCTGCGGATGTCATCGAGGGCTGGACTTCCGTTGCTTCTGTTAGTCTGATGCGGCATTTTCTTGTGTGCGCTGCAGAGAACAAGCCCTTTCTTGCATTGTCCTGGCTCCATTCGTACCCGCAGTAATGTGCCAGTTCGCAAGACTGTTTGCGGTGACACTGGCCTCGACACATGCAAGGATGCATTGCAGCTTATGGACATTGTCATGTTGACCTTCGCTTAAAGTATGTTGCTGTTGTTGTGTGGCGCCGCTGTTCTTGTTGTCGCTGTTGCACATCGTCTGTGGTATGAATGGTTAATCTCACCAGTTTCACGTTTATCACATCGCTCAGACTTGCCCGCGATCTCGTCACTCTTATTCTGTCCGTGCCGGAGTCACGGGAGTCAGACCATTCGCAATGACTCAAAGAACCCTCCAAGGGGACCACAACTTGGAACAGGCACACACCCCACTTGCGTTCCAAGCTCTCCCGTAGTTCACGCACACACACACACAGAGGTCTATGCGGGGTGTTTTGAGGCACAGGGTATTGTGTGCAGACCTGCCTTTCAGGCCGGACAAGCGCTACGTGTGCGACGACAAGGTCTCTGCTTTCGCCTCCGCTTTAAGTCATCGTAGATACTCACAGATGGTTACCATACGAAGTGCTTCAACACCCTAAAACTCCAGCCCTGTCCAGCGTTTCGATGCAGGTGGATGCGTCCGGCAATGCCTTCAAGCTCGAAGATGCCATCAAGCTGTGCAAGGCCCGGCGGGATGAGCCCATGTACGAGGTCTTTACATAGTGCGATAGGCTGTATGGTCTCAGGGGATCTGGCGAAACAGGAATGCAGGACGAGAATCGTAGCAGCAGTGCAGCAAGTGAGAAGAGTAGACCTTGCAGGTAAGACGTTGCGTGCTTCTTCTCAATACTATTATCATCGTCGCTACTTGGATCTTTCGTTTAGAATCAGTAGTGGGTAGGGTCCATACTGTACTCCTGCTCTTCAGAGACATAGTATAGTCTCGTCCTTTCGTGGCTCTCCCGGCGCTTGCAGGCCAAGGCTCCCTTCTTGCATCGCGCTGAGTGGGATCGCAAGGCCAAGTGCTCGCTTGGGGCCCTCATTCTGAGCTCTGAGCGCTGGGTCTCAAGTTTTAGGGGTTGGGGCTTTGAGGATGTAGCAGGGCATGGCGGCGGGTGATTTGCTAACAATGTGTTTTTTCGCCAGGGTTGCAAGAACGACGACGAGTGCCGCGTTGACTTCATCCTCGGTGCCTGCGTATCCGACACCTTGAAGAATTCGTAGTACTCCTAGGGTGACTTTGACAGCAGGAACGCGTGTTGCCAGTTGTGTTTGCCACACTCAGGACGTGTGCAATGCAGAGCCCAACAACCGCGTGGCGGTCGCCAAGAACGCAGGACATTTGCTTGGAAGCCTAGGCTCGGCTTTAGAGTTAGAGTAAGATGTACGAGAGTTTAGGGGTTCAAGCTGTCGAGTTTCCAGTGTGGGGTTATAGCCCTATGGCTCTCTGCCTGAGTCACTTAATGTAGGAACCTGATTAATATAAGGAGCCTTAGTAAATGCCCAAGGTTTTTTAATCAGGTTCCTACATTATGATAGAACCCCTATAGATCCTTTGTAGTACCCTTATAGATCCCTTATAGTACCCCCATAGATCCCTTATAATAACCCCTAAAGACCCCTTTAAAGGAACCCTATAAGGCCCTAAGGTCCTCCTTTGTCCCATTTTTTCGGGTCCTTTGAGCCGAAGCCGAGCGAGGAGATCAGGACCCGCGTCGATCTCCCAAGGACTCCGCTGACCGCTGCGTGGCAGAGAGGCCGGGCTACCTAAGGCCACGCTGCTTAAGATGATGTTTTGAAAAGATTTAAAGCTATACACTATCATAGTGATGTGGAGGTACCTCATTATAGGTTGGTTACCTCATTCTACTATTGTCCGGGGGGGTGCTGGACCAAGACACGCAATACGCCATCCTTTAACACCCAGTCCCATGCGGATGCTTTGAACAGCTTTCGTCTTCCCATCGGCATTGCCCGCCGCCTGGAACAAGATCAGTCTAGACTCTAGACCAAAAGGTCCAAGCCCGATTTACGCCTGAAGCATCCCTGAAACATAAAGCTGTACGAAGAAGACCCGACGAAAACCTGAAAAAGCCCGATAACGACTCTTCAATTCTGCTTGAAGCCCTTATTCGCCCGAAGGTTGGGACAGGAGCTTTGCCACGAACTGACACCGGACGCGGAGCACTGCACATGGGACGCCGAGGCTGTCATGAAGGAGCCCACCTGGCAAGTGCAAGAATGGAGTGCCATAAGGGTGACTGGGTTACTACTAGGACTGTCAGGGTTTGCTGCAGGGAACCTTGCGGGTCCTCCTCAGGGTTTTGAAGGGCTGCTGGGAATCTTCGGCTCATTCCGGGGGGTTCTTGGCGCTATGGGAGTATCAGGGTTGTTAGCGCGGATGTTCTAGGCCCGCGCAAGGCGTAAAGGGGCTGTTTGACGTGCATGAGGAGAAGGACGAGTATTGCGAGGACCACATCTGCGAAGATGCATCCCTGCTCCAGCGTGCCTTGGCGTTTCGTTGCCGGATCTGGCATGTCCCCTGGGTTTTGCTTTCCAGCAAGCTCGCAGAGCTTTGGTGGCGTGCCTATGAGGGTTCGAAGGGTCCCATGAGCCTAGAACACCACAGAGGTCACAGCCGTAGCCAATTCCCAGTTTTTGTGACGACGGTGCTCTGCGTTGGCAGGCTCCGAAAGCGACGAAGTCGGGATGTTGCAGCGGCGCAGTGGCGATGGCGTCACTAGAGCTGCAGGTATTTGTTGTCGATCAATCCTGTTGATGATGGGCATGACGCTTGCAGTGCAGATCATGATGGTGGTTTCGATGCAGATGCTGCTGATGCTGTTGTGGTTGTTGACGCAGGGTGTTGACTCGTTTTGAATTCTTCAGCCGCCAGTGCCAGCCGGCATGAGTCATGTCACAAGGTTACTCTGGCGGCAAACAATACCGTTTTGGACTGCAGCGCCTCGTCAGAAGAGTTCAGTCGTTAATCTCTCAGCGTGGTATACTCCAGTATACATTCCAGCGGTACATTCTAGGCGATGCTTACCACAGCTTGGCAAACAGAATATGTTCTGCATGGGCCAACACTCCCTTGCTGCCCATGCAGGTCACAGGGTACATTTCTGCCAGCGTTTGTGCCACGGTGTGCTCGCAGCCAGGATGCAATATTTTTGGAGGCTGAGGCGAGACGTTCTGAGATCTTGTGAGTTCGACGGGTCCAAGAGTAGACTGAGGACACCACTGACGGGGGCAAGCAGAAGTGCATGGAGTATTGCGACAACGACAAGAGCTTCACGCATGTGAAGGCCGCCGAATCTCAGGGGTGCCAGCACAGTTTGAGACCCGGTAAAGTTTCAGCTTCCTCGGCTTCGCCAGCGGCTAGCGGCGCAAAGGGAACGGAAGTTCAATTTGACAATTAGGTGCTGCCTCTTGGCGCCGCAAAGCCCAAGCCGCCAAGCCCAAGTAAACTCAAGGTTTTTCCACAAGCTCAAGATGGGCCCTAGGTCCTAAACTCATCAGCGTCGGCTGAAATGCTGGACTACGCCCATTCGGGCACGACATGAATTCATCCTGCCAGGACATCTTCCAGTCTTGCTGCTAGAGCCTTCTGCTAGTGCCGCTGACTTGCATCTCCAGGATCTGAGTCTAAGATCTGGCTCGGCAGTGCTAGAGACTAGCAAAGTTCAGGAGGAGTTGCCGGATGAAAGCGGCCTTCAGAAGAGGCTTCAGGGAGTAGGGCTCACCAGGAGCCCCAACATTTAGGAACCTAAGGGTTGGGATCCTTCGAAAGACACTTTGGAAATGGAGCCCTGATTTCGGTTAGCCCCTGACCTTGCTGACGTAGCAAGCAGGCAGTACTTGTTGAGTTGAGGCTCCTGTACAACGGGCCTCCAAACAATACCTGCATGTTTCTGCTCGCATTGGCCTTTCACAAGACAATCCCAGTTTCGAACAACCGCTGCATGCCACAGACGTAGCGAGTCATGACCACAAGGAACATGTCTTCGTAGTGTACCGAAACCTGACAGTCAGAAAAGATACAAACACGATCTCGGACGGCAACCTTTTGCACTCGCAGTGAGTCGCAAGGTGTGTGTGTGTGTACACATGTCTATATGTAACACACTCCTACCTATGATGTTTGTGTCCAATTCTATGTGCTGTTTCATCTATCTCTGTCTATCTCTCTTTCTCTGGATCTGCCTCCCTCCCTCCGGTCCTTCCCTCCTTCCTTATCAATGTGTCTATCTGCCTATCTGCCTAACTGCCTGTCTGTCTATCTGTCTGTCTGTCTGAATCCACCTATCTACCAATGTACCGTGTACATATCTACCTATCTCTACCTATCTACCTATCTATCTATCTACCTATGTATCCATCTATCCATCCATCCATCCATCTATCTAAACAGGGCGCGAACCCGAGCCCAGCTCAGTGTAGGCATGCTGCAGACTAAGGCTGCGATCCTTACCGAAGGTGGACGACCTTGTCGGGCCTGGAAGACCTGCACTGAGCAAGGGCTTTTAATTTTGTCAAGTCTCGTCGAAAGACATGACTTAGGGCGTTTTGGTAGCGTTCTGTAACATCTGCTGGACTTCCCGCACAAGTAGAGCGTACTGTAAGGTTTCGACCGTGCTCACAAGCTGCAAGCTAGGTGCAACTGAAGTTTCTTGCGCTTCGAAGCAGATGATTCTGGCATTTTTTTTCCAGGCTTGTGGGGTGGCGCATTATTTCTGAAAAACCACAGAAGCCTGCCCTTGCAAGTCTTATGTGTTAGTCGTTAGTCAGGCGTCCTCATAACGTGGACTGACCTAGAGCTGGGCCTTCTTGGGCGCGAGCTCGAGCTGCGGAATCTGCGGAAGATTTAAGAACCCCTCGCAAATGCGAGAGCGGGCGAGTCGACTCAAAAGGGTTCCAACCTGTGAATCGCTGGGAGTGCACCTGAAAGGGAAGGCGATCGACTCTGCTCCGTCTCGTTTGCCATCCTTCGGGCTCCCAGCTCCCAGTCACGGCTGAGATCGTCATGTGAGTGAATTTCCGAGCAGTGCCAGCACCCTGGCAAGCTGATCTGAGTCACGTGCTCCAACCAATCGTAAGTTCCTCGTGGAGTCTGCCAATGGCCGTGTCCACGTCAAAGGCGCCACGGTTTCCCGACAGGAGCAGTTCGGAAGATGCGGCGAGCTCTTTCCGGTTGGTCCGGGTGTCACTCGTGCCTGAAGCCTTTAGCAGCATGAGCGATCGAAACCGACACGTGCGTAGCAGCATTTAAGGATTATAGCACCATCTGTCAGGTAATGACACGTCGATGGTCGGCAGTCTGGCTTGCTGCGTGCAGCTCAGAAGACGGGTGAGCTTCTCGCCCGTGGCTTTCTGGCACATGCAGTTGAGTACTACGTGGGCGAATCGTAAACCCTAAGCCAAGCATGATCCTTAACCCGAATCAACGGGACAAGTGCTCCAAGAGATCAGAGGCCGCTTTGATTCTTCTTGCTTCCGATGGGCCGTGGACCTGGCCTGTGTAGGGGTCATAACGAAGCAAGGACATGAGAAGTAGTTGCAAGATGTAATATAGCTAGCATCAGCAAGTCGGTTTCAAAAGCTTGGAGCTTGGTGTTGGTAGTCTCGCTCTTTGGTTTTTGGGGCTTCGGCATTGGCGCTTCTGCCTGCTCAGGGCCTCACTTCGAGGATCTCTGATGCTACAGTACGAGTCTTCCGAGTTTCCCGCGGACATCTTTGGGCAGTAGTGTTCTGTGCATCAGGTTTGAAAGAACATACCGAACCAGAGAACCCCACTTGTGTTGTAATCAGTGTCGGCGGAACCAAGCCAAGTCCAACAGCACCCGTTGCGATGCGCTGAGATCTGGTATCGTGTACATGGCCTTTACCAAGTCTAGTCTAAACGTCTAAACTCATGTGTAAACTCATGTAGACATGTTGCCAACTTTGTAGTTGTGGGGTTTTATCCAGAAAATAAAGCCAGACACGTGCAAAGACCATGAGATACACAGCTCGACTCGACGAGATGTTATTACATGCCGGAATGACATGCAGGGTTTCGACTCGATGCAATGCAATTTCGTGCCCTGGTGCAATTGACCATACCGGTACTGCTACAGAGTACAGCGGCAGGCGGTGTAATGTAATTTGCATTGTGGCACAAGGCGTAACGTCGGCAACGTGACTGGGTCCAGTGGGAGGTTTGATACGGAAGGCGGAAACGCGCCCAACTCTTTCACGCCCTGAAGCCAAGCCCCCTCCCCCCCCCCAAGCCCAAGAAGCTCCGCACCGCTATCAGCAGCCTAGAGCCCTAGAGACGAAACCATGCCGTTATGCCCTGAATCCCATATCCGCTGAAGCCCCTTCAGGCAATGGAGTCCTGCACCCCCTCAAACCCTCAACCTTCTCAACCCCCCCCAAAAGACCCCCTTCTGTTCAATGCCAACAAAGCCCGAACAAAACCACCCCAAACAAGCACCCAGAAAACCTCATCGGCCGAGGCTTAGGTCCTTCGTGAACTCGGGCTCGAAGCTGAGAGTCTTTTGTCCAAGTCTGGGCCGGGGAGGGGTTCAGGGGCGGTTCAGGGTCTAGGATGGTTTAGGATGGGGGGGTGAAGTTTGGGAGTTTTGCAGGTTTTGGGGGTTTTGGCTTGTAAGTCTAGTGGGGCTCCGTTCCAGGCTTACAAGACCGCAGCTCTCGCGCTTCAAGCTCTTCGAGGCCAGGGGACAAGGGCTTATAGAATAGATAGTCTTATAGTAAGATCCGGCGACAGAATGAAACTGACGACCAGCGCAAGAAACAGAAGCATTTCACTAGTTGCGCTATCCTTATCACAAGGCTTCCCGAAGCAAGGTACCCCCTCCACTCGCAAAAACCACCACCGTCTCTGCAAACACGGGGCGACAGCTGTGCATCCAAGGTCTTGTAATCACACGAAAGGATGTCCGGGAACCAGCTTTATCAACAGCGACTTTCTGGTAAAATCTAAAGGGGAAGCTCAAGATGGTCGGTTATCATAGTACCATACAGATCCTGTGCGCAGCTTTGAACTCTGCTGCGGCTAGGTGGCCTAAAGTGCAAGTATGCAAACGCTCACATAACACCAGCATAGCGCAAACGCGCACATACACAGAGCACACACACACACACACTCTCACTCTCACTCTCGCTCTCACTGTCGCTCTTGCTCTTCCCATCCCTCTCCCTCTCACTCTCACTCTCGCTCTTACTGTCGCTCTCGCTCTCCCTCTTACTCGAAGCATGCACACGTACATTCCCAGCCTCTCTCTCTCTCTCTCTCTCTCTCTTCTAAATTTTCTTTCTGTCTGTGTCTCTACATTCAGTTGTGCACTGACCGCTCGGAGTGGAAGGCATTGAAGCTTAGGAGGCTCCGCTGACAGGCAGATCGCGTCACGAGCCACCAAAGCTGTCGCGCCAGCATCCCGGCATTTGGGCGGAAGGGCGGGCTTGCACCGTTGTTATAGAGTGAGAACAAGTCATTGGTAATTTCTATCATCGCTGTTACAGTGGGCATCTGTCATGAGCGTCTTCTTTTCCGGCTGCTGCGATTGCTCTCTTGGCGTTGGCCTCGTTCTCACGACTATTTGCCTTGTTAATTGCTTCCTGGTTTCCTGTAAGGATGGTTAGATTGAAAGTCCTGTCCACATTCGGTTGATTCCGTTACCGCCAGAGTGAATGCAGCAGTTTTTTTTACATACAGCCGTTGTGATTGTGAGTATGAATGCGTGGCCGTGGTCGTGACCGTGATGTATACAAATTTCGTAAGTAGAGCGTTGTTACATGATTGTGTTCTCCGCTTGCGAAAAGCAAGCCTCTATATGCCTCCTGCATCCTCACAGTTGCAATGCTAGTGGCCTGCGCGAACGCTTCCTTTGGTCGCAGCACCGGCTGCAGCAGCAGTTATGGTCGTCGTCGGACTTCGTTTACTACGTCACTGCCTTTACTGTTACTACTACGACGACGACACCGAAGTAGTAGAAGAAGAAGCAGAAGAAGAAGTAGTAGTAGTAGTAGTAGTCGTCGTCGTCGTAGTCGTAGTCGTAGTCGTAGTCGTAGTCGTAGTAGTAGTCGTGGTGGCGGTGGTGGTGGTGGTGGTGGAGGTGGTAGTGCTGGTGGTGCTGGTGGTGGTGGTGGTGGTGGTGGTGGTGGCAGTGGTCGTCGTAGTGGCAGTTGTCGTGGTATTGGTCCGTACTGGTACTGAGTACTGGTCGTGGTGGTGGTGGTGGTGGTGGCACAAGTGCAGGTAAGCATCGTATCGAAAGTGGCAATACCTGAAGTGGTGTAACTGCTAGAGACATAACCGTAGTTGCCACGGTAATGACGAGTAGCAGTACATCTTTGACACTCCGAGGCCCGATGCCCTGGCTACAGAGGCTCACTCGGGCATGAGAGTTGAGGGTTCCAGACCCAAAGCAAGGACCCATACCACGGTAACAGAGTAACAGCCAACCCCTGTATGCTCATAGTTGGCTTTGCAGAAGCAACGCAACTCCTTCGCGATCAGAGCTGAAGCCCTGAACCTTAAGCCCCAATCCTCGAACCCTTCAAACGCCGAGATGCCCTAAATTCGAGCACGCCTTAAATCCGGAAAGCCACCAAACATCTTCGGTCCTCTTCCCGCGGCTATTTCGGTTCCCTTTAAGGGCCAAGGGTCCCCCGCAAAAAGCGGCCGGAAGCTGGAGGTGACATGGTGCGTGTTTGGGGGCTTCTTTTGTGGGATGGCCTACACCCGAAGCCCAGGTTTTTTGAGCTTTGCTTGGGGCTGTTGGGCCCTGGCAGGCGCAATTTCGGGTTTGTTGTGGGCTGTGCACTTCCCAAGGCCCCTGAGCCTTTGAGCCTTGACGGCGGTGTACGGCGGTGTACACGAGAGCAGAGCTCAGGTTGCGGAGAGGCCTTCGCCTTGGAAGCCTCGGCGAAGCGAAGAAATGGCCAATGTCACCATCGACCAGCTGAGCCCGGAGCAGAAGGCCCCCAGATGTTTGCGTCATGTGTGGACATGTGTAGGACATGCAGTTTTGGACCTTGTGACTTGTAGCCATGTGCGGGGTTTAGTGAGCTAGTGCACGTCGAAGTTTCAGCAACTTCAAGTTCAAGTCGCGCTGCACCGATGCCAGGGTGAGCTGGCCTGCACTTACGCTGCGCTGATCCTCCACGATGACGGCGCAGAAACGTGGCAGCAACGTTTCGGCGGGATTTGCGCCGAGTCTAGCGATTTGGTGAAGTCCAAGTCGTGCCTTGAGGACATCACGCCCGCCTCCATGAGCACTTTGATCAAGGACCAGCAGCAGCTTGAGATGACTCAATGTTAGTCCGTCGGTCAGGGCGCAGCTGTTTGCCGCATTGTGAGTGTGAAATCAGCATGTGCATCGCCGACTATGAGTGGTTCTGTTTTCTCGAGCTGCATTGACTGCACCGTCCTTGCAGGCAGCCGGTTGCAACGTGGAGGGCTACTGGCCGATGATTATGGCGCCTGGGCAGACCAGCCTGTGGAGTCACTTTCAGAAAACTCTTCTGCGGACTGCTTCCAACTTCAAATTGACCTTGAGTTTATTGCTTTGGATGGTGCTGCCCAAAGGCCAACAAAGATCCCTAAGACTCCTTCGCATAACTTAGCCCACCTCCCTTGCCTTGAGAGCTTCTGTACGATGTAGCCCCAACAGTGAGATCTGGAATGCAAAAATTCCAAAATATCCACATATATTCTATATAAATATATGGGCACATATGTATGTATGTAGGCATCCATACATGCGCTGCCATTGCCAGGCACTTCCGTCCGTCATGTGGAAGGTTGTTGCCAGAGACGTGCTTATTACTATTAGGGCCCGATTCTGAGCATACTCCCAGTCGAAGATGGTCAACAGCGTCGGCATGGAGGCCCTGATCAAGCCGCGGTCTCAGCTGAAATAGCAAAAACAACTCAAAAGAGCAGCAAAAACCGGAGTATCACAACAACGACGACGACAACTCCGCTGTGGCAATCACTACCCCTGCTAGTGACAGCTGCTAGTGCCCATACCGCTACCAGCACCACGACGACGATGGCAATGACGACGACGAGGGCTACGGCTACTACGACCGCTTTGGCTACCAGTACTGCTGCTACTACGCACGGTCTACTTTTCATGGCACGAGACGCTACCAATCCGCAGAACCACGACGGTCTTAGCATCCTGCCGAGCTGGTCCTTTTCTGGATTTCAGTCATATGTGCGAGTATGTTCACTTCTACGGCTTTGCTAAATGCCAAAGTCGGTCATGCAGCTGTCGTTGCTCTTGCTGCGTCGAGTTCTTGGTATTTTCACAGCCAAACTCCCATGGTAATCGTCGAGCGCGACTGTAAGTTTCACGTCTCATTGCCATCTCTGCATGCACCTGGAGGCTGGCTTTGAAGAGGGTTGTGAGGTCTCTTGAAAGGGGATTGTATGAGCTCGCAACGTGCCCCCACAGCAGCTACACCCCAAAGATTGGATTGTTGTGAAAGTCATAGAGCCCAAAACCGCGGTGTCGTGTACAAAGTGCTTGGGCTAGTAACATGTGCATTGGCCCGGACACGGCTGATTCAGTGTACACGTAGGGGTTCTCCTCCCCTCACAGGGAACATGCCCGGCTTGGAAGGGCGGCACTGGGGGCACGCTCTGGCGAGGTGAAGGTCGTATGCGTGGAACGCTCGGGTGGGATGGGTGGCACGGCGGAGTTGGAGGTCTCGCACGTGGGATGGGCGTCATGCAGCAACCAATGTTGGCGTAACGATGCCCAGTAACCTTGGGCATTCCGATTTGTTTGTGATTGCGAACAGCAAGTCGTTTGTCGAATTTTTGGCCAGCAAAAGCATCGTAGCTGACCGGCACCCCAAGCGCCGCCGGGACATCTTGTGGCCATCTGCACTGACACCCAGGGTTTTTGCTGCACCCCACACACTCTAAGCCCGAGCAATCCCAATTTCCTTACTTGCCCTCACGCCAAGGCTCGGCAGCGGCGCAGGAGGCGGTGGCGGAGGAGGCGGCGGCGGCGGCGGCGCCGTCGCCGCAGCCGGGGCTGCAGGCGGCGAAGCGAAGGCCGAGGAGAAGAAGAAGGCGGGGGGGGGGGGGCCCTTGGCCCTTGTTGTTTTGTGCATAGCCGTATAGCTTATTGCTTGGCCGTGTTTCTGAAATCGGCTTTACAGTCTTTTTGTATACCGTTGTTTTCTCTGGGGGTTTCTTGATGTTTGGGGCGCTGCTTGCCCGGGCTGTCGAACTGCTCAGCGCGGTTCTGGGTTAGGGCCGGTCAGAGTCATGGGTTTAGGGTTTCAGCGTTAAGCGTCACTGTGTGGCAATGCCAGGTTGAGGAGGAAGAGGAGGAAGAAGAGATGGACTTCGATCTGTTCGGATGAGGCAGGACTGAGGCGTTTATTGAAAGAGGTGCCTGCAGCTGTTTGCCATTTGCATGTGCAGGCTGGCAGTCCCCAAGCCTGATCGTGGTCTGTTTTTGTCGTTCCCAACATGTAGGACTTCAGATGCAGACGGCAGGTGACTTCTGGTTCAGCTCCGCGACGCTTCGGGGGCAAAGAAAACAGCTGCATATAGGGGAGAGTCAGCAGCGTAGGCTGCCTTTGCCATCGGCCTTGCTTGCCGCATGAAGCGTTTTGCCCTTTTTGCGAGTATCGGCCCAACGCTGCAGCGCCGCTGTTTTAGAGCGCCAGCGCTCTTCTTCCGTACCGGCCGTACCTGTGTCAGTGAACACCACTTGGCGCCATGGCTTGGCGCTCGTGCAGGCTCAAGGAGCGCATTGCTCGGTGCGTGAATGTGGATCATCTTGAGCCAGAGGAAGAGCAGGGGAAAGGGATCCTCAAGGCCAAGACCACCGTCCTCAGCATGGGTCAGCCTGCGAAGGTAGGATGTTGTGCCACCTTTCGTGCGGTCTTCAGCCTCTACCTTCCATACTTTCTGGACCGCAAGACGCGGTGCCGCGCCTGGGTGCTGATGCTTGTGGTCGCCGCCTGCTTGGTGGCAAGCACGGCCCTGAGCGTGCGCATCACAGAGGTCAATGGAGCCATGGAGAACATCATCGTCGCAAAGGAGGTGGACGAGTTTTGGGCGATTTTTTGGAACTTTATCTTGCTGAATTTTCTGAAGGTGCCCCTCATCATGGTAAAACTTGGTAGTCACATTCTGCTGCGCATGGACTGGCGCAGGTATCTAACTCGCCGCATGCTTCAGCTCTACGTGAGTGAGAGCAGTGGCTTCTACCGCTTGAGCATGCAGTATGGCAATGTGGACAACCCTGACGAGCGCATCGCGCAGAACATCGGAACCTTCACCGAAGCCTCCTTGAACCTTACCGTCTCCCTTCTGGATGATCTTCTGACCATAATGGCGAACTGCACGAAACTCTTCGCAATCTCGCCGATGCTCTTCTACATCCTGACTGCCATGTCCGTGCTCTACACCGGCCTCATGTTGGGGTTGTTTGCCGGGCCCCTCATGCGCGTTCAGCGGCGCGTGCTGGCAGTCGAGGCGAGCCTTCGGTATTGCCTGATGCGCATTCGGGAGAGCGCGGAGTCTGTGGCGTTCTTCCGTGGCTTCAAATACGAGTATATACGAGT
Source organism: Symbiodinium sp. CCMP2592 (assembly GCA_905221615.1). Taxonomy (NCBI): domain Eukaryota; class Dinophyceae; order Suessiales; family Symbiodiniaceae; genus Symbiodinium; species Symbiodinium sp. CCMP2592. The sequence goes on along the minus strand of CAJNDT010004246.1, from coordinate 543,452 downwards.
GCTGCGAGAAAGTCCTGGACTATGCGATATGGGCCGAGTACAAGAGGACCGGCATCCAGATCCTCTACGAGGCTGCCAGCAACTTGTTGGACATGGGAACGGAGGTTATCCCAATGTGCGTGTTGTTTCCTTTGTGGTTTCAAGGCGAGCTGGACTTTGGGACCGTTGGCCAGGCAAACCAGTTCTTTCAAAACACCATGGGCGGCATGATGGATCTGGGCAGCCAGCTTGAGACCATCTCCCAGCTCGGAGCCGACACCATCCGCATTAAGGAGCTTTGGGACGCTCTGCAAAAGATCGAGGAGGAAAGCAAAGATTCCGACTCAAAGAGTGAAGCCTCGACGCAGACGGACCCGGATTCGGAGGACTACTCTGAGATCGAGGGGCTGGACTCCTCCGATGAGACAGAGCTGGACCTTCCGGAGGAGAAGCTGCACATCGAGGACATCGACCCTGTGACCTCAACTCTCCGGCTGCAGGTGTCGGAGGTCAGCGATGCCCAAAACTCAAAAATCGTGACTTTGCGCCAGAACCGTCTAGAGCGCCTCCAGACAAGCGAGAAAACCGCCATGACTCGTTGTTTACCCCAGAATGAGCAGACTTGATGATGAGCTTTGAGGATTTTTTTTGGTACAGCGGCGCCGGAAAAACTTGGGATGCGACGGTCGGACGCGGGGGGGTTCCAAAAGAACAAACAAGCAAGTCATCGGGAATCAGAGAAGAAGCTTCAGGGAGGGGGCACAATCAAGCACTTCCGATGAGTTCTGCATGGCAATTTTCTATCTTCGGCACAGGAAGTAGGAATTTCCGTTGCGAGACTGTGAGAGACTTCGGAGGTCACGCTCTTCCCACCTTTGGGCAACGCTCCGTTGATGGAAGGTTTGTCCTTCGACCTCTACGGGGGCCAATCCCTCCTGATCGAGGGAGCCAGTGGATCGGGGAAAAGTTCGCTGCTGCGGGCCATTGCAGGTCTCTGGATAAGCGGCCGGGGCAAGATACGGCGAACCAAGATCGAGAGGTGCTTCTTCGTGCCGCAGACGCCCTACCTCTGTCTCGGCTCACTTCGAGACAACCTCCTCTATCCGCGTCGAGAGGGTGTGGAGGAGCCAAGTACTACACTGATCTTCGAGGTGTTGAGCAAGCTGAAGATCGACCATCTTCCGAAACGCCTTGGCATGGACGAAGAAGTGGACTTGCAGAAGATCCTCTCCGGGGGTGAGAGGCAGCGGCTGAATCTGGCGAGGCTGTTGCTCCAACCCAATGTGGATCTGGCCATCATGGACGAATCGACAGCTGCCTTGGACGAGGAGAACGAGCGCACGGCCTACGAACTCGTGCAGAATCATGTGGGTTGCTACATCTCCGTGGGTCATCGCCCCGGCCTCGTCGCCTGCCATACGCATCGGCTCCAGCTCGTGAAGACAAGCAGGGACGTCTGTCGCGGAGTGCTGTCGGAAGTGAGAGCTGAAGGGCAGCGCGATAGGCGGAGGACTATGTGAGAAGAGTATATAGTAACTGCCAAAAGCTTGGAACATCAGTGTCCTCGTGCGGTAGTGTTAAGCTGCAGAGGCAATTCCATCACGAGCCATTTTCGTTGAAAGTTCCAACTTTTGGAGTTTGCTGTATGCATTTTTTCCTGTACTTGCCAGATTGCTTAGACTACTTGCTGTAGATGGGCTGGTACTTAGCTGCGAGCATTGCGGCAAAGTGGCCTGTGAAAATTCCTGAGCGGGCGAGTGGATTAGGACCGGGTTTGGGGTATGTGGGCACACAGGGAGGGTGGGGGGGATGGACTCGGACGGTGACGGTGATCTCTAGACTCAGAAGCCATGAATTCCGTCCTTGGGAGGTCCAGGCAGCGGCGGCGGCCGCCGGCACAGCGGCGGCGCGACGGGAAGTCAGGTCCGGGTTCGTCGGAAAAGCTTCGCTTCCAGTATCTTCCAGTCACCTGAAGAGCCACGAGGGGCTGTTAGGGCTCTTCTTCTTGTTTTAAGGGCTTGTCTGAGGGGAAAGCCCACCAGCCTCTTGCTTGCTTCAGGGCCCTAAGGACACTTTGCCGAACTGTTGGCCAAACGCCTGGCCGGGGGTAGTTCCCTCCGAAGTTCGCAGCCGAGAACCAACATGCATGTGACTGATGAGCTGAACCACATTGCCGAAACCCGACAGTGCATCGAGTCCGTGTCGGAATCCAGCTTCGTTTCGTCGAAACCGACACAGAGTACTCTGACTCTGCGCTGTGCTGCGATCAGCTCGTGCGATCAGGCTGCGACTGCTGGCTGCTGCGGCATCCACATGCGGGGGACCTCAGGAGACGGAGAAAGCCGCGTTGTTTCAGAGCCTTCCGAGAGCCTTCGGTCCCCAGGCCGTGGCCAATGCGGAAGCGAGGCAGATCGACAAGGCCCGGAAAGCCGCGTCGTCGGAGTATCCCAAGTTCAGGGCTTTCAAAGAGAACTCGAGGTGCGCTGCAGCTCGTCAAAGCGATGGAGGCCTTGAACCCCACGCCGGAGCCCACCAAAGGCTCGGACAGACTGCTCACAGCGGGAGGGCCCGAAAGTTGATGGGTGAGATGTCGGGACGGTCTTTGGTTGAAATGCTGTGGCTGTTGACGACGTCCGAAGGCGGCAGGTCGCTCGCATCTCTGGGGTCTCTAGGGTTTTCTTATCTGACGAGGCCTCCTGGAAGGAAAATGGAGGCTGATTTTCGCTTCGGAGGACCTGACTGATGCTGCTCTGTGTTGTTTCGTAGTCTTATGTAAGTGTCTTTTCTGCTTGCTTGCTTTCTTGGGCTCTTCTGTCGGTTCCCATCCCGGTTTGTGTTTTTCTTCCTGTGCAAGTGCAAGAGCGGGGCTGGAGGGGCTGCATGGTTGGCCTGCAGAAGCCTCGTTGCTGCAACCATCAGCAGCGGAAAGGCCCCAGGGCCCCAGGGCCCCAGGGCCCCAGAACTGAAGCTAGCCCCAAACACCCGCGAGACACGCGGTCGTGAGGACGTGACGAGGTCCTCGCCCTTCTTCTGGGGCTGGCGGAGGATGCTCGAGGCGGGTGCCCGCCCCCTCCGCTCCGCTGCGCCCGCGGAGCCGTTCTTCTTGCACCATCGCAACAGAGCCTTTCGTAGATCCTTCGCGAACTGCAGAGATCTGTAGAGTTTTGCGATTGAGCTGCCCCCAAATCAGCATGATCGTGTCAGAAGCTGAGTTGCCCAGGGAATTCCGGATCCTTCGCCTTTGAGCCGGGCCCTCTTCAACACTGAGGACCGCTTCGTTTCCGTAGACGACGGAGCTCGTGGCAATTTCAGAATCCGAACTCCTCCTAGGTACTCGAATTCGAGCAGGCAACCTTCACCCTTTGTCTGATCTGCTCGCTACTAGTAGCCGTTGATCTTCCACTTAAGCCTCAGAACCCACCCAGGGCTCCAGCCTCCAGGGCCCAAATGCCCACCCGCTCTTAGCTGGAAAGAGGGCCCGGCGAAAAAGACTCGCAGCCTCCGAGCCCAGCAGAGCCTGAAACGAGGAGCTTTCTGAATCGATTTTCGCCTTCACGGATGGCTCGATGCTCGGAAGACTGCAACAGAGAATAACACAGGGTGGTAGCAGTGATGGTAGTCATGAATGAATGACTGCAACAACGGAAGGGCAGTATAGTCCATCTCGTAGTCACTTGGTGCCATGCTGGCGCTGCTTTTTGCGACGATGCTTGTTGCCTTCTGGTTTATACTTATTGCGTTTTTGTTGATTTTGTCGTCTTTTTTGTCATTGTCATATTCCGCTTGGTGGCGACGAGTGCATGGTCCCTGCTCGTTCTACTGTTATTACGCTTGGCCCCTTGGGTTGCTTTTATTGCGCTCGCGTACGAGGTAAGACGCTGTGTATTTGTTGTTTGATTGAGCTTTCCACCATCACCACCACCACCACCACCACCGCGGCGGCGGCATGGCCACAACTGCCATCTCTGCCGCCGCCACCACCCCTGCCACCGCCACCCCCGCCACCGTTTCCGCTGCCAGCACCACCACCAGCGCGACCAACGTTGAGTGGCACACGGCATGAGGCGGAGAAAGTCAGACACTGCTGTGCAAGATTCACATTGACGTCTCGACAAGGCATCCCGCTGAAGAACATCGGGGAGGCCACGCAAACTCTCTACAACGGGCAGATCGTCAACCGAGTGGCCGTGGAGGTTCGGAGCTCGTCGGGGATTCCAAGCTCTGGCGTGTTTCTGATGCGTCTCAGAGTCACGGCTTCGACGTTTGACATTGGCCTCTGCAGATTTGGGGCCTTGGCACGACCGTGATGACGACCACTTGCAGGCACCTGGCTGCGAGATTCATAGCTTCAGAAAGGGGCGTGAGCTGCTGAGCTGCTGCCGGCCCTCTGATCTCCTCTACCGTCTCCTGTTCAATGGGACTGGGTGGCAGCAGTAGGGGTTCAGAAGACAGTTCCTTCATCTGTCGGTGCGGCGCTTCTGAAGCATCTTCCTGCTCTGCTCGTTGCTTGCGCTCTTCCTCGCCATCTCGCAGAGTGCCACGGCCTGGCTCCTCACTGGCAGGTACATGCCTGCAGAGGATCCTTCTGAGCTCCTGCTGACCGTTGAGACGACACAGGCAAGGGCCCACAGACCCCCCTCCCGGATAACGAGGGCCTGTCATGCTGCCCTCATGATGCCAGTCTTCCATTTGTTGAAGGGAGCGACGGAGACTCAGAGGATCCCTTCATACGCCTAAACCCTGGAACACCCTAAACTACCCTTGCCTGAACTCTTCACTTTTCGTGGTCGTGTCAGGCTGTGGACAACACGCTACCCCTCGCCGACCAAGTCGTCTTCCCGTCCGAGGCACACGGAGAGAATAGCGGAAACCGCCACAGTAAGGCCTGATTGCTCTTAAAACCAATAGTTCTTGCAGCACGCTGTTTAACATGCGGCTCATCGGGGTTTGCCCGGAATTCGTAGCGCTGCCATCGGACCAAAGACAGCAGCAAAGGATGGTGCAGTTCCGCGACTCCCCTGTGCCCTTTCGGAAGTAGTGTCCGAAAGGCTTTTGCTTTCCGTGATGGCTTCCTGATTGCCAGACCTTCCTTGGCGACAATGCCCGCCTCCGGGCACGAGTGACGTGCGCCCGCATCTTGAACAGCTCGACTGGGAAGTGTCCTTGTCATGGCATCCCTTAGAGAGGCCTGAGGCCCTGAGGCCCTTCATCTGCGAGTCGTTTGCACTGCGCCATGCACTGTTTTCGCAGGTATTTGGACGAGGATCTGAGGATATTCCGGAATGAGCTCGACGACCAAGTTTTTGTATATGTGCGTGCATGAGCTGCCATCGGAGCCTCAGCCTCTGGCCCACGAGGCCACTTTGCGGTCTTGAGAGACTTGATTAAGCCGGTGAATGGACCGCGCGGTGCAGCGAAGTGCCGGCAGAGCGAACAGGGCCGGCCTTTGCTGCGGATCGGATTCCGATCTGAAGTATTTTAATTGTTCAATTCCAGTCATGGTTTCACATCTTGGGCAACAAGCCGATTGTTCTCGCTGAACAGCAATGTGCATACCGCTCTTGTTTTCCACAGCCAAAGCAGCACATCAAGAAGTCGCCAAGAACATTTGCCATACGTTTGCTGGATGTGCTGCCTTGGAAAGCGGGCCCCGAGTAATTTTCGCGACAGGCTCCCAGCGACGCAGCGTCTCAGGATGTAGGGCACCTGCCATCTTCTTTTAAAAAAGGCTTCTGGTCTTTGCAGTCGCCAGCATCTCTCGAGCGACTTTGGGATGTTTGGCTGCGGTTTGGAGCTTTGGGGACCCGGCCCCTCGTCACATTTCAAGGTTAGATCTAGATCGGGTCGGGTTGGTGTTCCGTAGCTACTCGTCGTCGTTAGAAGTTTGGGGTTCCAGGTCCAACCTTTTTTTTGTTGTGGGTTTGGGGCTTCGTGGGGAAGCCCGGAGACATTTCGATTCTGCTTTTGTTCAAGCTGATTGTTCGGCGAAACAAAGTACAGCATGCACATGGGCTGCAAGGCGTGCTATGCGTTCGAAGGCGGCGGAACCTCCGCAGCATTGCAGTGCTAACGTTTCGATTCAGGGGCAGGAGGAGGAGGAGTTGCAGATAATGATGTCAAAGGAACCTTTGTGGTACCCTTAAACGGATCTTGAACGGCGTAGGATTTACCTCGGGTTCCTGGAACTACCGGGAGGTCAGTATCGACAAAAACAGGCTGTTGCTCGGACACTCGTTTTAAGGGTTCTGTAAGGGTTCAGGGTTCAGGAATTTAGGATTTAAGGTTTGGGGGTTTGGGGGTTCGGGTCACGGCATTCATCTCACGTTGCAGAATAAAGTCACCATATTATGTATTGTATGCTATGTAGATCCCTAGTAGAAGTTCCCGGGTGACATAGGTTAGGAAAATCGAGTTAGATTCCTTAACAAGAACCCGGCTTTGCGCACCAAGTTGAATGTATCCGTTCAGATTTACGTACAATGGTATATTTATTTGTATACACGGAATCGAAACAATGCAGCTGACAATCAAATTTCACAACAAGAACGTCAAACGAAATGCTGTGATCTCTTGTACCAAAAGATGTGTATATATACACACATACAGATAGCTAAATAGGCAAGGCAGAAAGCAAACCGGGTCGGCCCACAAGAAAACACATAATTACAAGAGCGCAGGAAAAGCACGCCAAAGACAACACCAAGACAACATACCAGGACGAATGCATGCAGAACACCTGATCGATCATGAAAGCACAGCACCGGCATTTCAAACACACCAGCAGATCGTTGGCCACAGCCTGGACGGTTGTGCCACCTCCTCGTCTTGATGCATGCGGGAAAGAGCGCTCTCGCGAAATTTTGATCTTTGCATGTTGATGTGGAAGAAGGACGTCCGGTACTGAATTCCATCGTTTCCTAGAGGCCATCCCGTCGGAGCCAATTTGCACGGCCGAATAGAAAACTAACAACTTTCGGCAGGATGCCTGCAAGGTGCTGAAAGGACACGCGAGGATGCATGGACGGAATCTGACATAGCAGTCATTCAACAACCTTGTTCCTTGCAGCACCCAGCTTCGGTCTTCGACCATAGTGGTATCCTCGCAACCGTGTTTCGCTGCTGCCATTTCTGGCCCTGTCTACTGTGGGTGCCTCCTGTCAGTGGCGCCAGAGAGCGCCACCCCATGAGGCGTTCACTTTCGTCGGGTCAGATGCGCCACGTTGCCCCGCTCTGATTGCCTGAGCCGCGACGTTCCCAGAGCCTGGGAAGGCGCTGCTTGGCGACCTCGCTCGCCCGCTTCCTCGCTGAACACAGCGGAGGCCGTGTAGACTTCCTGGCAGTTCTTGCCGTTTGTGCTGCTGCACGGCGCTTGTCGATGGCATGGTTACTCCTGTTTCGTTGTTGCGTTGACAGTTTGTGCTGGTGACAGCTGCTGGTGGCGGTGCTGCTGCTGGTAGTGGCACTTGTCGGGCTACTTCTGCTGCTGTTGTTCTCTGGTGCTGTTGACAAATGGGAATAAGAGAAGTCGGGAGACCAGGAAGTCTAGTGTTGATGTTGTTGTTGTTGTTGATGATGCATGATGATGATGGGCATGGTGACGGTGACGGTGATGGCAATGGTGATCGTCCGGGTGGCGACCCTGGTTTCTGACAATGTCTGTAAGGACCTTGTTCACGGTCATGCTCTGCTGGATACCGGGAATGACATCTGATACGTTGTCTTTGGGTAGATTCCAGGCGGTGCAAAATGAAGTTCCTGGGTGCGCTGCGCTGAGATGTCTGCGGGACTCGTCCGCCTCATTACATAAAACTATGTGCCCCGGCATTCGTGTAGTTTTCGCAAGCTGTCGTAGTTATTTAGCTATTTCTCGTGTAGCGTGATTGCCATTCTTTCTTGGTTCGTCTTCGGGGGGGGCGGCCGGGGTCGGGGCCCAAGGCCGTGGAGGCACTCTCCGTGCCAGGGAGGGAGGCGCTCCAGCTGCTGAACCAGGCGCCCTGAAGCTCTTCGGTCATGGCACTGTTCCTTTCCAGAGCGCAACACATGCATTCTTGCTAGGCCCCAGGCCTTCAGGCTTCAGATGTTCAGGAACGGTGGGCGGTGCTTTGAAAGAAGAGACATGGGGAGCTGAGTAGGTGTGCGGAATATGTTGTACCGTAGGGTTGGAAAGAGGAATTCCAGGCTTAGCGTGCTTGTATCTCTCGTTCTCTTTCATCAGCGTATTGTTGCTGTCTGCGAAAACCGCCAGAGCAACGTCTTCCACGTTGCGGAGGATGCCGGCTGCCTCAGATTCTCTTCTCGGAGAGATCGGGATAAGTCAGCTGGCACACTCGTTGCAAAATCCCAGAGCCCAAGGCCCCCTAACAACCCTAAGGCCCTAAACTCTAAACCCAAACTCGGCGTCTGCTGGCTCAAGGCTTCCGAGCCCCTCAGGGTCCAAGATGCAGCCTGCCACGCAGTGCCTCAGGCAGCCATCCGATTGCAGGGGCTCATGCCGCCGGCATCCCAGGGTCGCGGCTAGGGTCCAGACTGCAAAGGAGCGAGACGTGACATCACACCCATGTCCGGGGTTCCAGGGTCAAGGAAGGATTTTGCCCGGGCTGTGAGCTTTGACACCAGGCTTTGGTACTTTGCCTCCGCCGAGAGATGGAATATGGTGGAATTTTCAATTGACAGATAGGCCAGACTTCATCCTGTGAATCCGCAAAGCCGTGACACCCCAAGCTCTGCAACCCGGAAGCTTGAACAGCCTACACTGAAGAGAGCCCCGGAAAGATCCAGGCCACAGCCAGAACAGCCGGTAACGCTCTTCCGCCACGAGGAGGGGGCCTTTTTGGGGCTTTGTCTTCGCGGCACAGCTTAGCGGCTTAGCCTTTTTCAGGTGTTCCGACAGTTGGTAAGCGAAGGGCTTGGTGTGGGAACCCGCGTTTGAGAAGCGGGCAAGGGCTCTGTCGAGGCCACGCAGTCTTGAAGACCCATAGCAAAAGGCCAGTCTTCCTGAATGGCGGCTGCATGCCGTAGGCCTGCAAGCCGAGGACTTTAGTCCACGAGCCGCACGGTTTTCCTTCGGTGTACAGGCTCCAACACTTTTCCGTCGCTGAGTCCAGGATGTACCAGGGGTGTTGCTGCTATCTACCTCGCCTTTGGAATCCGCCATCGCTGTAGATGGGCTCGAGGTCTAGAACTCGAAGCGAACGTGAAACCTGGAAGCCACACTGAAACCCGGAGCTGCAAATTTTAGTGGAGGACCTCGTGGACTGGGTGGTCTTTTCAATTACCTTTCTGGTCAGGGCCCAAGGGGAGCCTTCTGGCCCTTCCATGAGCTAGCAGCTAGTGTCCAGAGGTTTCCAGAACTAAAGCACGGTTTAAGGCGGGCCTGTGGGCCTGTGATAGGCTGGCTATGTCTAGGTGCCGCGATAGTTGTACACAAGGATGTGTTCCGCCAGTTTCCTGCTGTGTGAATGCCGCAGTTGTCAGGCATCCTCTGTGACTCAGCATCTTGCGGCCGCTTTCCGTTTTTCGACCTGCCAAAGAGTGATCGAAGTCAGAAACACAGACAATGAAAGTGGACGCAGGGACGCGGTGAGGAGCCTACGTCCATATGCAGCAAACGCAGACACAAATTCCATGCTCCCTCTCGCAGCATCGCTCTTTTGCAGAAGGCCTCTCGTCGTCAAACGGAAGTTCCCAAAGCCATTGGCCCCATGGGCTCGTTAGGTCCTTGTGGTCTTTGACAATTTGGTTCTCTTTGGGAAGTACGGCCGCCTCCTCGGAGTGTCTTGCGGTCTTAGATCGGCTTGCAAGGGCGAGCAGTGAGTCTTACCTTGCTTGTTATGTTTCCTTGGTGGTCATGGTGATGGTTACAATGATGATGGTGATGATGATAACGCCGTGTCCTCTTCTTTTTTTGGGAACACAGACGATTGTCAAGGTTAACGCTAATATTGTCGACGTGAGTGTCTCGCCGAAAAGCTCAGTCTTGAAGTCGGCTAGTGGTGAGGATGACAATGGTGATGGTGGTAGTTCCAAGTTTTCATCCGCAGCTGGCAAGAATAAACCACGAGCAACGTCTCTATTTTGATTCTAGGGCAGGAGCCCGGGCGCAATCGGAGCCTTCAGTCAGCGCTTCGGGACTCCTTGTGTTTCGCAATTGCGGACTCCTTCTGTTGCTTTTTGTCGCCCAGGCGGCAACATGAGCGCCTTGGATGCAGCGCACAGCCGACGGCCACGGGCCACGGGCCACAGTCGGATTTGAACTCGAGGTTTTTCGAAGGCGCTGGCTTACTCCGTCTTCTGGTGGCGTCCTCAATTGGGAGTTCAGTGGGCTAACATGGGGGTTCTGTGACTGTGATCACTGAGGCTGGTTTGCGCGGGTGGCTTCAACGGCTACATCTTCTGGTCGCGCGGAGCAGAAGCAGCCTTCGACTGGGGCACCACGGCCCTGAGACACAGTCATGAAGACGTTAAAGAGAGTCGGCTTACGAAGTCATGTTCCAGGCACGGGCTACATGCTTGCGGACGCCTCAGAAGGGTGTGGTGGATGCATGAGAAACTCGCTCTCTTGCCCATGAGCAGCCGCGTGTCTTCAGCTTGAAGCGAGCCGAGATGCTGAGCCGAGGAGTGGATGCTGTCCGTGGACAACTTGTTTGTCTTCAGGCCGACAAGACGAGGGCTGGCTATCACGAAGCGTCCGTCTCGGCTCCGCTGGCAGGAGCATCTTCCTCATCTTCCACACTCCCAACAGCCACAAGCGCCTCGGCCAAGCGAAAAAAACAGGAAAAGAGGAGCGCCGGGACGGAGCCACCAGCCACCACTTTCCCGCAGCCTAGGCACAAGCCTCTCTTCTGGGGAATCTGTGGCCCGGAGCCCAGCGGCCGCTCACCCCGGAGATCGCTGCACACCCCCCGCCGACGCGGAGGTGCGATTGTGTTTCGGATGATCTTCTTCGTGGTGGGTGAGGTCATGGCCCGGATCCCAGATCGTGAAAGAAGGCTCTTTCGATTGCTCCGCGATGTAGCTGGCCGCTGCCCTGAGTCTGCGCCTGCGCTTCCGTCTCTTGTCGCTGAGATGCACGCGTTCTGGGCCACCCACTTCTTCTTGGGGTTCTTCCTCATGTACACAGGTTACAAGGCTGGGGATGCCTTTCTGCATGTGGATGTGTGCGGAAGTCTCCTCTCCCTTCTGAGCGTCATTGAGCGTCGCTCTGGCAGATCCTCGGTGTCGAAGATGACGACGAGGCCGCACGGCAGACGCGGTTGTGTTGAGCTGCAAGCGCAGCTTGCGATCCCCCTGCGGATCGAGGACGTTCCGAGCCAGAATCCTGTCTTCCTCTGGATCATCAAGACGCCTGGCAGAGAGCATTCAAGTAAAGAGAGAGAGAGAGAGAGAGAGAGAGTTGTGTTCACCTAGGCAGTCTGTCCTCGAAGTTGAAGGCTATACAGGTATGAACCAACAACAGAGGGGCTCTGCACTCTTCTGGGGGAACCACACATCGTAGCAGCGAACACTTGTTCTGAGTGGGCGAACTATATTCTCGTACTTTACCTTGCAAGAGGTGTGGGGTTCCCGCGTGTCTTGTTGAAGTACAGCCGAGCCTGCTGGGGAAAATTCCCGGCGGGAAGCAACCGGACACCCCGCGAAGAGCGGGTGTGCGCTCGCGCACGGGGGGATCGGCCTGGATGCTGCCGTGATCCCCAAGCCCGGAAGAGGGAGAGAGGGAGGGAGGGAGGGAGAGGGATGTGGCTCTGGAATTCCGCGCCTGCGAGGAAGATCAAGCTCATCGACGCCTACTCCCCGGAGCCCGGATGCCAAATGACCCGTGCACACATGAACGTGCAGCGGAGAGACAGCGGCAGCTAAAGTCCCAGAGACGGCCGGCCGAAGCTGGAATCGCGAACGCCAGGCCCCGTTTCGTGCTGAAGGTGGCGCTGGACGCCAAGACCGAGGAGAGCTGCGAGCCACGAAGCCCCCAACAACGGGCCCCGTATAATTCCACAGATGTCGACGAAGTAGAAGCAACAGAAACTGGGCTCTTTCTCTTTGGGCACTTAGGACAGCACCGAGCCCAGTGCAACCCACAGTTGCATCGGGTGATGCAGAGCTGTCTGAAGCTGCTGTGTGATCCGATAGGTTAAGCCCTCCTGGTGTTGGTGGCAGGAGCCCGTCTTGCCTGACTGGACCCCGCAGATGTGAGATCCTCAGATCGGCACTCGACAAATCAATGCTATTTTGTCGGTGGCGGTCGTCGTCATCGTACCGGGAGAAGTGACCGGGTGTCGGCAGGTGGTACTACTACGACTTACTACTACAACTACTCCTCCTCGCCCTCCTCCTCCTCCTGCTGCTGTTGCTGCTGCTTGCCATTACTACGACGGCGACGACGGCGACCACGACTACTGCTGCTGCTGCTGCTGCTACACAACGACGGCCAGTGCCATACAGTTGTTACTGCCACTACGACTGCCTCCCTCATTGGCGCTGGCACCAGCATTATCACCACGGCAAAGACACATGCGATCGGTACTACAGCCAACATATACCGCAACGGATGCTTCCCTTTGGCCATTGCTGGCGATGTCTAGTGTTCGTGATGCCTGCTGTGGCTTGGCCTCGGCGGCTCCGAGCCGCGATGCCTCTGTGACTCTCCCAGGATGCCCAAGGACTACAATCCCGAGGCCTTGAGCATGAGCATGGCGGGTGACACCATGGAATGGGGGCACATCAGCTAAATCACGTCATGTAGAGAAAAACCTTTGTAATACTGGAAAACATACTCCGATGAAGCACGTCTCACGTGAAGGTGGCGGATGTGATGCAGGGGCGCGAACTGATCTACAGGACCCGGGGTGAGTGCATTAGACAGGCGGGACGCTGCTTTGGTCTACAGTTCTCCGAACCGGTTCCAAACAGGGTGAGGGTTGGACTGCACCCAAATCACATACACAGTAAGGGTGTTTGGGGTCTACGCTAGCAAAATGCACAAGCACGGATCCAAAGGTGCGTCTGCTGTTGAGGACATATGCCACGCGCTTGATGCTGGTGGTGCTCTGCCTGGAGGCATCGGAAGATTCCACGGACCCACTTCGGACACCATGTCCTTTGCTTGCGCCAGTTGACGGACGTCATCTTCGCTGTCCGCGACTTAAGCATGCTGCTGTTTTCATTGTATCTGGTGCATCACAACTTGCAGCCGCTGCAGGTGGACTCCATCTCGGCCATTGTTGCGCAGATTCCGGACCTCTTTCTCGTGCTCACCCAAGTAAAGTAGCGCTGTCCAAGCGCGTGTGGTGAGAGTCCTTAGTTTTCATTTCGATGCTATAATCCTCAACCCCTACGGGCCCCTACACCCTGAACCGGACACCTTGCACTCTAAACTTATACTGCGACTCAGGCCTACACCGCGTGCGTCTTTGCGATGCTAGGCGCTTCGCTGTCCTTGTTTGAGAGAAACGGCCCTACATGTCGACTGAGGGTCAGGGTGTTTATGTTTAGTTTAGGGTTAGAGACCTCCCATGAGACCAGGCACCCACCTTCCAGACAAGAATAGTCCATCTTTTGCCCTCTAAGCGGCCGTGTGCCTCGTTCTCCTACCGCAAAATTGTAAGTTCCCAGAACTCCATTCCGTAGCTAAACTCGAAGCTCTTTAAGACTCAGAGTCCGCCTCTTCAACAGGCCTCCGGGCGACGTTCTTCGCTGTGGATGAGCTGGTGAAGCTCTTTACCCTCCTGCACGCACCCCGGAAAGGAGGATTTCCGGTGGTTCCAGTGGCAGGAGGACACCCTGAAACCTCCGCCCCCAACCCTGCTACATAAGCCCCTCCACACCCTAAAGAAATAAACCTTGCAAAACCTTCACCGTTTGGTCCAGAGTTTCTTGCGCCGAAGCCGCCATGGCAATACGCGCACGTCCGCGGTCCAGTTTTGCGCTTGGCAAAGCAGGTGTAACACGATCTCTTAGGGGAATTGATCCTCGGACTCCGAGCTTTGCCGAAGCGGAGGCCCTACGCGGTTTCCGTGATCTTGATCTTCATCGGGGCCAAGTTGGTGCCCCACCAAGCCGGGGGTGGTTATTCTACAGGGAATCCGGGGAAACGGGGGGCGCCGTCTCTGTGAGCTCTGCTTCGAGGTACTGCGTGGTGTGATCCACATCCCAGCACAGGACAGGCTGCTCAAGACGATGGAATCACGTTTCCGAGGGGCCTCAGTCGCCAAGCGTGAAGAAACCTTGCAGGTCGTGTGCATGACCCTCTTTACGGTGCTGCTGGTCAGTCCGGGCCTCAGGGCAATAAAATCCAGGAGAAGAAGAGCAGAAGAGTGTGTGACAGGTGAGTGCTTTCTTCTAATTCTAACACTTTCCAAACCCCCCCTCCCTCCTTCGTTGCTTCTTTTTGGAAGGTATCTTGGCCTCCGTGGTGTATGACCGCTTCCGTCCAAAGGCCCGGGTCGGGGAGGCTCTGCTTCTGAGCTTCTCTGGTTCTTCTCACTCTGAAAGGACGACGAGGAGGGCAAGGCGCGCTTTTTCTGCCTTTGCATGTCGGTTCGAGGTTCTTCTGTTTGCAGGTTGCTTGTGTTGGGTTCTGGTGGAAGTTTGGGGGGAAGTTTCTTGCTGCCACAGCCCTCTCGGAGCCCCCCCCCCAGGCGAAGGACTACATCTCCCCGCTCGCTGCCGGCAACTGCGGCAACGCGAGCTTCTTCCCTCAAAAGGCGCTGTTGCCCTTTGCCGTCCCTGCACTTCCCAAGAACTCATGTCAGGGGCTTCCCCCTGCAGCCTCTCCATGTGATGGGTTCCTCTTGCCAATGCTCCAGAGCTCCTAAAAGCGGGGTCTGCTCTTCCTTGCAGCCAGGCAGAGGACACGGATGCCTCCTGATTCTGAGCAGAGCGCTCAGCCCGCAGCCGCAGGGCGAAGTCTCCGTTTCACTTCACAGTCTGGCGCCCTCGCTTAAAAGCTCGGACGTTTGCAGCTGTGCACCTTCGGCCGTCGGCCTGAGATCCTTGGCGGTTAGCGACTCCTGGTGGAGACACGATGATGGTTTTTCAGGGGTTAGCGGCTTCCAGGAGCTTGAGTCAAAAGTCCAAGGTGTTCAAACATTCTCAGCACCTGTCCAAGCCACACCCCAGTTGCGGCGCAACACTGCAGCTGCTTCACGAGCTCCCGTGCATCCCATGTCAATGTCATTCAATGTCAAAGACTTGGCCTTGCAATGGATCCGGCACCTCGAGTTTTGGCAGATGACGCGCAGCGCTTGGTGCCAAGCAGCTTGGAGATGTGCATGTTTCGGCACAGTTTATTGCAGATCCTGCCCAAGTTGCATCATGTTGCATAGGTATTCTTCTTGGTTGTTGTGCAGGATGCTCTTGTCGGGTTCCGTGCTTCCAGTGCTTGTTGTGTTGCAGCCAGGTTTCCCTGCTGGCGACAGCATCTTCGCTCGGAATGCTCTACTTGGCACGCTGCGAGATGGGGCCAGATTCAGATGGCCAGAAGCTCTTTTGGTGGCCCGAGGGCTCGCGGCTGATCGCTTGCAGCCAACAGTGGTAACGTTCGGTGCCACGGCCACGGGAATACCGAATATCCTGCACTTGGCTTTTTTCTTTTCCTGCGAGGGCCAGGGCATAGCTTGATATGATTGGCTTGCCACCCGCCAATCTTCTTCCCGCTGAGGCACCGCCGCGACGGCATGTGAGAGGGGCCAGCAGTGGCACTGGGCACTGACTTTGTTCGAGGCCGTGGCAGGGGCCCGCTTGCAAGCTGATGCTTTGACTTACGGTGGGGCGATCGCGGCGCATAGAGCGCAGTTGCACTGGGGCGAGGCCTTGTCGGTGATGTCTCAGATGGATAGGAACCAGGTGAAGCGGAACCTCTTCACCTATACGGGCGCCCTCAGTGTGATCGAACGAGCTGAAGGCTCTGCAAGCGGCGCTGCAAGTAGCTCTGCAGCCTCGGAACTCTGGCAGAGGGCGGTGTCCGTCTTTTCGAAGGCATGTTTGGAGCGAGTCGATGCAGAGGCTACATACGGGACAGTCCTCGGCTCCTGCCGAAAAGCCGGGCAGTGGCAGAAAGCGCTTGGATGTCTCAATGCAGGTCTGAGGCAGTTGAGGCTTGGGGCGACCTGCTACAATCTGGCTCTTGGGTGCTGCGCCGACCTGAAGCAGTGGCAGGCCGCTTTGTCAGTTTTGGCGCTGATGCAGTCGACCCTTGGAGCATGAGATTGGCAGTGTCCTGGGGTCTTAAAGCGCTCTTCCTCAGAACTCTTCAAGCGGGGTTTCGAGGAATGGTGTGGAGCCTACGGTCGTTTCCTTCACTGCAGCTGTGGGCGCTTGCAGCGAGTGGAAGCAGGCCGAGTCAGGGTCGGAGTGGGGTGTGCTGAGCGCGGAGTTCTGCAGAGGTCCCCCCAAAGATCCGAAAGAAGCGGGATCCGCCCGGCCCAAGCCCGTAAGCCCGTGAGCACCGTCCGCCCTTCTCTCAGGCCATGGGTTTGATGGCGGAGGCTTTGAGATGCCGCCTGGAGCCAGATGAGCGTCTGCCGCTCGGCGCGCTGAGACAGAGAGACCCGCCCAGAACCCCAGCCCGAAGCGGTGCTGTGATGTGCCCATCTAAGCCGGAGCGAAGGTTTCTCTGCTCTTCTCGTGAGCTTTGACTCTTTGACTTCCTGCTTCCTTCTTTGGAGGTACAAGGCTTTGGTCTGGGCCTGCCGTGAGGATTTTGGGGTGCAGCAGCTGCTTCTCAAGGAGGCTGCGGCCAAGGGCTTGGCCCTGGCTGCTGAGGAAAGCGAAATGCCAGAGAAGATTCAAGAGTGGCTCGGAAGCATCGCAAGACTTCCCAGAATCTCAGACTCAGACTGCTTAGCCGCGCGCGTCTTGCTGGCACTCCCGGAGGCCGCAGTTGGCCGGAGAGGCCCAGTACACGGCCGTGCTGCGCTCCCTCCAGGGTGCTGGAGACTGGCAGCAGGCTCGGGCAGCTGCTCACTGCTCGTTGTGACATCTTCGTCGAATTCATCAGTGGCTCCTTTCTGGTTGCTGTTTCTCCAAAAGTTACATTGGGGTCTCCATCGTTCCCGGAAGTTGTGCGTCTCAGGGTCCAGTGCCGGGTGGGGTCTCGGAACATCAGCGCGGATTTCCGAAGCAGATCAAGCTAGGCCCAGTCTCGGTTCCGTGGCGCTTTTCTCGTGACAGAAGCACTGCAAGTCCCAGCCCCGAGCGCCAGATCCCAAACAACCTCACACACGAGCCCGGAAACTCGATCCACAAACGGCTGGAGTTATTTTGGTACGCGTAGGCGGTGCGCTCCTTGTTCTCAAACTTTCTAGTTTCTTTCGAGCGGTTTGCGCCTTGTGCTCAGATTCTCTATTTTGTTTGGGGCGGTTTGCTCCTGGTTGTTAAAATCTCTAATCATTTTCGAGCGCTTTGCTCCCTGTTCTCAACTTTTCCAGCTTTTCGCTAGTGGCTTGCCCTTGGTTTTTCAAATCACAACATAGTCTCTATTGTCTAGTCTCTTTCCAGCGGTTTGCTCCTTTTTATCAAATTCTCTGGTCTCTTTAGCGGTTCGCTCCTCGTTCTCAAATTCCCTAGTCTCTTTTTCGAGTGGTAAGTTTTCTTCTGTCCATTTCGAGCGGTTTGCTCCTTCGTTTCAAGATGTCTAATCTCTGTGCTGTCTCTTGGAGCGGTTTGCTCCTGATGTTAGTTTTTTTTTCGAACGGTTTACCCCTTATTCTCAAGCGCTTTAGTACGTTTCGCTTGGTGTGCTCCTTGTTTTGTAATTCTCTGTTCTTTTCGCGCGGTTTGCTCCTTGCTCTGAAATACTCTAGTCCTTTCGAGCGGTTTGCTCCTTGTTCTCAAATTGTCCAGTCGTTTTTGAGCTGTTTGTTCCTTCTGTCTGCCTGTCTGTCGCTCTATTTCTCTTTCTTTCTCTTGTTTCTCTCACCTCTGCTATCCCTCGTTCCGCGTGGTTTCCCTCCGTCTCTTGTTTTGTCTCCTTCTCTCTCTCTCTTTCCCCTCTCCCTCCCTCTCTGTCTCTCCCTCTATCACTATCTCTTTCTTTCCAGTTACTTCTGACTCTGTGTTTCTGTCTCTCTGTCCCTCCGTCTCTGTCTGTCTCTTTGTTTTATTTTTGCTCCTTCGGCTCTAGACCGGGGGCGAAAAAAACCTTGTACGGCCGAAAAGCTTGTTTCTTGCCTCCTTAAAGATTCTTTTTGTCCGTCGGCCTTAAATCCCCAAAGCCAGGACGTGAACAACACTGTATGGCCGGTTAGATTGTGTTTTGCATCCTTCATTTTTTCCTCCTTCTGCCCTAGACCCCAAACCCTGAGGTCTGAACAGGGCGCGAAAAAAGAAGCCAAGCGAGAAAGTGAGCATTAGGAGCCTTTCTGGGGAGAGAAAAAGCCTCGCCCATCCATAAATTCACCAGCCCTCATGAGTTCGCCCTGGGTCGGGTTTAGGGTCCTCGGGTTAGATCCCAGTATATAGCTTTGACACCATCTTTTGGGTCAGGTTGCTCATAGATGGTGGGGTTTGTTGGTTTAGGCTTCTTCGGGTCATTCGGATCATCGGAGTGTGGGGTTTGGATTTGGATATCTGGTGTTCTGGGGTCGCTAGGGAAATTGCGGTGTAAGTGGCACCATGTGTAGTGTTGCTATCCGCCTTAATGTGAAATTTCCGGCTACAAAGCGAACGAAACCATTGCTGAGTCGTCCATAGTTTAATGAGGATTTGTCTTAGTTTTAGTCGGCCATGTTGTTTTTTTGTTTCTTTACGAAGCTTGTTATCAGAGGCTTGAGGCAGGCTCGGACAAGCTCCAGAACTGGTGTCTTTTCGAGATACTAGACTGGCTTGGAGGAAGAGAGAATCGACGTTTGTTTTGTTGGATTGTGTTGAGGCTAGCGGAAGAGGGCTTGAAGTTTTTCTCGGGATGAGGTTTCAGGCTGGCTTTGAGGAGGGTTGCGAAGTTTCTTGAAAGGCTGGCTTCGAACAGTATTTTGAAAACTTTTCCTGGGTTGTATCAGGTCTGAGTCTTCCTATGAAGAGGATTTTTTGCGGTTGCTTTGCTTGGCAGGGTCGGCCCGGAAGACAATTTCTGTTTTCTCTTGTCTTCACGGGATATCATGAGGTCTTCGGCTGGCTCGGAAAAGGACCGTTGTCGGAGGATAGGATGAGATTTTGAACCGTCTTCAGGGTTGTTTCCCAGGAGTTTTGGATTGGACTGACGTGGTGTATTTTCAATACAGGTATATGCTTGGACCCAAGCTCGCGCTTGTCATGTTGCGAACAGAAGTTTTGGCATGGACTGCCCAATCGAATGGGGAAAAAGGACGCAAACTTTAATACCTGGATGCCTCTGTAAAGGTTGAGACGTGGGCTCAGCCTTCGTCCGCCCATCCGGAACCAGAATCATCACCCCCAAGCGAACCCTACCACAGACAATGTGAAGAATGAAGTGGGCCCTGCATGGGCCAGACGCTCAAAGGTCAGGAGAACACAACGGCAGTGCTTGTTCCGAGGAAGCAGATGGAGCACGCTCAGCACGACGTGTTGGTGTTGTTCCATGCAGCCAGCAGTCGGTGTGATGCTGCACTCGACCTGCCCAAAGCAGTCGTAGTGCGACAAGCGCACGAGAAATTGCAAAGCTGATTCAGCAGCGCTTTTGGTGTCAACTGGTTTGATGACGCCGGGCTTGCATCGCCGGTCGCATGAACTTTTGGCGACCGCAGCCCCTGATCAGAAGACCAGTGCTGTTGACCTGCCCAAAGCAGTCATAGTGCGACAAGCTCACGTCAAATTTCAAAGCTGATTCAGCAGGGCCTTTGGTGTCAACTGGTTTGATGACGCCGGGCTTGCATCGCCGGTCGCATGACAATGAATTTTGGCGAACGCAGCCCCTGATCAGAAGACTTTGACAGTGGAGAACGAACAAGGTGCTGATAGTTCGTCTGCTGCAGTCATAGCGGCGAACTGTGATGCGTACATTGGCCCACTGCGTGATGTCTCGCATCCGTGGCAGGAGTTAGGCCCTCTCGTGTCAGGCGCAGCCGTATGTCTCGTAGTCGAGAGCACTACCGCTTGCGGTCCGGCAGCCACAGTTCTGGCAGCTTTGTCTCGTTTGCAAGGATTACTGGAGGTGGCCGCGCATGTTGCATGTAATACAAGTAAATAACAATATGGCAAAGGCTCTCCAATGCTTGCCTGACGCAACACCTTCGACGCTGAGATGCGCCAGGGCCTCCCGTCGGCTCCAAATCTTTAACCTGTCTGTGTTGCCGTTGGCGCGAGCGTGTCGCCCCAATTCCGGGGGTGGCTTGTGGCTCTGCCACCACCTCAGAGGCAGCTTCATTGGTGTCATGGGCTGCTGTGGCTCGGGACATGTTGCTGCTGGTGGTATTTAGGGCCAAGCCAGAACCCCTTGAAACCAGATCCGGCCTGCCGGGGCCAAACTTCGAAAATCCCTGCCCACTTTACCCACTTTCCCGGGATTCCCGAAATCATCGCGAAGGGTTCTTCGGCGCAAAGCCCTTGAGAGAAGTACATAGAGTGAAGTGCACCGAGTGAAGTGCATAGCGCATAGAGTGAAGTATATAGTACATAGAGTGAACTACATCGAGTCAAGTGCATGGTACACAGATGACTTTATGACTCTATCTCACTCTGACTCTATGACTCTATGACTCTATCCCACTATGACTCTATGACACTATGACTCTATGATACTATGACTCTGTGACTCTATGACTCTGTGCTGTTGACTCTATCCGACTTATCTACATCTCGGTATATAATCTCTCTTTCTAAAGCCAGGGTGGCACCGTCGTCATCGATCGGGAATTCAACCCTTCACAGGGATTGGCGTGGTCGAGCGTCCAAGCGTGTGGGAACGTGACAACTCTTCGGAGACAGGCGCAACCCTTCACAGGGATTCGTGTGGTCGAGCGCCCAAACGTGTGGGAAAGTTGCAACTTGACTGGTCCACTTTGAACCATTCGCAGGGATTAGCGTGGTCGAGTGTTGAAACGTGTGGGAAAATTACTACTTTTCGGCGCTCTTAGGCGCCATTCGCAACCCTTCACAGGGATTCGTGTGGTCGAGCGCCCAAACGTGTGGGAAAGTTACAACTTGACTGGTCCACTTGAACCCTTCACGGGGATTAGCGTGGTCGAGTGCTGAAACGTGTTGGGAAGTTACTACTTTTCGGCGCTCTTAGGCGCCATTCGCAACCCTTCACAGGGACTCGTGACGTGTGGGAAAGTTACCACTGTTCTCTTGTAGGCGCCATTCGCAACCGTTCACAGGGATTCGTGTGGTCGAGTGTACGAACGTGTGGGAAAGTTACAATTTTTGCGGTGCTTTGCGGTGCTCGGGAGAGAAGTACATAGAGTCAAGTGCATAGTACATAGAGTGAGTGAAGTACATCGAGTTACGTGCATAGTACATAGAGTGAAGTACATAGAGTCAAATGCATAGTGCATAGAGTGAAACTACGTGCATAGTGAAATACATCGAGTTCCGTGCATAGTACATAGAGGGAATGAACTACATCGAGCTACGAGCATAGTACATAGAGTGAAGTACATAGAGTCAAGTGCATAGTGCACAGAGTGAAAGTGTACTTGACTCTATGGCTCTATGTACCTGTGTACCTGACTTATGTACTTGACTTGCGCACTGGACTGGACTAGACTAATATGGCTCCATGTACATGTACACTTGACTCTATGACTCTTTAGGGTTTAGGGTTTAGGGCTGAGGGTTTAAAGCATAGGGTTTAGGGTTCATTGCTTAAGGGTGTAGGGCTTAAGGTTTAAGGTTTCTAGGCATTGGTTCACCAATAGTAAACCAATAAATCTCGAGATTTTCGTTTGTTTCAATCATCCATGAAAAACTTGAGGTTTGGGGACTTTTGAACCGGAAATTTGACTTTAGACCAAAAGAGACACCTCCAGTACTAAAATTTGTATAAAATGAAGAATTCGATTTGGGGTGCTCGGGAGAGAAGTACATAGAGTGAAGTACATAGAGTCAAGTGCATAGTCCACAGAGTGAAAATGTACTTGACTCGACGACTCTATGTACCTGTGTACCTGAAATATGTACTTGACTCTATGCACTGGACTGGACTAAACTAATATGTCTCGATGTACATGTATACTTGACTCCATGACTCTTTACTATGACTCTTTAGGGTTTAGGGTTCAGGGCTGAGGGTGTACGGCTTAGGGTTTAGGGTTTATTGCTTAAAGGTTTAGGGCTTCAGGTTTAGGGTTTATAGGCATTGGTTCACCAATAGTAAACCAATAGATCTCGAGATTTTCGTTTGTTTCAATCATCCGAGAAAAACTTGAGGTTTGGGGACCCTTGAACCGGAAATTTGACTTCAGCCCAAAAGAGACACCTCCAGTACCAAAGGTTGTATACAAAAATCGATTTTGGATCCAACCTTGGGGACTCTATGCATCTATGCATTGGACTATTTGACTCTATGTACTGGACTATGCACTTGACTCTATGCACTTCACTGTATGCAGTTGACTTCATGTACTTGAGTTTATGCACTGATTCGAGAGCTTTGACAACACGGAGGGAAGTACGCAGAGTGAAGTACATAGAGTGAAATGCATGGAGTCAAGTACATCGATCTCGGCATTGTTATGTACTTGATGACTATATGCACTTCACTCGCTGACTCTATGATTCTATGCATTGGGTTCTATGACGTAGCGCAAAACTCTTCGCTAATGATGCTCTCGTGCCAATTGTCTTCTAGTTTTTTCTTTCACGCATGCCCGAGCCTTGCTTGGGTGGAAACCCGGAACCCTGGCCAACGCCCGCCCCCAAACCTGACTGTTCCTCCGTTTGATCCGAAGCGGTCCGAAACCCTTTTACGGTCCGAACTAACCCCACCCTCCGACATCGCTCCCTACCGACAGGAAAATCAGTTCATGATGCTAGGGTTCCGAAAGTGATCGTTTAAACTAAGTGGACCTTGATTTCCTGCTGCTCGAGGCACTGGTTCTTCTTTCGGCGGTCGCAGCGAAAGGCACCCAGCTGGACCTTGCCTTCTACTCCACGCTGCTCCGGGTTTGCCGAAAAGGAGCCCAGGATCAGAGGTGACAGAAAGCCCAAGCCCTAGTCATGTCGTCCACCCACGAAGATGCCCCAAGCTGGTATTTGGACGGCTGTACCTGCAAGACGAGACGATCCGCTTGACAACAGACTAAGCCTTCTATGACCGTTAAACTTGTGAAAGTCTGGTTCTGCTAACACTGGGTTGTTGTGCAGAAGCCTAATAATCCGTTTAGAATCCGTTTTGGATGCATGGGGGAATGCGTTTGGTAATCCGTTTGGAATGCAAGCGTGTTTGCAGGTCCGTTTCGGATGCGTTTTTAATCCGTTTTGGATCCGTTTTTAATCCGTTTTGGATGCGTTTTGGATCCGTTTTGGATCCGCTTTGGGTCCGTTTTGGATCCGTTTTGGGGTCCCAGCCTCGGAACACCAAAACGGATTTGCAACGGGCCCCAGACGGACCCCCTGACGGGTCCGCAGGCGGGTCCCCCAGATGGGTCCCCGGCGGGTCGCCGAAACCACGAATCCCTCGAGAGGGATCCGTTTTTAATCCGTTTTGGATCCGTTTTGGATGCGTTTTGGATCCGTTTTGGATGCGTTTTGGATCCGTTTTGGATCCGTTTTGGGGTCCCGGGGCTTGGGTCCCCAAACGGATCCAAAACGCATCCAAAACGGATTAAAAACGGATCCCTCTCGAGGGATTCGTGGTTTCGGCGACCAGCCGACAAACCCGTCTGGGGGACCCGCCTGCGGACTCGTCAGGGGTTCCGTCTGGGGCCCGCTGCAAATCCGTTTTAGTGTTCCGGGGCTGGGGCCCCGAACGGATCCAAAACGGACCCGAAACGGATCCAAAACGCATCCAAAACGCATCCAAGACGGATCCAAAACGGATCCCCAAACGGATCCCCAACGGATCTGAAACGCATATTTAGGAAATTTAGCATTTCCAGAGTTAGCAGGCAACAGATTTTCACAACGTTAGACATTGAAACCTACAGCAACCCTGTGCACCCCAAGCCTCCTAACCTTTTCACCGCGCGACTAAGAACCAGGCTCCTTTAGGATCGCCCAAAGCGCGGGGAAACAACAAAGCGGAAAACAACCGCAGCGCCGACCATCTGTATTGTTTTCATATCAGAGATACGTTATACCATCATAGACGTAGACACTCAGCACTGTTTTGGTCGCATTAAAATACAGTTCGTTTTGAGCCAGGAGCCGCTTGGAGCGCTGCTCTTCGGCTGTTAGAGGAAGCCAGGGCGGCCTTCGCTGCCCAAGGGCAGGCTCCAGCATCTGGGACGCTTTTTCATCGGGACCTGTGTTCCGGTGTCTAGGCTTCGAGTCTTATCGGGCTCAGGAAAGTTCAGGGTTCGGTTGGGAAGTTAGGTGGTTTCGGTTATTCATCTTGCGCGGCCCGTCTCAGGACATCGGGATGCACCTCTCGGCTTTCTATGCCTGCGCTGCCTGCAAAGAGGGTCGCTCCACACTCGCTTTGCTCCTTGGCAGCCCGCTTCGTGTTCAGCAACCATCGGTGCATGTACCATCGGGCCAACGTTCCTGAACATGCCAGCAGGTTCAAGACGATGCAGGGCGCAGGCCAGCGGCAGCAGTTTCAAGTCTTGAGCCCTTGATGTTCTAGAACCCCTCATCCCAGAAACCTTTCCTCACCATCTTCTTCAATCTTGTAGCAGGCTTTTCGCCACCGCGCGAAGCTTTCGAGGCAGGACTCGCAGCCGCGGCCGTGACCGATTGGGCGGATGCTCTCGAGCAGCTCTGCCGCCACCAGAGCTGTGAGTGATGGCAGCGATGGGACATAAGTCGAAGACGGGTAGGGCCCACTTTGTGAGCAGAGGCAACAGCGATCCCAAGAGCTTAAATCCCCGAAACCTTAGCCTCAAGCCGCGAAGCCTTAGACCTCGAGGTTATTTTTGGAGGGCCTGCGGAAGTCCGTGCCACTGAAGCCGGAAGCAGGCGAGGCCGTGATGGAGCTCCTTGCGACACTCGGCAGAGCGTTGTCGGCTGCGAGGTTTTCTCGTGGAGCTGGGACAAGCCCAGTAGCTCTCGTGCAGAGCAGTACTGTCACAGTGGTACTTGAGATCACACAACAAAGGCGGGAAGCGAAATGGGACGCAGCTGTGCAGCTACTGGCCGCGATCGACAGGGCGAGCTCTTTCCAACGCACGGAGCAGCTCCTCACTGCTGCCATGTCAGCCTGCCGGAAGCGCCGAAAGTGGTGGCTTGTCCTAGGCAGGGGAGAGGGGAGAGACTCGCGGCGGTTCTTACCCGACACTAGATGATCCCAGAACTGCAGAGGCCTCCTCACGCAGGCCCGGGAGAGCCGGAGCCTCACGGTTGACCTTGGGATGCAGCCTTTCTGCAAAAGAAAATGTCACGAACGTCTTATGAAAGTCGCAAGGGAAGCCTTAGGCAGTCCTTGCTGGAGCGGGGGAGTTGGAAAGATCCGAGGTACAACCATGCCTTGGGTGCATGCTCACGCAGTCAGGCGCGTGGCTTGCAGACGGACGCTAAACTCCTAAACCCCAAAGCTCACAGCGTTTCTCCGTCACTTCGGAGGTCTGGCAGCAAGCCTTGGCCGTCTGGGCCCAGATGGAGCTTTTGGACCTGCCGGACCAAAGGAGCTACGCCTTGCTCATCGACGCATGCCGACGCCGAGGTGGAGCCAAGCACCTGGTGCCGGGTTTCGTCAAGAAGGCCGAAAGCAAAGGCTGTCGACTGAGCAGGGATGCCTACTGCGAAGCTGTTCGCACGCAGCAAAGAGCTTCGCAGTGGCAGCAGATGGTCCTCCTGCTTTCTAGCATGGAAGCAATGCAAGTGGTGCCGGATGCCGGGATCTGCGAGATTGCGCTGCGGCCTTTTGGGAAAGTAGCTTTCCGCGCGTGGGAGTATGGTGTCGCCTTGCTTCGGCGGGCCGAGCAGCGGGACTTGCATCTCGACGGAGCCGCCTACATGCACCTGGTTCGCGCTTGCAAGAAATGCCAGATCTGGTCGCAAGCAAGCCTGCTGCTGATTTCGAGACTTGTCTAAGACTTTCGGAGCGTTTTGACGTGAGGCGTTGTACAGCAGGCTTCAGAGCCTCCTTCGGAAGCCTGGCAGGAAAGCTCGGACCTCGGCGACCTGGGAGGAAGCCGTCGAGACCCTCGCCACAGCCGCGACCTTCGCTCTGGCCACGGAGGCCTTGGCCTCTGCTCCTGACTTGAGCTCCCTGAGACTACGTGGCGTAGATCATGTTGCATGTTGCAGAGGCCTCTTCTGTCTAGAGAGCGGCCGCGCTGTGCGGCTGTACGGCAGGATGGAAGTCTCACCTCGACCTGGCGCTGTGGTCTCTGGGCCTTGCAGCTCTTGCCCGGGCCGGCGGGACCCGCCGGGCAGCCAGGGCCTCTCTGCGAAGCCGCCCTCCGTCACTCGGCGCAAAGTCCCTCAAGGCCCAGACCCAGGCATGGGATCTCTAGTGAGTGAGTGAGTGAGTGAGTGTCGACCGGCACTTACGGTGCGGCCTACCTCCCACGTCCCTCTCAACATCTCGGGGGGGCTCCGCAAGCGTCATCGCCTCCCTCCGTCCCAGAGTTCAAGTGGGGGAGAAACTAGCTAGTGCAGACAGGTCACGGTGTAGAATACTAAGATACATGTTTCAACCCAAGAATCGGAGAGGCATAGTCCTTGATCAGGGATAAAGCAGGCAGGAGGCCAAGCCAGACGTCACCAACCGATAATACTTATGCTTGTATGCACCAAAGAACACACTAAGTAACCGGCAGCAGACGCAAAGAGTTGCAAGGGGGCGAACCGTGCGGCCAGTGCCGAGGGAGCGAGGCTCCATGCACAGAGGGCACACACAAGGCGACCCAAAGGCGTGCGCCATGTGCAGAGGGAACACTGTTCCAGCACCGAGGGCGAGCACGCCAACAATCAGGTACAGTAAATGAACATGCACACCACCGCGGCAATGAACAGCACAGAGGCGCAGCCCTGGAACAAGGCCGATAACAAAGGTAGCAATCCAGAGAGCTGCTAATGCATATGATGAGCGTGGAATACCTCACATATACACTGGATGTCCTCAGGCCCATGATGGGTGGAGACGTCGGCATCGTCGGATCAGTTGCAACAACAGTTGAGACAGAATACTAGAGGGCACTGTCGCCCTAGCACAAGGGAGGGGGGGAAAGGGGGTGCTCATCGGGCAAGAGCCCTTAGTGCCGCCGCCCGGGGTCCACACCTTTCCAAAAGAAACCCCCGCCCCAAAGAGAGTGCTAGGCCCGGGGGGGCATGGGATCTCTATGTGTCTTTGCCAATCTGTGCGGTAGCCAAGCTCGACTCATGTGCTGCGACGACAGATCGTATCGAAGGTCTGCGAGGCTTGCAATGACAATGAGCGTGTCGTGAGTGCGAGTTGACGTGTTTCTTAGGGATCTGTGCGGCTGCCGGTGAGTGGCAGCAGGCAGGAAATCATGGCCAAGGGTCGCACTTGTGAGCATTGGGAGTTCTTGACGGTGAAGCCTTAGCTGCACTGCTGCGCCCGGTACTGGTAGCCTCTCTCACTCTCCTCAACTTCACTTCCGCCTTCCTCCGACCGGGCCAGGCTGTGGCCGCTTTCGCGTGGATAGATGAGCCCATGCGCTTTGGAGCTCCTGGGCTCATGTCGGACGACGGTGATCACCCCAATTGCCGTTTAACCGATTGCAAGTACTGCTGACTGCCACTGCTATCATCGTTATCATCATCACTATCATCAGTATCACTAGCACATTTGTTTATATGATGCCGGTGATTGGTGTTGTAGCGTTTTGTTGCGCATTTCATCATGCGCAGACACCCCGCCCAGGACCCTGCCTTTGCTGCTGCGGTGGTCCAGGCTTGCGAGGACTGGACTTTCTGAGGTCCCTCTATGCGGTTTTGTCGAGGTTTGGAGCAGCCCTCGGGCCCCCCCATTTCTTTCGTAGAGCCTTCTTCAAGACTCCAAGGCCACCCCCGAAAATATGGGGCGAAATCCCGCAAGCATGCCAAGCCTGCTAAACCAAAGAAGCTTTGTCAGCGACAAGAGTAGCAGCTTACCGGTTGCGGCAGCACTTCTGCTCAGCCGGAGAGCGGGTGTGTATGCTCCCTCCTCCTGCGAGACATTTCAGAAGGTAATTCATGCGACAAGAGTGCGTTGGTAGTGCTCTTACAGTGTTCGAAGCTCTGGATGGCCTCACCGATGGTCTTGCTTCTGCTCGCTTTCACCACCCAAGAAGAAAATTGATCAAACAAAGCCAAAGCTTCCTCTGGCTAACGTGCGGATGCCGAACTTTTATGTTTACATACATTTTACACACTACGCTGCGAAGAGCTGCGAACCTCTTGCAGGCCTGAAGCTCCTGATAAAGTCGTGCTTCCGAGAACCCCGGAGGAAGAGCTTGCTTTGATTTAAGGGCCACAGATGTCTCGAGTCTCACATCCAAGTACGATGGGCTCATCGTTTTGGCGCTTGCTTTGTCCCTGCAGGATGCTCTCGAGTGGCAACAGGCCCTGTCTCTTCTGAGACAGGCTCGGACTCGGAAAGAGGGGCGACCTTCATGAGGAGATAGAGCCCAGAGTCCCAGGGCGCGTCGTGTGCTACTCCTGCTACTTCGGCACTTCGCTCGAGCAGTTGTGCAACACCCCTCCGCCCCTTCTACAGTACGGGTTCGTGCATTGAAGATGCAGCGCAGGCCCAGAGAAACAGCTTGGAGCTGGGCCTCGTGGACCTGGGAAGCGTTGCCTTCCGATTCTGAGCAGCGGAGGATGCCGGGTAGCGGTCAAAGCTGGGGTCTCGCGGTATCATCGTCTTGCCGTTTGTTAAGGGATTTCTACGGTTGGGCGGAGTATGCACCTTTGCCGAAGCTGCCCCACGTCTTCGAAGAGGGCGGCGTGCTCCGAATCGCCCCGAGGAAAGTGTGTACAACAAACAAGCGATGAAGTCATAGTAGAGACATGGGTCAGAATCGTGACAGGACTTGCATCCAGCAAGACTAAGGAACTGAGCATCCTGTATCATGAGGTTAGCAGTCGTGGCCATGCAGCTGCTTCCGTAGAGATGACGCGTATGTATAATATAATAATGATGCTTACACACACATACAGATTATCGAGAGATAGATACATAGATACATAGATCTAGATACATACTTGCGTGCAAATGTACATAGATATACATGGATCAGCAGAATAGTTGACGTTCCCAGACTGCGGCACCCCAAACTCTAAACCCTGAAATGGTCATGTTGACATCAGTCCGTGCACTCCTCTGGTGTTTGGAGACCGGCGCATTGTGCACTGACTCAGAGTTGCTGGCCCAGGTGCCAGTCTTCAATAGACACCAGACAGGAAGTTCTTCAAGAGTTCGGGGGGGTCTTGCCAGGCCTCTCATCTAAGAGACAGGCCTGCCTTCTTAAGCAAGCTCTGTCTTGAGAAACTCCTATCTGTTGTCCGATGCCATGTCCTGGATAGTCCTGGAGACAAGTGAGGCGCAAGAGAAAGTACATGGCGCGGGTGTAGAAGGACTTCTGCTATCTGCTGAGCCTGCCACGGAGCCTGACCGCACTCCTTGTCACGGCAGCTCATGCCACGCCTTAGAATGCAAGACGGTTGTAGCTATCGTCCGCGTCCAGAGGTATCTGACAACGCGTGTTCACTATCTCAGCAAGCATCCCTAGAGGCTTTTAAGCTTTTATGTTCTATGAGCAACATCGGAAGGCCTGGCCTGATTTCAAACCCAAACTTCTAAAGCCCTGAAGTTCCTGAAGCCAGAAGCAGAAAGCCGCCACATAAAAAAGACTCCAAACCTCTGGGGGGCGCGGCCGAGCCGAGTTCGCCTCCGGGCAGCTCGGGCCCCGGGCCCTGGCCTAGGCTTTGTGAGTTGTTTGGAAGGCCCCTCCCGGGCTCCCAATTTTTGAGTGCTTCAGAGTGTGAAGGTTATGAAGATCGAGCTTCCAAGGGGATGGTACCCTCAGAGCTCATGACATCGGCCGATTCGATTCAAGGCCTCTGGCTCAAGCTCTCGCGATTTTCCTGAAGGAAACCAGCAGAGCCTCTGCCGACGCAATGTGCCGTGCATACCTCAGCTTCGTCACCAACACTGAGGGCAAGACGATTTGGGACTACTTCTTCCTGTTCCGTCGCCAGGCGTTCCTGGACTTGGGGCTTGTCTTAGCAGTGCTTCAAAGCGTTGTGCTCCTGGGCGTGGATGACCTGTTTGGGGTTCTCGGGGTCTGTGTGATCTTCATCTGGCTCTGTGACGCAGCGCTGGTGCTGCGTTTCAGCAGTCGTGTGCGCGAGGCCTCCGCCGGGAACTCCATAAGCCAAGACCACATGGACGGCCTCATCCAAAGGAAGCGAATTCTCGTGGCGGTCTCCTTGTTGGGACTTATCGTCTACGTGGCCCGATTCTGCGTGGAGCTGAATGTGATCAGTGCTCTCGGGAGGCAGGATGCAATGTATCTTCCCATCGCCCTGGTGCTGCTGGTGGTGGTGCTAAAGGTATTTCGGCTCCTGGCGTTGAACTCCTTCAGCGATTGGCTCCGTTTGCAGGCTCAGCGCTTGTCAACATCAACAAGCGCTCCAAGCGTTTGAACTCTCCCCGGCCAAAGCTCTAAAGCGTTCGCAAGAAAAGAGTGAAAGGCTAGCAGTTTGCCCAACCGAAGCTGACAGTCCTTTGCAGGCGCCATCATCTTCGTCATCATCACTCGACTCAGCACCTTCTCCATTATCGCTCGCGTCATCATCACCTTCATGCTTAACCTCACCCGCATCTTCATCGTTATCCTAATCCGCATCTTCGCCGTCTTCCGATGTCCTATTGTTATCATCACTCGAATCGCCATCATCATCAGCATCATCGCCACCATGATGTTCATGCGAAGATCATTATATTATATGTCGTCGTCTCCTATGAGTGAGTATTGTCGTCTTTCTCGGCAACATCGTCTTCGCCAGTACCACAACTACTCCTACACGGCATGATGAGTTTCGTCATCTTGCATTGAATCGCTGCTGGTGCGGGATGGTGCGGGTGTTCTCCTGGCTTACCGATACAGTCTTGACTTTCGCATATTTTCTGCATCCCTACTGCTCACGTGCTCCAGCTTGGTATGGGGCAGTGCAAAAGCATCGAGGATGCTCATCGGGAAAGTGAGCAAAGTTAGGGTTTTGTGGTATCACAATCATCGTCGTCGTAGCGGAGCATTCCAACAGTAGGAATGATGGTCGAGACAATGCCAACGGCTTCTAGTCGGCTACATCGCGCCTTGGCCGAAGCTGCCTCAAGTCTTCAGGTGCTCCCAACCGCTCCGCACTCAAATTCAGTATGAAAGACAAGGACCTTGTCTTTTCATATTTTACCTGGTGAGCAGTCGTGGCCGCACTGTTGCCGCCGTCGAGATCCCCTTTCGTCATATGGTTCAACAGCACGGTTTGTAGTAGACACGTAGCAGGTGGTCCTACCGTTACGCTGCCACACCCCAAACTCAAGACTATGAAATGGTTGTGTTGACACCCGTCTTTGCACTCTTGTTATACTTGGAGTGCGCTGATTCAGAGTTGCTGGCCCAGGTGCCAGCATTCAAAGGACACCAGACAAAAGAATTCTTCAAGAATTTAGGGGGCTCCTGCCGGGGCTCTGATCAGAGACCGGCCCCTCGTCTTAATCGATGTCTCTGTTTTGAGAATCTCTCATCTGTTGTCCGATGCCAAGTCGTCAAGAACCCTGGAGGCACATCAGGCGTGAGAGAAAGCAACATGGAATCATGGAACTGACTGCCGACTGCTGTGGCGAAGTTCTGTATGACGGTGTGATGTTGCTGGCCGCAAGTCTAGGTCCAATCCACTTGCCACGGCTTCAGACCTCCGTCCGCCATGTCGCGATGTTTGCAGCGTTCGTGAGGGCGCTGCACACCGCCGTGGATGAGGACGGGGCGCAGACACAGACACCTTCTTGAAATCTTTCAGAGACGAAACCTCCCGTGCTGAGGCCATCATGCAGAGGCGATCCCTCCAAGAGCAGCTCGCGGAGGAGCTGTTTTCAGCATGGGACTGCTGCTGGGCAGCAGCGGCCTTAGCGGGAGTCATTTGGACTTGACTTGCCGGCTTGCAGTGACGAGCAAGATTGACATGACCATGAGGGGTCCACAAAGCCCGTTTGATTTGTTGTCATGTTAGGACTACCTTTGTTGCTATTTTCTGGATTTCGAGCTTGTCCTGAGGCACAGAAGGTGGACAAGCACGAAGTCTTTTCGTGATGGAAGGTTGGGCACTGCGTGCCTGCGAGGGATGCTGGAAGGCTCTCTGTAAGGCCCTTGCTCTGTTGCAGGTCGAAGCCGCCGCTCGTCAGGCTCCAGCAGGCGATCCGAAGCTCCGAATTTCTCAGAAGCCGCTACGGGTAAGCTAGGAAAACGCTTTGATCTCCGAGCGTCCAACGAAACGAAAGAAGACTGCTCTTCGGAAGCCTCAAGTCGAGTGGCCATAGTTCTGCAGCGAAAAACGGAGGTCGCCAGGTTCATGGCACTGGGACTCGGCAGGTAGTTCCTCTCGAGGTCTCGGGCTTAGGGCCTGTTCTGACACCCTTGCAGCGAGCTACAGAACTGCGGGCTGCGTCGGCCGTGCCTGAGAGCATTCGGTTAGGGTTAAGACTTCCCACTGCCAGGCCGACCACTTCAACAACGCATCGCTGTCGCAGCTCCTACTCAATAACATTTTCAAGCAAGAGGGCAATCTGCATGATGTCGGACAAAGTCAATAGACTGGCTGCTTCAGAAAGGGGGCAATGAAGAATGCAACAGACTCAGCACTTTGTTGCTCCCTTAAGCTTGCCAGACTCACTGTTTATTGGTGCATGCTCAGGATCGTGTACAACCGGTCCATCAGCGCATGCCGAAGATATGCAGGATGGGAGGATGCTTGCTCCCAATCTCATCTAAGACATCCTGGACGGAAGACGTCTCGGAAGTGTCTTTGGGTTTGGTGTGCACCCTGCGCAGTGCCTCCCTTCTCCCCTCATGTCCCATCCGAGGAGGCGCTCCGGATCCTCCATGGACTCAGGTCTGTCTCGCTGCAGTGCGACCTTGTCAGCCCCTTGTGGCATAGCTTTCGGTTCCCGGGGTGAGACTCGCGTGTAGGGGTAAGAGAGAGAGGCTCCCCCAAGCCTTCTTTCGAGGCTGCAGCTCCGCAATGAGCGTCTGCGATGCAGCTTCGCAGTGGCAGCGAGCCACGGCGCTGCTCGAGACGACAAAGGCCACCCTCGGGCCCCGAAGCTGCAACTGTGCTGAGCTCTTCTCGTCTCTGCTATGCAGAACTGAGGCCTCCAGATGTGATCATGTACGGCACAGAACTGAACGCTTGTCAAAAAGGCAGGCAATGGCAGCGAGCCATCCGATTGCTCAAGGACTGAATTGTGAGTGAACGATAGTGAAAAGGCAGAAAGCAACATTGCGGGGCTGCCTGGTCACCGCAAACTTCGTTGTAGCATCGCTATTGGTATATTTGCTCTCCGCACCGAGCAGTTTCGGCTTGGCTTCGCTCACGGCTTCCGGAGGATCTGCGCCGCAGTTTGCGGGCGGACGTGGTAACGTTGAACACGGCTATGTGTGGCCCATCATCAGGCTGGATATTTTATGGATTGTTGTGGTGTCCGAGGAGTCTGTAAATTCTGCAGCTTGGTAGCCTTGAATGCTTGCATATTTGCTCCGACAGAGTTCGTAGACAGAGCGAGAAACTTCTCGACTCCTTGTCTCTTACCAGAACTGGCTCTACCTCACTCTGAGGCGAGTGGCAAAACGCCACGCACCTGCTTGAGGAGGCTGCCACTTAATTGCATTTTTTGCGGAGGAAGCGTTGAAAGAGCGTCCCAGGGCTTGCAGGTCTCAGGGGCTCAGGGGTCGCTTAATGAGCCGTCCGGTCCCTACGTCACACTGTCTCCTTCGGGGCTGAGACCACGGGGGATATTCATGCGAGAGAGTGCGATTTGGCTCAGTCAAGGCCTCTTGGTCACTGCAGCCGAGCATGGTCAGCTACAATGTCGCCATGCGAAGCCAGCCAGCTGCAAAACTCTTGCTCCGTGCCAGTGCTGCATTCCCAAACCGTGTAATTGAATCGCGCTAGGCAAAAGAGCCCAGAGCCTGTGAATCCATTGCGGTCTTCAGCCATCGAGAAAGAAGAGGTCGTCATGCTTGTCACAATGCACAGGCCCTGTACCGGAGCGTTTGAGCAGTGAACTGCAGAGCAAGGAGCATCAAAGTTTCAAAAGCTTAAGCGGAAATGTGCTTAAACCCAACACTCTCCAAATCTCACGAGCCAAGAACTCGATGATTGCCAGCCCCTGTCCGTGGCTTGTTCTCTGTTGCCAGACGAAGGTTCGAGCTGGAGGAGGGCCGCAGAATTTCTGATGGCGGCCGGAAAGAACAAGTTGCGATCCACGGTGGCTTGCGAAGAGGGGCATCGAGGTTAAGGTGATCAGGACTTCCGGGGATTGTGGCTTTATTTTGCGGTGCGCTCGTGGGCTTATGCATTAAGTCATTAAGGTTTGTTGAGGCAGCTAGGGTTTCAGTTGGTTTCAGGGAGGGCCGCGCAGGTCCCGAGTTTTCTTCGTGGGGTCCTTGCATGTCCCGACCGGCCCATGTGAGGTAACCACTTGCGGCACGATGCTGGCTTGTGAGCTGCCCTGGACGGCGGAGCTGGCTCCACAGCTGAAGGGACCCTCCGAGTAGCGGCGTAGCGATGACTTCGGGCTTCCGGTGCAGCGCAGAGTTGGCTGAGAACTCGTCGTCAGAACCCTCTTCGGAGTAATGTTGAGCTCTATCCGCTTTGCCGGACTGCCGCAAGGTTCTCTTTTGGGCCTCTCCTCCTCTTCTCTCCTGCTCTCCTCTGCGCTGAGGTCCACCTGTCTCAGATGCAGCGAGAGCAGCTGGAGCCTCTTGGAGCCGCAAAAGCAGCGCTCTCGGGTTCCACTTTGGCGTCGCCTCTTAGAGCCTCTCTGTCTCTGCCCCGGAAGCCGCGGGAGGCGCTGCGCTGCGTTCTTGCTCTGTTCTCTTCCGATCCCCCCAAAAAAGAGGAGAAATCTCCTTCTCCCTCCTCAGTTAGCTTAGGAAGAGTAAGTGTTGTCTGCAGCTCCTCCTTTTTGCCGAGGCCGAACCTCATCACTTTGAGTTCGGTGCTCTCGGCTTTGGCCATCGAGAGCTGGCAAACCTCTTTGGACCTCCTCGCCGAGGCCCAAAAGCGTGAGATGCAGCCCAACGACGCTCGGACGCGCGATCGGTCTCTGAAGCTCCGACACGGGAGCTCGCAAGGCATTCAGGGCTCACGGAGTTTGAAGTTTTGGCAGAGACGGTTTGAAGGCTTTCGGAGTGGCTCACCTGAATTGAGGAGTTTGCCTTGAGTGCGGCCACCAGCGGATGTGAGCAGAGCGCCGAGTGGGAGCTCGCATCGCCTTTCGTCTTCCAACTAGACTCAGTGCCTTCAAACTTCAGCTCCGAAGCCCGGGAAGTCGCCGGCCAGAGCGTCCCGTCGAGCGGCTTGAAGTCTTCTGAGGCACCTGTTGCGTGAAGTTGGCACCGGATTGCAAGCGAGACTTGTCTCACTGGCTGCGCAGCTGTGCGATTTGCGAGCTTTTCGTCATGACTTGGTGCCACTTGTCGCTCATGAACTTACGCAGCTTCCGGATTCCGGGACAGCTTGCAAGGAGCCTTAGCTGGAATGCCGCTGCAAGCGCTGCGGCTGCAGGCGAGATCGGACAGCAGGCAGAAGTCAAGTCCGTGTGTGGAGTTCGGAGGAAATGCCTGGGGGCACGTGGTCGGGTTGTTGCGGACTCTGCCAACCCAGTGCCACTGAATCGCATTCTGTAAGTAATGACTTCTCGTCGGATGGTGGTGGCTTCGAGTTGCACGTTTGTGCTGCCGAGGTGTGCAAGCGGATCTCTTGACGATGAGCGCCGCTGTGAGTTCGATGGTCGGCCACAGGCAGTGCTACGGTGTTGGGCC
>CAJNDT010004246.1:332231-507329 GCA_905221615.1 Symbiodinium sp. CCMP2592 | reverse complement strand
GAATGGGCCTATGTCTCAAGCCCAGCGCACCAGCTCGCATCCCTGGCGGGATCGCCTCAACAACATAATACGGCCCAATATTCACCCAGCGAGATCAGAAACGTCGCGAACTACTACCAACAAAATGTCCTTGCACCAACGGTGCAGCAAGCAGTCCATGTGCATCAAGTTGACACAGGACCAGCCGTTGCAGCTGAAGCTGAAGCACGCCACAGATTGATCATGGCGGAAGCAAACAATTTGCATAGGGAGCAATTTAATCAGCTTCATGCACAAGCGCTATCCGGTGCTGCCCAACTTCGGTTGGAGTTTGCCCAAGCGGAGAGTCGTCTGCAACAGAAAGAAGAAATGCTTCGAGCAGCCGGCGAAAGCATGGCTAATAAACACAGCGATGAGTTGTCGCAGATGCGACGTGAAGCCATAGACTACAAGCTCAGGCTTCATCAGGCTGAAGTTACAGTCTCTGACGTTGTAGCCCAAGCTGAGAGAGAGTTGGCTAATCGAAGCCGGGCTAGCCAAGATACCGTTGCAGTCATGAATGGCGAACTAAGCCAACTTAAGTCTGAGATGGGTGCATTCATGCAAGTGCACCGCCAACAGGCTGAATCGATGACGAAGCTTGAGCGTACCAATGCGGAGCTTCGTGATCGCCTGGCGAAAGCCACGGCATATTCACCAACTGCCGTAGGAGATCAGTCGCCCATTGAACACCCTATTCACACCCCTCCGGGTCTGGGTAAAGTAGATGGTGGTCCGCCAGGCGGAGGTGGAGGTGACTCGCCTCCCGAAAGCGACGGCGACGGGGATGAGCCCGAAGACGATTCCCGCGACAAGAAGAAGAAAAAGAAAAAGGACAAAAAGAAGAAAAAGAAAAGAGACTCATCTGATTCATCATCATCGTCGTCTATCTCCCTATCTAAAAAGGACCTCCTGAAGATGTTCAAGAAAGTCGTTAAGTCGAAGAAAGACAAGGATGATGTCGAGGAAACCGAGGCGACAAGGGGAAGGCCCAAGGTGAAGGAAGCTGAGAAGATTGTGTTTCCAAAGTTTCCCCAGCCAGAGAACTATCGTAACTGGAGGCTTCGCGCACGCGAGGCTGTGGTCGCCGCCTCTGACCGTCCCGATGAGGCTTTCGAGTGGCTCGGTGAAGTGTGGAAGGATGATACCACGGAAGAGTCCCTTCGTGATCCTAACGGATTCACAACACTTGATGCGAAGATCCTCTCGGCAATCACGAACATTCTGGAAGGTGATTTTGCTCGCCAGATTGACACTTTTAAAGAGAGGGAAGGGCACGAAGGGCGCTTAGTTCGTGGCCGTCAGATTCTGCATAAGCTCAATGCTTATTTGTCGACCAACGCACTCCACGGGTCTGTGTACGATATGGAGGATCTGCTCAATGTCGTCATGCTTAACGAAAACCTTGTGCAATTCGTGCGTAACTGGGATACTGTTCTCTCAGGCATGAAGAAAGCACCTGCTGACGATGTTTTGCAACCCTTGTTTCATAGACAGGTTAAGAAGTGTAAGCTTTTGGCGCACGACATCGCCATCTATGAAAGGGCAGTAGACGGCACACCGAGAAATCCTATGCTTATTTTTACAATGCCGTTAAACCTGGGTCATCCGACAACGCTGAAGCGCAACCGGGAACGGATTGCAAGGCAGGCCGCAGCAGGTATGCCATCGGCACCCGCGCCGCTAAAGCGTGTGCCCAAAGGCTTCTGCATTGACTTTGTTCGGAACGGTTCGTGCAACAAAGACAAATGTTCTTATAAGCATCAGATACCCGAGAAGCCACGTGGTAGGACCCCAAGCAAAGGTAAAGGCCGAGGCAAGTCGCCCTCCGGAAGGGGGAGCCCATCTCCTGGGAAGATTAATGCCGAGTGCAAATTCTTCAAGCATGGCAAATGCAACAAGGGTGACAAGTGCCGTTTCATTCACAAAGGCCAGCCTTCTGCTCCTGCCACTGGTAGCGGTAGAGAGTCTAGCGGCGAAAAGAAGAGTAAGAAACAGAAGAAAGAAAAGAAGCATAGGAAGAAGTCTCGTTCCAGCTCTAAGGGTTCCAAGAGCAGTGGAGGCTCCAAAGGGAGCAAAGGCTCTGGGAACAGTAAGGGCTCGGGGGGGCGGAAACCTAAGACTTCGCTTCCAGCCGCCGTTTGCCTCTTAGGCGCACTTGTCGCAGGTTCGGCATCCCAAGCCGATGCACACGCTTTCCGGAAGGAAATGCCGAACTACGCTGACTCGTGCACGAGCGCCGCTCATGTTGCTTTGGCGTCTGTAAGATTCTCGAACGCTCCTGAGTATCATTACATCCCCCACTGACCTGCGGAGAATTCCAACTGTCGTGAAAGTTGCCGGTCGAGCCGAGTAGTTTTCATTAAGATTTCCTGTTAACTAAAGCCCCAACAAGCTTGAATGGCGTATGTTCGGTGTATGGCTTTGGCACAGCTAGATGCTGAGGTCAACTTTAAGGAAATGCATCAGGGTGCGAATCCCGCATGTAAGTTCAAGTGTAGAGCTGAGGTTTCGGTTGTTCCCATTTGCATTGCTCCCGGCATTTCGTCGGAATTTCCTGCGACAGGGTAAACAAGTCCGATCCCGTTGATTGAGATGAAAATGTATGGCCGACACTGTGCAGTGCTTCAGGATCGATCTCTAGAAGGTCTCGGTGATGTAAGAATTTCACATCGGATCGACCCATCAACATGATTACTGCAAATGGTCCAAACTACGCTGACAAGCAGTGTAAGGTTAGGATCCCTTCGATCAACACGACCGCTGAACCATATGTTCTTCCCGATTCACCATCCGTTCTTTCGGTTGGACAGAAGTGCATGGAGGAAGGGTTTGATTTCATCTGGAGAGCTAATTGTAGACCTTACTTCAGGGATCACAACGGGAACAAGATTTACCTCGATGTGAAGGACAATGTGCCTTACCTGAAATCCTGGAAGGAAAACATCGCGCTTCCTGCGCGACGCTGTCCAGAGCCCAGCCTCCCTGCACCGCCGGCTGAAAAGCCTGGCAAGAGTATTGAGGATTCAGAGAAACTTGCAAAAGAGTTACTTGAGAACCTTGACTTCCAGTGTAAGCCTTGCTTGAAGCTACTGCAATCTATGAACTGCAAGCCCTCTAAGAGCAATCGTAAGTCAATTACAAACCACGAGGGTCGCACCGACGGAAACGTCGAGTATCTTGTGCTTGGCGCTTTCGCACATGGTGGCGTCCAGGGCATTACTAACCGTACGCAGAAGTATGCCCATTCTACCCGGTACATCAATGCATTCCTCCAGAATCATGGAATGACGGGAGATTGCTCATCGGTTTGCATCAATCATGGTTCATCTGTTAAGGTTCACAAGGATGCTCACAACATGAAAGATTCCACCAACTTCACTATCAGTCTCGGCAGCTTCGAAGGTGGTGAACTTTGGATTCACGACCCCGCTGCCCGAAAGGGAGAGCACAATGTCATTACCCAGAAGGTAGGGTTAAAGACTTTGTACGGCAAGAAACGTGTCTCCCACAACAAACTTGTGAAGTTCGATCCCAAACGTTTTCACTGTGTTCTTCCTTGGAAAGGGGATAGATGGAGCATTACCGCGTACGTCAATCGAGCTGTTCCCAAGCTTCAGAGCAATGAAATTGCCAAGCTTCGGGGTTATGGGTTCAATCTCTCTAAGCGTACTGCTATTCCTGCCCTCGCTCCCGATTCTGAGGACGAACGGCCGCTTGAGGACCTTGTCACACGGGGTTCTGCGGTTAGGCCTTCCGAGCCTAGAACCAATAACAAGTAAAAGACCATACAAAAAAAAACTACGGTCAGATTAGGTAGATGAGGGGGGTGTGGGGTGGAATTCTTAGAAAACTAGAGGGAAAAGAAATTCCTAAGTCGGCCGTGGTTTTGCCCGAAAGAATTCAATCTAGCCAAGCCGCTGAAATTCGACAAGCTCCTGAAGATCTTGATAATCAGGGCAAAGCAAACTACTGAACTCAGCGAGCAAGTACATCTCAGTCGCACATGAATCGATGCAGTTCGGCTCAGACATCGAACCTGACGAACCGCCCAAGCCGGATCGTGGACGACCTCCTGGCGGAGAGTCTAAGGTCCCAGATGGGGAGGGCAGTTCTGATCCCAAAGTTCTTAAGGGAATTGAAAAGCTTAAGAAGGAAGCTACTTCGTTGCATCATCTCATGACACACATCCCTAAGAATCCCTATTGTTCGGTATGCAATCAGGCTAAGATGTACAAGGCCCCGGGTTACAAGACCGATGGCTTTCGTTCCGTCGAAGCCACCAGCTTCGGTGATCACATTACCGCCGATCATGTGGTGATCTACAGGGACAATCATGAGGTCATTGAAGAAGCTAGATTGGCTCTCGTGATCAAGGATGTGGCGACTTCATTCATGTATGCGTATCCTTCTGCACTGAAAGATGAAATGGAGTGTAAGGCTGCACTTCAACATTTCGTTTCGAGTAAGGATAAGGTTGGTGTCTTCTACAGCGACAATGCCAAAGAACTCGAACGTAGTGCCAAGTCTCTTGGTTGGAGGCATGAAAAGAGCAAGAAGTATATCCACCAATCCAACTCGATGGCCGAAAGGGCAGTCCGTTCCACGACAGAAGGCACGAGGTGCAATTTGTTGCAGGCTGGATTGTCACATGTATATTGGCCACGAGCCCTCGAGCATGCATGCACTGCATTCAACATTTCTCACCCTAACGGGATTGAGTATGCTCCCTGGTATCGCAGATTCGGGACAGCCTTTCCTGGCAAAGCACTTCCTTTTGGATGTCGCGTCGATTATTGGGTAGGACCCAAAGCTCAAAGAAAGAATCGTCCAAGGTTCGAGCCAACATCCGAACCCGGCGTATTCCTCGGCTATCATTTTCAGCCTGGTATGAAATGGAAAAAGGAGATGATTGTTCTTCCCATCAAGGATTTGAATAGGAATGATTTCCACGAGTGCTTG
This sequence comes from Symbiodinium sp. CCMP2592, assembly GCA_905221615.1. Taxonomy (NCBI): domain Eukaryota; class Dinophyceae; order Suessiales; family Symbiodiniaceae; genus Symbiodinium; species Symbiodinium sp. CCMP2592. The sequence continues at coordinate 502,349 of CAJNDT010004246.1, read as the reverse complement.
AAGCCCATCGTTGCTAGCCAATTCAGTGTTCCCGAAGGAGACTTCGCGTTTCCTATGAAGGAACGTTACGAAAAGGTTCGCTTGGGGCACGCCTCGGATGCGCTTGCAGGTCCAGACAACACTCCTCTTGAAAATCAGGATGCCGAGATGTCGGAGGAACAAAAGATGGATGTTGAAGACGCCGACCGAAAGGTTGAGCGACCTAAAGTCATTGATCCCGTGAGTGGTAAGTCTATTGATTTGCCCGAGGGAGGTCGTTACTATGACTCAGGGGGAACTCTAGGTAGGAGATATGGGGGAACACGAGGTTCCACCAAACCTGACGATATCCCCTCACATTTATGGGTCAACATGTCAAAGAGCCAGAAGAAGAAGGCTATTGATGAAGCAAACATGAAAGCCGCTCTCAAAGAAATTGACGGCGATGACGGCCGAGGTTCAAGCACCGATCGGCCCGCTGGCGCGGCGTCTCGCATGCAAGATGCTTGGGGCATCACTGGAAATCATTTGATCAGGTATCATTTCCGACCCAGAAATGAGTTGTTCTCTCCCGACCTCACCGATTGTCCGATTGATCTCAGTAGGATCTCCAATGCCCGTTGCACCAAAATTATCCCTTACAAAGGAGACAGCATCATCGAAGATGAAGATGATTGGCGTAACGTAAGGCGGAGAAATAAGAAACTTCGGTTCAAGTGGGTTGGTCAAACCACCTTTGAGATCAAGCCTGCTAAGACTCCCACTCCTAACGGAGATGGTTCCTTCCCAGCAATGCCTGTCACTCAGGGGAATGAAGCCGAGCACAGGGAAAAGCTGGCTAACACCTCGCCCGTTTCCCATGAAGACATCATGGATAAGTTGGCTATGGTTGCTAGGCCGGTGAATAAGAAGGAGCTTTCCCAGAACCCTAAAGCTCAGGCTTCCCTTGATGTTGAATGGAACAAACTGATGACCAAAAGGGCTTGGGACATGGAATCTGTTCGGGAATGGAGCGACGTCTCCAATCGGGCTCAGAAGAGCGGGCAAAAGGTCCACGTTGGGAAAATTTTCGAAATCTGTGTGGAAAAAGGGAGCGAGCTCCCTGCTGGCGACCCTTTAAGGAAATTCAAAGGGCGCACAGTGTTCCAAGGGAATAATGTTCGCGACGAAAGCAATGATGCTGCATTGTTCAGTGAACTTGGATCCAGCCCTGCTACGATGGAAGCAGGCAAAACCCTGGATGCCTATGGGCACATGCCTGGGAACGTGTGTGAACAGGCCGACGGCAAACAGGCCTACACACAAACCAAGCTGAAGGGGATTGAAACTTGGGTAAGATTGCCTAAGGAGCGCTGGCCGAAAGGTTGGCATGGTAAATTCAGTGATCCAGTCGTTAAGCTTATATTAGCTTTGTATGGACACCCAGATAGTGGAGGCTTCTGGGAGCAGCACTGTGAAAAGATGTTAAAAGAAGTTGGGTTTCATTTGGTATTTCCGGCGGCTTGGCCTTCTGTGTTTTATCATCCTGATCTCAAGCTGTTGCTTGCGGTTTATGTTGATGATTTCAAAATGGCAGGACCAAAGCAAAACATGGCTAAAGGATGGGAGTTAATAGCTTCTAAGATCGACATGGACACTCCTGCTCCGCTGGGAAGATATCTCGGTTGTGAACATGTGTCCACCTCCACGTCGCTTGAAAAAGCTGACCATCCCTTTGCTCACGTGTTCGACAAGAGCATTCCTGATCCTGCTGCCAAGCCTGCATCAGCTGCTGCCGTTGAGGATTACACCGAATATTACCCTGAAGAAGGTGTGGTTGTTAGGCACCACCTTCAGCCCCGCAAAGCGCTATATAGTCTCAGATCAGAGGAAGCTCAGGCGATGAACCTTGGCAAAACACGACTCACGGAAGTGAGGTCCTTGGTTTCTACGAATTCGCTTGAAGAGGTTTGGGATGAACATGGTCAAAATAGAAAGCGGGGGGAACTATGGATTGGTTCCACTTACCTTTTGTCTAATCAACATTCCCGCGCATCTGCACTTGCTGCTGTCAAGAAAGTGCGGGACAAAACCAAAGCCAAGAAAGCTGCTCGAAAGCAGGCCTTCTATGATGTCAATCAGCTTGACGAGGGCAAAGGATGCATGAAAGCACCCACTAAGCAAGTCATCTACGATATGAGTTCATTCTTGCAACAGGCCATTGATCGCTACAAAGAGCTAGCTGGCCCAGAGTTCCAGACTCTGAAGAAAGCAAGCACTCCGTTCTACGATGACAAAATTGCTCGCCCGGTGGAAGCTGAGGCAGAGGCCAAGGGCAAACTTGCTCCGATAGCAAGCAGAGTCCTGATGAAATTGCTATTTGCAGCAAGAATGGCTCGATTCGATCTTCTTCGTGCCGTTCAGGGTCTGGCTAGTCGGGTTACCAAGTGGTCCGCTGATTGCGATAAGGCGTTGCACCGTCTGATGTGTTATGTGCAAACCACCTTGCACTATAAAATGTCTGGGTTTGTGGGCGATAGTCTTGATAAGTGCAATCTTTGGCTATTCGCTGATTCAGATCATGCAGGTGAGCACGACAATCGCAGTACATCAGGGGGATTCCTGGCTTTAGTTGGCCCCAACACTTACTTTCCGCTTAGTGCTTTTAGTAAGAAACAAACAAGCACAACACTTAGCAGTACTGAAGCTGAAGTTGTTTGTGCAAATGTGTCGCTGCGTGCATTGGGACTTCCTTCATCCGCACTTTGGAGCGTACTCCTGAACGCGGGGGGAGATACCAAGCAGCAACACGCCTCTCTAACGAAAGGCAAAACCATTGATCTTACTAAGGTCCCTGACAATGAAGTGTCCAAAATAAAGTCAACAGGATCGCATCGTTTGCCTGACGGCAGGCACCTCTGTGTCTACACGGGTGTATCAACTATACCCGAACCCTCTGAGATGACCAGTCATCCATTGAGAGATGTATGGATTCAAAGTAAGGGGAAATGGACTAGAATTGAGGAAGCTGTCGCCTGGGAAGAGCTTCATAACTCCTCCTATTCAGTGCAATGCGATACCTTAATCTGCATCTACCGAAGATCGGCAATGGACTATCGTCGCTTCGCGGAAGCGGAAGCAGAGATGCATAAGGAACTCGCCGGTATCAGGGATTCGGGGGGCGTTGACATTGAGAAGCTTGCCCCAACGTCTGGCAGTAAAGACATTGGACTCATAGCCTGCATGCCGCATGCTATCGAACCCATTGTGCTCGAAGATAACCAGGCCACCATAAGAATTCTTGAGTCCGGTAAGTCGCCAGCTTTTAGACATGCCGACAAAACACAAAGAATCAATCTCGGTTGGATCGCAGAACAATTTAGAAGAAAGCATTATAAGATGGCGTATATCAGCACTTTGTTGCAAGCTGCCGACATCCTCACTAAACCCTTCACCAACCTGGAGAAGTGGACTAGAGCCCTTGAGCTTATGCGCATTGGCCCTGACAAATCTAGAGTCAGGAAAGCCACGGCCGCACCACAGCAGCCGGAAGGCGTGCTCAAGAGGCCAGAAACCAAGTGCAAGACTTTGATCATTGAGGTTGCGTTTGATGGTGTGTCGTTTGTGAAGTCGATAGATCAGCAGAGTCATCCTTCGGTCAGCTGGGTTACGGTCCATGGTATGGATGAGATCAGTTCAGTTCATGCTAGGAAGGACCTACTCAACAAGGCTAAAAGACTCCATAAGGCTGGAGCGTCGGTGTTGGTTTGGCTCCGTATTCCATCGTCTTCCCAGACTCATCAGACAGCCTTCACCCTCCTAGCGGATGGGATGTGCAGCAATGAAATTACCAAGAAAACATTCTACAAAGCATGGGCTTCATTTGTTGATGTCTCCACTGGATTAGACTCGTTGAGATCTGATTATGTTCTGATGGCGGATAAGGACAACCCTTACCTCACCAGTGAAAGAGTCCAGAAGTGGCTTACCAAACACATGCTCAACGACAGGTCTTTTGACGCCTGTGGGGTCAACTTCATGGGTCCTGATGGATTGATGGCTCGTGTTCCCATCACATTGAGTACGAATGTTACGCACATAAGAAGTGCATTCGCTTCACTGCAGTGTCGTGATAGGGACAACCACAAGAAGTGTCGTAGCTCAGACAGTCCTTATCACTTGCAGGTTAGCGAAAGGATCATCAAGTCCTATGAAGAGCATTGCATGGAATTGCAAGTTGCAAAGTCGGTTGCTATGGTAGCCATCAGACCTCAAGCACCCAAGATTTCAGCGACTTCTCACTCCCGTCTTGCTTACGCAATGACCAGCATCCCTCATTCACTTGAGACGATCTACGAGGCGGATGCCTTGGAGAGGGCGGAAGAGTTTCGCCTGGCCCTCCAGGATCCTGATCGCCTCGCTGACGCGTTGGCAGGACTCACCAAACCCGCGGCTTTCCGAGACATCGCGAAGTTCATCAAGGAGCCGACGGAGAGTGACGACCACATGTCGTTGTTCTTGAGGTGCATCCCGGTTCACGAGTGGCTCGATCTGCGAAAGCAGTATCCTCACGATCGTTGGACCACGCTTTACGAAGTGTGGCACACCGAGAGAGGCGTCAAGGCGCCCGACGATGTGTCGGCAACAGGAGCCTTGGTCCAAGACGCCTCCCTAGACGGATGGCTTTCTCTTTTGATCGACTTTTTGCGTGACATGGCGACACTGGGCTGGAGCACAAGGGCGTCGTCGGCATTCGACTCAACGAGAATGTACGACCTGTGCCACCGCTTCACCCTCCTAACGGAAGGGTTAGGGAAACATCGTCTTTTTCCGGCGAGCGCCAAAAGGACGTTCAATGATGAGCTGCGCCAGGCACTGCGAAGCGAGCCCAGAAACTCCGGATCGGAGGTCTCCATGTTGTGGGGGCAGGGTCTCGGTCACATTCACGACCGGATCATTGCTCTCATCAGGAAGCATGAGCCTCGTCACCCGGAAGGGTTTGACATTTTCATTTCGTGGACTGGCAATGACGTCTACGGCAAGTGGGGCTACAAGGCCTTCACCTGGCACCACCAGTCGCCGTGGGTGAAAGAGACGGCAGAGATGGCTCGCAAAGCCTTCGAGTGGCCGATCAAGCAGCTCAAGAAGGTTCAGGAAGATGTCGTCAAGATCGCCGCCCTAAAGGACCGGCCAGGGGTGAATTCTGTGACAATGATCTCAGGCCCCGAGAATGGCTTTATGTACGGCCTGCCGGAAGAGTACGACGAGGAGATGACTCGCCACACGAAAGTGTTGGCCGAAGCAGGTGTGAGACTGGTCGACCCCAACCCAGTGTTGGGCGCCACTGACAGACCAGACAAGTTTCACACGAACTTCACGGCTGACAATGTGGCCGCGGTTGTCACATGGTACAAGTCACTTGTCACCGCCACGGTCTTTGACCGTGCGGTGACGGACTTGCGATCAGAATTGGTTGCCAACCGCCGAGAGGTGGTCTTCTTCGAGCACTTCCACCTGGCCAAGCCGGACTCCCGTATAACGGTCCCGCCATTGAAGGACATGCACGTCTGTGCTGACACCGAGCGCGAGGAACCGCCAGACGTCCGGGGGGACGACGAACAGATCGTGTTGAGTGCTCCGCTGTTGGCCGCACATCAGGATCTTCTGTGTGCCGAGCCGGAGGAGCTGACCGACACCGATCGTGTCCTCTTCGACACGACACCTGGAGCCGAAAATGTTGTCCAGAGAACTGAGGACAACTCGGATCCCTCTGTGATGATCACCAAGCTCCAGATCGGCAGTCACGGTGAAGAGGCCGCGACTGATGAAGAGATTGCCTTGGCGAATGCCCTCGGCGTCTACGGTCTCGATCTGGAGATTGGTCGCACCTCTAACGAGGATGCTGAGTCTAACAAAATCTTCAAAGACATTGAGGAGCTCACTGAAGAAGAACTCAGCAAGCGGCCCCGATTCTACGCGAGGGGATCTGTCGGGATTCAGAATTTGATGAGGGAAATGCAGTTGGAGGAGGCCAAGAAACCACCTGTTCCTCCAAAGGCGCGGCCCGCTGACGCGGAGCCTAAGGCAACTGGTATCTTACCTTTGGCCACGAAGGCTCATGCTGTACCTCCTGCCGTGCCGCAGGCTGCATCCTCATCGTCGGCGTCTGGCACACTCCCGCCCAAGGAAGTTCCTGGGAAGTCTGCATCGTCTGGCGCAAAGCCTACTGAACCGTTGCAGCCACCGCCTCCTAAGAAGATGCCTATCACCGCTGTGAAATCGGCACCTACGCCGAAAGCGGAGCACGCTGCCAGTGCCAAGGCGGAAGCGTCACCTCCCGGAAGGGATGGTCAGTTTTGGTTGTCAGGCCCGGACCTGCCGCCCTTCGCGTCTGATCATCGACACCTCAGTGAGGGCCAGCGCTTCAAACTGGGCAAGAAGTGTGCATTCGTCCTCAGAGGCTTCACCAACAAGCCCGAGTACGGCAATAGAACGCCGACAGTGACGATCCGTCGGAACGACCTCTCGATGGACTGGGAAGAGTTCATCGATGCCCTTAGCCAGATCTGGAACGGGCTCAAGGTCTCCCAGATCTTCGAAGTCTTTAAGACTCCAGTCGACGGGAAAGCCCGCTACGAAGTTTACATTCAGAAGCACAATGATCAGGAATTTGACGTGCTTCGAGCTCGGGCTATCCATGGGCATTGGTCGGGGCTCTTCGGTGACGATACCGAACTCGCCGACATCCACTCCGTGGTGCATTCCTTTGTGCCATGGGACGCCAGTCTAGCGACTCGGCCTAAGATTCATCCGTTCGACATGTACTCCCAGGAGTTTGTCGATTTCCCTTGCAAACTGGGCTACCACGGCACCTTCATGAGGCACTTCCCAGATATCATCAGATACGGATTGTTGCCTGGTGGTGCCGCGCTCCACGAGAGTGGTAGCAGAGCTTTTGTCATGATGTCAAAGCAACCAGAATGGAAAAGGGATGACAATGCGGGCCTTCGCGAGGCGGCGGACGTCGAGTTCGCCATCGATCTCCAAATGGCCGTCTTGGACGGCGTCCGGCTCTTCGAGACTCGCTCCGGGGCACTGGAGACGCCAGATTGGATCAGCAATCGATATCTGGTTTACGCTTATCAGCGGGGCACAGCAGAGCCTGTGTGGGTCAATCCGGCCTACCAGGCGTTCCGTCGGAACATTGACTCCGCTCTAGCGAGCTGGAACAAGGATGGAAGCCACAAGTACATCTTTGGTCCAGATCAATTTGCCTTGGAGCAGCACAACTGTTTTCTCGACTTGTTGGAAAGCGCCGAGAATCTCACCATCGCTGAGTGGGCGCCGGTCGCAATCGACTGCAAGACCCCGTTTCGCATTTCGGCGGACATCTTGAGCGAGGTCGGCGAAGAAGTCATCGAGCGAAGGAAGAACGATGACCAGCTCATCGAAACATATGACGGCTCGCTCGGAATCGGCATCCACGTCTGGCCATCCATGGAAGGCAAGCGGATCCGACTTCGCCAGAGGATTGAACCGAGGCACTGGATCAAACAGGAGTTGGTACTCTACCCCGGGTACCATTGCAGCTCGTGCAATCACAAGTACATCGACGGAATGATCTCCTGTCCAGGTTGCCAACGTCGCCTCATCGAGATGACCGACCTTGCGATTATCGCCGAGCCCGACAGACTCCGGCGAAGCGCCGCCCGAGAGGGCAGGCAGGTCAACATCATTGACTTGCAGCCATCCTCGGGGCTCAAGCACGCGCGTGTGAAGATTCAAGGGCCAGAAGAAAGGGAACGAATCCAAAGCACAGCGTCTGGCATCCGCCAGAAGGTCCTCAATCAGCAGAAGAGAGCGGAGAAGCTCCACAACACCACTCCGCAGGGGCAATACAGTGTGGACCCCATCACTGCTCACAACTACGCCAAAATGGGTCTCAGCTTTCACACTGTCGAGGCGCTGCAACGCTTCGCTAACGTGAGGCTTCCTGATCCTCAGGGCAAAGGAAAAGGGCATGGTTCGTCCACCTACTATGATGCCACTGGAAAGGTTGCCCTCCTCTGGGTGACAGGCCAGCTTGAGATCGACCTCCTCACGGAGTGTCTGATTTGTTTTCATGATCGGTTTTACACCATCAATGAGATTGCAGTTCTCATCAAGGCTGTGAAGTCGAACCAGCATGAGTTTTCCATCCTGCAGTACGATGGGGAGAAATACATCGTCGTGCAGAATGAAATCTTGCCGATCATGGCCGAGCTGGCTACTTTCTTCAAGGCACAACTGCCGCTGAGCCGGACAAGGATCGAGAAGACAAATCCTTCTCTTCGCACCCAGAGAGATCTGCAGGTACCCGCTGAGGCACAGGGACTTGGCAAACGTCAGCTCAACGAGTTGCTGGCCAATACCCCTTACTATCGTCGGTACCAGCAGTACTACATGGACAAGCGCATCGGGGAGAGCGGCCACGTGAGGTTGACCACTTCGGCACCCGCGTCCGAACGTCGCCCACCTGAGCCTCCGGCATCTCCTGCACGACGAGGTCGCAGCTCTGACGAGCGTGCATCGGGTACAGCAGAGCGCAATCGCACAAGGTCCCCGATCGCCAGACATCGTCCGACCGAGGTCCACATCCGGACCAACCCTGGAGATGGAGCGGGCTCATCTACCGATCGCACCCCTCGGGAGCCAGCGATGCCGCCGCCCAGGCGTGTGGCACGTGATCCGTCCAGCTATATCAGTGACGCGGATTGGGATGCAATGCGTGCTGGTACAGGCTTCAGCAGTCCAGCACCGGAAACGGTTGCTCCCGATACCACTATGGATGGAACAGTGAGCGAGACACCGTCCTCTGCTGTTGATCTTGGCACAAGGCGCGAATGGTCCGAGACCTACCGCCGGCGACCCCATGATCCACCGACCTTCGGCGTGTTCTTCGAGACGAGAGATGTCTCCGACCGACAGGTCCGGATGCGTGAGACTGTTGTCAACTTCTTTGAGCAGCTCAGGGTCGCAGGATTGTTGTACCCAAACTTCGTGTTGGGGAACGATCTTTCCGGCAACATCATCGATCCTTCGCTTGCCAGGCGAATGGACTGGCACCGCGTTGACATGTACCAATGGGCGGTGTTCGCTGCGATGACCGAAGATTACATCCAGCCTACTTCAGTCGTGAATGCCATTCCTACTCATGGCAATCCACATGGCTTCACGATTCTGGACACCTCTCATGCCCAATGGTTCTTGTCAGGATGGGTCCATGAGGTCTACAACTACAGGACCAACCGCCGTGACAGCATCTACTGAGGTCATCTGATCGACGGCCCATTACGCCGAGCTTGATCACCTCCCTAACGGGATGGTATTCTGAGACATTTAGATGCCGTCTGGTTAGTAGTGAAGTGAGATTTAAGCGTCGGCACCGCCCTAACGGGTTGGTAGCTAACCTTCTCGTACAAACAGCACAGGGCGCAAAACATCGGCCGCATAATTTGCTTTTGTTGCAAGTTGTTTCCGCTGTCACAAAGTGATATGCTCACGACGGTCTAGTGACTAGTCTTTCCTTCCATCGCCTTCGCCTCAACCGTTGCACTAAGATGCGCGGGGGGTGTATTTTGTGGAAGATGTAGCTAGTCACCTGCACCTACTGTCGTTCATTGGCTCAAGAAAATATGCATCTGCATTCTGGCTGTTCTGCCTGTAAACATACTTGCTTGCTTGTTCAGGTTGGCTACAGGAACATGAACGACCCTCGCATGCAAGACAAGAGGCGCGGACCCAGCAGCTGTTGCAGTGGAGTGCGACGCTTTGACGTTGTAGCCGTGATTGTGTGCGAGTGAGTGCAGGTGGGGCATGGGTGAGCGCTTTGTGCCTCTTGTGACCGCGCAGACCATGTCGCTCTCCTATTCGTGCTCCACGGATATTGAGTACTATAGCGTTGACTCCAGCCTCGCATCCTGGTGCAGGTATTCCGAAGTCAATCAGATCATTTGCACCCCGCTTCCTTTTCCCTACAATCATCTGTGTCGCGAGCTTGCTCTGGTCGAGAAGCTTCGAATCGAACACTATACTCTGCTGTGCTTGAGGCAAGCTATTGCTGTTTCTGCGCGGCGCTGAGGGGGCATTCCGGCACCTTGTTGAGACATGTTTTGGGGCAGATCAAGAACAGTTTCAAGGCGTCGATTTCAAAAGCGACCTCTCAGGTTCTTCCTGTCTTTTCCGTTCTACATTGAGAAGGACTGGTTTTAGCGTGGCTCTTCGGCATCGCATCGCATCCAAGCGATGCCCAGGAGCTCGGCTTGTGGGTGAATGTCGTGGAAAACACCCTGCTTGCCGTAGCTCTCTTGGGCCGGAAGCTTCGTGGGCCTCGGTGGAGCCTTCTCGTTCGGCACGCTGCGAGCATTCGTAAGGTTTGGATTGCATTGCGACTGAGCTGGTCGACATCTTAACAAGTTGGACAAGTGTTCGACACGAGAGTCTGACGAACATGCCTCGTCAAGCACGATGTCTAGCGCAGCTTCTGTTCAGGAGAATCCCTTCGGTGATGATGCAAACGACGTCATCTTAGTAAGACTGAAGGTCTTCTTGTGTTGAGCTTCGCGGCAGCCTTGACACAGCGAACACCAAGGATCTAAACATGTATGACCGGGTCGCGACTCTTGAACAGGAGGTGCGCACCTCGGTCACGAACCTTCGAGATCCAACATTGCAGGGACAGACTTCTTGGCATTGCCGAAGGGTATCTGAGGAGACAAAACGGACGTAAACGAGACTTGGAGGCGTAAATGGGCTCAACATGGAAACAAAGACAAAGCTTTATCACCATTCACGACTTTTCCGACATAGCAATCAGTGCCACCAGCACAATCTTTCCACATCTCTTGACGCTTCACAGGGTCTATGAAGAGGAGGAAATGCAGCAGCACCCGCACGATCATCACCATCATCATCACATCGTCACCATGACCACGATTCGAGTGGTTGTGGATGTTTCGGCTGGCTTGAACGTTGGCACCGGTTCGCCCGCGCTAAGACTACATTCTAGAGTTTGTTTCGTTGGACCATGAGCATACCGGTTCTGCGACTTGCGATGCAGCGGGGATGGCCACTCACTCTGATTGTTGGCCAAATCAAACGGTCGATCTGCACGCGCACCGACGTACCTGCGGAAAATAGCAGCGTGCCGGTACATGCAGTGATGTGCGTATGTGCGTTGTTTTTGATGGCCACCAGGTGGGCAGGACTGCACATGTTTGAGAGCTTCCATGGCTCAGTTTGTTAGAGCGTGAGGCTGTCTGTCAACCTCAAGGTGGGAGTTCGAGCCTCCCTGGGAGCGATATTGCATTCGATGAATTGGAACGCACCGTTGGCATCGTATGCGGTGGGGACGGTGTTTGTCTAGGAGTGTGCGTGCGTCCATGCTTGTTTGTTTCTGTCAGTGTGGGTGTGTGTGGGTGTGGGGCGATGAGTGGTGATGAGAAGGTTTTTTTTTTCCGAGGCACGCGAGGAGAAACCTCGCATGGCTTTGCCCAGCCAGACAGACGGCAGTCTGCAGCAACGCTGCAGCTGTCACGATTGGTTCTTAAGTTCGCAACTAGTTTTGTCGTGCCTTGACTCTCCGATGATGTCTGAGTCCAGGTTGTACATGGGCACTCGAGCATGATGGCATTGATGCTGGTGATTGCTCGCGAGGTCTTGCGACGACGATATTGGGATTGATCCCGAAAGTGCTATGTAGAAATCCGTTGTTGGGATTGATCCCATGTCGCTTGCGTGCCATATGCGTGATGCACTCTCTCATTGTTGAACGGCCGGAGCCTGCGTGGACACCAGGTGTTTACCCTGGGGTAGGCGTGTTATGACCTGTGATTGGGCTCAGATCTCCATGGCCCATGGCTGCAGCAAACAGGATGTATTGGCCAATCGAGTTAAGGATTACCGGCCCCTGGCCCAGAAAACTGTCCGTGGCCCGTCGAGTTCCGGATTACCGGCCCTTGACCCAGAAACCGTCCGTGGCCAGTCCAGTTAAGGATTACCGGCCCTTGCTTGGCCCAGAAAACTGTCTGTGGCCCGTCCAGTTAAGGATTACCGGCCCTTGGCCCAGAAAACCGTCCGTGGCCCGTCGAGTTCAGGTTACCGGCCCTTGGCCCAGAAAACCGTCCGTGGCCCGTCCAGTTAAGGATTACCGGCCCTTGGCCCAGAGAACTGTCCGTGGCCCGTCCAGTTAAGGATTACCGGCCCCTGGCCCAGAAAACTGTCCGTGGCCCGTCGAGTTCCGGATTACCGGCCCTTGGCCCAGAAAACCGTCCGTGGCCCGTCCAGTTAAGGATTACCGGCCCTTGGCCCAGATTACCGGCCCTTGGCCCAGAAAACTGTCCGTGGCGCGTGGAGTTCAGGATTACCGGCCCTTGGCCCAAGAAACCGTCCGTGGCCCGTCCAGCTAAGGATTACCGGCCCTTGCTTGGCCCGGAAAACTGTCCGTGGCCCGTCGAGTTAAGGATTACCGGCCCTTGCTTGGCCCAGAAAACTGTCCGTGGCCCGTCCAGTTAAGGATTATCGGCCGGAAGGTGTGTGCACCTGTGCTCACCTGAGCAGCGGAAGTATTGGGAGATGGAGAATTGGAGAATGACCCTGAGGAATCGTGTGTTTAGCAAGAGATTCAGGGAATTTTCCTGTATCCTACTACTACCACTGATCCAGCCAATTGGGCAGACACTCTGGCTTTAAGGGTGCAACGCTTCGCAGCATCGATTTCTCCACGATCCACGAACGACAGCAGGGCTCCCCGTACGCCGGAAGCGTCAACTGCACCACCCAACGTGTGCTCCTCGCAGCGTGGTGTTGCTGGACTGGAGGTGCTGTCCCAGCAGTGTCGGTCCAAAGTAGTACTCAGATTGGCAAGTCTCACAAGTTTTCTCGAAAAACGAAGCCCGCAGATGCTCTCCGGAGCATGTGTGAGATTGAGGACATGAGCAAAGCGCATCGTTTTCGTTTCGGAGTGTATCTTCGGAAGTATAAAGCTTTGCTCGATGGCCTTCGGGCGAGTTCTGCACCCCTGAAACAATTGAAAGCTCTTTGTTCTGCGTTGAACATGTTGAGCTTCAGGATCTGCCGAACTTACTCGCCAGACTCAGGGCACTTGACATGTTCAAGGCTCCGCCCTCTTCAGGTGTGTGTGCCTCCAGTCCGCCGCCGCGGTCCTTTTGTTTTCCGTTCTGGGAGGTTGAAACCGTATTCTGTGTCGGGGGCAGTCTGTTTCTCATGATGCTCGCTGCAAGAACTTCGCGGAAAGCTGATTACTTGATTGAACAGATCGGTAGGGATGCTTGGTTGTATGGTTGGCAAAGGCTTTGGCACTGGGCTTCTATCTATTAGTGCACTCCAATGCATTCAGCGTCCGTGAACTACGGCCCGCTGATCTCTGTTGGCGAGTCGGACAATCCGTTGCACAGGGTGAATGAGCGATCGGTTCGAATCCCCAAACCCGAAGGGGCCACGCAGCAACCCTTTTTCATTCATGTAATCCGGCAACATGCTGCTACTCGACATTGGTCTTTTCTGTGTATGCATATCCCTGACTCCAACGTGATGGATTGGTGCACGGAGCGCTCTAAGTACAGGTTTGCATGGATTCGACGTTTCTGGAGCCGTCTGATTCGACTATCATTGTCGGTTTGAGTGTTGTCCCATCGGTCTCTAATCTGTGGCTGCCCATCCGATATGATTTGAAACGCTTCGCCTCGTCCAGACGTTGGTCGTGGGATGGGAAGGGCTGGAGAGACGGCCGACCTGGTGGTTTCTCCTTTTGGCATGTCCTGGGGGCGGAAAGAAGTCCGCGGCGGATGGGCAGAAGGCGAGCTTGAGCTTGAGCTTCTGACAGTAGATGCGAGAACGCGCTGGTGTCCTCCTCTCCTCTCGATTCTCGGAGCTTCAGTTTCCTTCCTGCTGCCGCCTTGGTTGGGTTTTGGCTCAATTCTATCTATTCAGCAACCTCGAAACAAATTCGCGGCATCTCGTTCTTTTGTGCCAGATATGAGATGTCAATCGTGGCCTTCCAATACCGTGAGTTGCAAGATGACATCATGGCTTTCGAGGGAAGAAGTCTGTCATAAAGTCGACTCGACTGACTTCCAGACGACTTCTCGAGGTTTTGTTGACACGTTTGAAGCACCTAAGTCGTATCGGAAACAGCGCACCTCAAAGCACAACTCACGGAATAAAGGGCTTTTTGTGACAGCTGTGCCGCGAAACTATGGAGAGCGGCAATCGCCAACACCAACATCGTTGGTCCATGGGTTGTGGCATAGTAAGCGAATAGAGATTGCGAAGGTTGAGAGCGCGTGCATGGTTGAAAGTTGCTCTGGCATGCAAGGTCATGGTGTTCGTGAAGCTTTGCGGGGACGATGCCTGCTCGCAGAACTTCATCTGGCAGGACGCCACAGACCAACAGGCCTTTTGAAAATTGGCCCGCAAGTCGTTGCGTAAATGCTTTCCAGGACTTCCCCACCGAGATTCACGAAGGGATGCACGGTGCTCACAGAAACCTGCACGATCTTATCGAAAGCAAATTTGTTGCCGTCAGAGAAGGCCTCCGGTGACAAAATTCCTAGCGTTGCGCTCACAGGCAGGTTACGAGTTGATTCGTCGGCTGACAGACACAGATCCCCACATCTTGGAAGGTGGAGAGCGCGGGAAAGGACCCCGACGTCGTCTGGGGTGGCGCCTGCTCCAGGCGCTTGCATCAGCGCTTGCAGTGGTGCTTGCAGCAGTGCTTGCGGCATCTTGCGGAGTGCCTTTTCCGCATCGGCACGCCAACCCGCAGGGCACACATCTACGAGGGAATGAGAGACCTGGCCGAGGAGGACGAGGCACAACGTGGACGCCATACAAGCGCTGCTCACAGTATCCGGACGGTTGGTGCGGTATTGCCGCCAGGAAGTCGATGCCAACTTTTCGGATGACTCCTAGAGTGCCGAGCTGAAGCTTGATCTAGTTCGGGTGTGGATCTCGGACAGACTTGCTCCGATAGGTGTTCAGTCGAGAGTGCCTTGCTGGCCATTGAGCCTTGAGGCTGGACATGGACCACATCCGAAGAGTCACCTTCGTGGAGTTCTCGAGCCTGTCTCTGTCTTCCGTCTTCGGTGCGAAATGTCGCGCACGGCCATGCGCAAGACCGTTTGCTTCTGTTGCAGCAGTTCGGGCCGCTGGCTTGCAACACTTCTGGACGCGACCCTCCTGCGTTTCATGATGGCGATCTTCGTGGAGGGTTGATCTGTTTCTCGTCCCCGAAACCGCGAGAGGCAATTGTGGCGCTGAGTGTCCTGCCACGCATCCGTGTGAGCTGCACTTTCAGAGTGGAACATTCTCGTACAGCAGGAAAGGACGGAAGCAAGTCCGAAGTCTTCACGTAGATTCTTCTTGAGTCGTGCCTAAACATAGCTTCCACAGTCTGCATAGTCATATAGTCGCTCGCAAGTTTTGGCCTGTGAGCATAAACGTATCCTCAGACCGTGGATCGCATAATTTGGGTGATAGGAGGCTGCAGCATACAAATCAAAACAGGATGCTCAGGATCTCAGGAAATGTGACTTCTGATTACTCGAACCCTTACTAGAATTCGGATGTAGAAGCGTCCTGACTCCAGATCGCAGGATCGGCAGTGGCGACGTTTCTGTTAGCACTGGTACATAGTCTGGCTGTCCCTTCAGTGTTATTTCGCTGACAGATGTTTCACCTGTACTGGGATGTTCAATTGGGGCCAGTGTGCCCAAGCACGAGGAGAATTCGTCTTAACCTGGCTTGAGACTGCAGCACCTTGGAGATCGAGCGAAGGCAGTGCAGAGCCGGACAGAACCGTAGAGACAAACGTGTGCTCAGTCTCAGGATTGTGTTGTGATCCGTACGGCCTTTCGGCCCAATTCTGCTCCTGGGCTCGAGGTTTCTTCGTTGTTTGCAATACGGTGAGCCATGGCCTGACAGGCGGCTCACACGATCAACTCCTCTCTCTTTCAGTCGTGCCTGTGCCAGGCCGTCCATGAAAGCGCGCCGCCGGCAGGGCTGGGGGTCACGAGGCAGGTCTTTCGCTTACGGACACGGGCTGTGTTTACGTCCTGTGACAGGTGCGCTCACGTTCCATGGCATAATTTTCTGCTGCACGCCGCGGCCTCGTCTGTACAGGTGGCACAAGATGGCACAAGGCTCTGAACTCTACCCAAAGCCCAAAGCTGACTTTGCTGACGAGGTGCCGGTTGGCAGTTGCCATCCGGGACCCCGGGCGCATGTCAATGTGGATCATAAAGGGAAACTCGTGTCGAGGAGATGCCAAGACAGGTTGCAAGTGCGATCGTGGGCAGGACAGACACGTCGATGTCGACGACGAAGTCGATCTCACCGACCCTTCGATCTTCGAGGATCCCGCGGTGGATCTGGCCCAGCTGGATGATGCAACAGTCAAGCAGACTGGGTTGAAGGGACACAGTCGTCAGCACTATCTTTCGGTCGAGGGCCATGAAGGGCCATGAGTAGGAGCAAGAACTAGTTCGTGTCAGCACAGTGAGCGCAGTCTGTGTCTTGACCCTTTGGCAGAGTCGGCTCAGTCATTGCGTGGCCCCCGCAGAATGAAGCGCAGAGAGGTGGTGAAGGCCGTGGCCGAAGCAATGCTTGAACTTGTACTTGTCATTGTCTGATACCTCTACTAAGTAAGCCCTACTGCAGGCAGCATCGGGCTTCAGAGATGCTTTTCCTTCTCCTCGCTTGAGGCACGTCATGGCGACAGCAACTTCCTGGAGAAGGAGGCAGCTGGGGTTGTGTTCGAAGGAGGGTCGGGGGAGGGTCGGAGTCCGAAGTGAGTCGAGGACAAGCAGGGGGAGAAGGCGCTGAAAGCCCTTCGGCCCATCGCTGTCGAGGCCGATCCCTTCTTCAGCATCCAGGCCATGGAGACGATGCTTGGACACCAGCGTATGGAGATGCACCGGCTCATCCATGGCTACCATGAGACGGCCATGCGATTCCTACTTCGGAAGGAGGAGGACTGGCGACGTTCTGAAATGGAAACTAAGGACTTGAAGTCTCAGAACGAGGCCTTGACGAAAGTTGCTGGGAGTGCTGGCTTGGGCGGCTTGGACTCACCTGTCGGGAGCAAGGGGAGCAAGGATCTTTTGGGCAGTGGTGACAGCAAAAGTACCTTCGTTCTGAACGTTCAGCTGGAGAAGACCCGCGAGCAGTTATTGGAGTGCGAGAAGCAGCATCGCTTCGTGCAGGCGGAGAACTTCGAGCTGCGAGAGCAGCTTGCGGCCATGCAGGCAGTTGGAGCCGGCTATGGGGGCATCCTCTCACAGAATGTGCAAAGTCCCATGTGGACTGACATGAGCTGGGCAGTCCCAAATGCCGATTTTGCACCCCCCATGCACGAAAAGACAGCAGATGGCCTGCCTGTGAAAGGCACCGTCACATCTTTTCTGGAGAAGTTGAGCACCACGCAGAGCAATCCGCTGGACCGTCTGGAACGGGCGCAGTCGAAGCTGGATGCCTGGGCCGCTTCGCATCATCCGCGCCCGGACCCAGCATTGCAGGGCTTAGCAGCCTCAGTAGACTACAGCACCATGGAGTTGCCGGGGACAGATGATATGCGTCCAGAGATCGAGGACAAGGCCACTACCAACGACCAGGAAGACGAGGACATCGCCATCGGATACATCCGCTCAGGCAAGAAAAAGAAGAAGAAGGACAACAAGCGCCGGAGCCTCATGATGAAAGACAGGGTGCAGGAGCTCTTCGACAAACCCATAAATGTGAAGGACAAGTACAAGACTACCGGCATCACGCAGAAAATTGTTCGCAGCCCGTGGTTTGAAAACACCTGCATGGCAGTCATCTTCCTGAATGCCATTTGGATTGGCATCGAGATGAGCTTCAACCCAGCGGAGGTGCTGGCGTATGCCGATCCTCCTTTCATTATCGTCGAGAACCTCTTTTGCGTGTTCTTCTTTGCGGAGATCGTTCTGCGACTTCATGCATTCTCCAGGATGTGCAATGCCTTCAGGGACAAATGGTTCGTGCTTTTCGGCTATCCTAGTAGTGTCCCATTGTGCTCGCAAAGTCGGTTCGCTAAGTGCGCATCAGCCAAACAGCCGATCGATCGGGTTTAGGGTTGAGCCGGTTTAGCCTTCAAGATTCAGGGTTTGGCTAGGGTTTGGTAAGGGTTTAGGGTTTAGGGGGCTGGGCGGCTGATCGTCATAGCAAGGTTTGCGGCCCAAAGGCCGCACATCACTGTAGTATTCCACCGATACTTTGAGTTTTCTAAGTTGGTAAGCCCCCGCCGAGGTTCGACCTGACTCTAGTGATTTTGATGGCCGGGCTCCTAGTCGGTGTCCTCCGCAGCTGAAACGTTGTTCACATAACGAGCAGGTGATCGAGACCTGGCTCATGTTCTTGATTATGACTGTGTCGACAGACACCTCCCAAACACAGGAGCAGGCTGGACCCGGAGTGCTCCTCAGCAAAGACCAACTAACAAGCGGTTTCGTTCGGTGAAAGCAGGGAGGCCATCCCCAAGAAGACAACCACGACGATCACTTGAAGCACGACTCGTAATCGCAGTAGTCCTTGTCCTCGTACCACCACCACCACCCCCACCGCCGCCGCCGCCGAGAACATCACCAACAACCGCCAGAAGCACCACAACCGCCACAAGCACCGCAAGCACCACAACCACCACAAGCACCACAAGCACACAAGCACCACCAGCACCACCACGGACACCACAACCACCACATCCACCGCAACCGCAACGCGCGCGGGAGCGACAGCGACAGCGACAGCACCTCTACCTGCAGCTGCACCTGCTGCTGCACAAGCAGCAGCAACAGCCGCACAAGCAGCATCAGCAGCAGCAGCAGCAGAACAGCAAGAGCAACAGCCTCAGCATCAGCAACAGCAAGAGCACCGGCACCAGCGCCAGCGCCAGCGCCCGCACAGGCACCGGCACTGGCACCGGCACCGGCACCAGCCACCACCGCCCGCACTACAACTATAGCTAGAATCAAACCCTCAGCTACAGCTGCTGCTGCTGCTATGCCGCGACGACGGCTTGTCGGCGAAGCGTCGATTAAGATGTGGAGACGATGCGTGTAGGTGTCATCGCGGCACACACACGGGTGAAAGCCGATGAATCTCTCTCGGCTTGCAGGAGTCCGGGTTTGGGAGGCGTTCAAGTCTGCAAGGCGTGAAAATAAGTTTTTTTACTTGTAGCAACAGGTGGCAAGGTTGGCGGGGGTAAGCCTGATGTCTTCTGAGCTTGATGCAACGGAAGAAGCATGCAGAGAATATGCGGTACACTCCAGAAATCCTGAACCCTGTGCAGGCGTTTGACTCATCTGTTCTTCGCCTTCTGAAGCTTTCACGGCTTACCCGCGTGGCACGGATCGCGCGGCTTCTCCGACAGGTGCGAGCTGCTTCAACCAGCTGTGATTGGATGTTCGTTTCTCTTCCACCCAACTCCCTACTGCCAGGTGCCGGAGGCTCGCTGACGCCGCGAACCTGTGTAAGTAAATGGAGAAGATTGCCGTCCAGATGCCAGGTCATGATCCTGTTGAAGGGCATCGGAGTCGCCTCCCGCTCCGTGTCAGAGACTTTGCACATGAAACTTGTGTCAAATGATAACAAACTAGCACAGCGCCCTTGCGGTAATGTCATCGCAGGCGCGAATCGCTTTTCTCTGTTTGATTTGCAAAGCTCACTCTTCCGGGATTGGAAGAACTAAGCAGCTCTGGACAGTAAGAAACGGAAGGCAGGTAGGTGCCTCAGCGTCTCCTGGTTCCTTCAGTTCCCCAAAGCGATGGCGGGAACGGACACCGGTACCGGTCGCAGCGAAACCCCGTGCATTCTCTCTCGAGAAGACGGGAGCTGCTGCAGTGGTGGAGCAGAGTTGAAGGGAGCGGAAAAGTCGCATGGCGTTGGACGGGGTGATAGTGGACGTACGTTTCGGGCGACCGTGTCACTGAAGGGCGTGCTGGATGAAGCAAGTCTTTGAGAACGCTTCGTTGAAAAGCTCGATTCTTCGCTTGTACTAATTGCATCGCAGGCTCTTGATCTCGAATTATTGACGAGATCAACGAACTGTCACTTCGAAGGATAACCTGCGACGAACGAAAGCCGGACTGTTCGATTTACGTGTCAGCGACATTGCTCAGTTAGTGGTGGCAGCAAACTCTTTCAGGTTCTTCACTTGCCTCATTCTCCTGTGCCGGGCCAAGTTCTTCTTTGCAGGTGATGGGTGTGTGGTGCTGTGGTGCAAACCGGCAGAGCCTAGCAGAGCCTAGGTCTGTCATCTACATCTTCTCCATTGCCTTGACACAGCTCTCAGAAGGCACGCCTCTGGGCACGGCCTACTTCCCGACTCTTGTCGATGGAATGTCTTGCTCTCAGAATCACGGACGCTTTGAGACATTGTGCCTGCCTGATGCTCTGCATGGAGTTACCAGTTTTCGAGGTTCTCGCTGCTGTTCCATGCCTGCTTCTTTCAGGGTCTTCCCGATTTGGCCCGCTTGTGCTTTCAGGCGCAACACGTATGGCACAACAGTCGGCTCTTGCGTTGACCAGCCAACAGTGTTTTGCATCAGGAAAATTTCCTTTATGGCTTTCTCCTCAAATTCGTCTCAGCCTTCTACTTGGCAGAGTGCCGGATGGACCTGACTTCCTTAGGTCTATCTCTGCTGGTCTTTGTGGTTCTTGCACCTCTGACTGCCCATGCCTCATGCTGCACCTGCGTCTGCCCCCTGCTCATTTGCACTCTCTGAGGTCATGAATCTGATTGTCGGGGTGCTGGTTGAGGTGGTCGGTGTCGTGGCTGCAGCCGAGCAGGAAGCCTCTACGCGAAACGCCATCTTCGAGGCTCTGCAGGAGGCCAGGACAGGGTTCTTTCCTCTTCACAGGACGGTCGCGTGCCAAATGTCGGAATGTGGTTTTGCCGGAGAGGCGCTGGAACGACTTGGACCAAGGAAGAAGGAGGACGTCATCGCAAGGGGCGAATTTGCAGGCTTGGTGAATCGTCCGGATCTCGTCGGCATCTTTCTGGAGTCGGGCATCGATGTCGTGGCCATTCTCCGGGATCCGGCCGCTTGTCCAAAGGATTATGTCGTGTTTACTGGTATCGGACTCCATCCTCACATTCCTCGACCCGATCGCATTGTTCTGCCTAAGGACATGGTCTTTGCAGGAGAAGCGGAGATGAGCCTTACAGAGTTCCTCGAAGAGACGATCGCTTTGCGAGGCTCCAACCCAGCCACGGTACGAGACCTCGGGCAGCTCAAGCTTCAGACGCTTGGAAAACAGTGGAATGCAGATGAAGTGATGCCAAGCGCCTTGACAGTGTGCCCCTTCTCAGCCGAGGATCCTTCGAGAAATGCGAGCGCGCGGTCGGCCCCCCATGCCGATGTCCAGGTAGGCACCAAGCTCCGGCCGAGAGCCTGTACAGGCGCAGGGCCGTCATTGTGCTTTGCTCAAAAGGCTTGGAAATCCCGCGAATCAATAGGTCTTCCCCTCATAGTGTCTTCGTCTGCGGTCTACCACTGCAGCCATCATCGATAACGAACCCGTCCTGACTTCTCGGGACAGCACAGAGTTCTATCGTCCGTTGCCTTGTGCTCCACCAATGCGGCGGAAGCTGCTTTCAACTTTTCGTTGGATGCCCTACACGTGTGCGAAGCATGCGGTGGCCCTTAGATGTTCCGCGCCTAGGCTTAGAATCTCACGAAGGAAAGCCTCCTAAGGAGATGCCTTTCCTGTACTGCGCTTGACCGCGCCGGAAGAACGATTCATATTACTCATGATTTGTTCAGGACTCTTGTGTGACGTGCCGGGTTGGTTTTCTATTTGTGAGCTGGCTTTGCCTCGTTACCTCGAACAGATACGGTGAAAGATTCGGAAACATTCGAGTTCCCGGTGCATGGCTGGCATCTTGTCCGTGCCAGGTCGATGCTAGCTACGTTGACTGCATGCGCAGGTGGGTGCATGCCCCGGCATCCAGTCTGCTTTTGAAAGACTCCATGCTCAAGTGGCGGTGCTTTAGGCAGATGAGAGGCAGCGACAGCTGGCTTTTTGGCAGGGCTATGGTCATCTCCTGGCAGCGCAGCAGAAGGTGCAGAGGCGCGGCACAGTTTAGGGCGGAGGCCTCTTGCTTGTGTCGACTCGCCTGAAGGTTGCACTTGTCGTTGCGAACCTCCGAGCCGTTGAGGCCGGGCTTGTTGCTTGCGAGCGGCTTTTCAATGTTCCTAGGCGTGCCTATGGATGATCCAAACTTGGGATGTTCCTGCCGAGAACGCAGAAGCCCAATCCAAAAGACGACAGATGCCAGCATTGCTCGCATGCCCTGTTCAATTGCTCCGAAGTGCTCTTAACACTTGCAAACGTCACAGTTGGTGACTGCACGGACTTCGACAGGATTAGCAGCTTGATCACTTGTGAAATCGGCACATGCGCGCACGCAAGCATGCCTACTGACGAGTGCCAGCGCACGCACAACGCACGCCAACGCAAGCCAACGCACGTGCAACACACAACACACAACACACAATACGCAAAAAAACAAGCAGAAACACACACAGACACACAGACACACAGACACACAGACACACGGACACACAGACACACAGACACACAAACACACAGACACACAAACACACAGACACACAGACACACAGACACGCAGACACCCAGACACCCAGACACGCAGACACGCAGACACGCAGACACGCAGACACACAGACACACAGACACACAGACACACAGACGCACACACACACAGACACGCAGACACACAGACACACAGACAGACACACTCGTGCAATCCTCCCTCTGGACTGATATATCTCTCGAGAATTTCAGTCGAATCATTCAGAGGTGTAGGACTCTAAGAGGATTTAGGCTTTACCTCTGGCCTTAACAGAAATCACATGTGGGGTTTGTGGCTTGGCCCCAATGCCATGCAGTAAACTCACAGCAACATATTGTGGCCACCAGCTGGATTCGCTATCCCCAGGTGCACCACTGCAGGTACGTTTGCACTGCAAGCACAGAAGCGTCTTCGTTGGCTGGAGACTTCTGTGTTGCACTCCAGCCCCCTGCAAAACGGATTGATTGAATGGCAGTAAACCTTGGCAAACAGGTGTTCCACACACACACCCCGCGAACGGGGTAGCCACTTGTGGCGGAAACAATGCTTGAAATTTGTGCACATTTTCTGCACTCAGCCCCTAAGCTCGATCAAATAGTGAAAATAAGCACGGCCTAGCATCCCAATAATTGGGTATGCACCTTACATGCTATTAATGAATTCGGCCAGTGAAAAGACTGGCAAGATTAATTACATGCAGAAACTTAGCTTTCATGGAGAGACATCTCGCCGTCTTTTGCGAGGCGACTGGGAACACGAAGTCTTGCTCTCAGAAATGGTAGTCGTCTCGGTCGATTCTGGGTTTTGGTCCCAAAGTTTATCCGCAGCAAGGCGATTCTGGATCCACTGCTGTGTGGCAGGGAACCACGTTTTCCACCAACGGTCTTGACCATCGGTTGTCGTACTTTTGGACCAGTAAAAACGCCACGAAATCTGCGGGGACCGAGATCTGCTGCGTTCCGACATGCTGGACAGACTAAACTCCACTGAAAGCCGCAAACTAAGGAGACACTTCAAGAACTTGCAACGCACCGGAGCAAAAAACATTTAAATAATGCAGTGTTATTTTGGCTTAGCCTTGCAACTGCTGAGAAGCTGCTTCACTGCTTGGTGGGCCCAAACTCATCCTGGATGAGTTTAACAGGACACAAATGCTTCGAAACATAGTGGCAGGCAGGTGCACCTGTAGCCACTGCGAGCCTGCATTTTAGCGGCTGCTTTGCCACGAAACTGATATGGTTGTGGCACATTGGCAGGCGGCTTGACAAACCCCGGTAGGGGGTATGTAACTTCCAAAATGGGATCAAAGAATTTCGGAGCATCGGAAGCTGTTGGTTGAATCTCCGCAGAGGTTTTAGAAGTCTTCTTGGACTTCTTTTTCTTTTTTTTTCTTCTTCTTTGTACCATCATCGTCCTTAGGACGTTTCTTGCGCCTTTTGGAAACTGGCTCACAAGTCACATCAAAAGCAGAATGCCACGAAGACGTCGACGAAACAGGTGAAGGATCACGAGGGCCAATGGGTTGGTCCATGGCCACCGCAAAAGAGGCATCGCAAGAGCCACAAATTCCTACGGCAAAGGACTTATCCTGACATAGCTTTGCATGTGCAGGTTGTTGCGGCAATCAGAAAAGCACATAAACACGTAGCGAAATGTTTTCCTGCTGCACGAATTGATTCAGCTTGCGGCTGCGAAAGCAGCGGCTGCTGCCATGAGGTTTTCTTCCTCAGGTTCCTCTACATCTGGCAGCTCTATCTTAGGGGTTGCAGGATTACCCCATGGACCCCAGCTGTCGTCAGGAGGGGCATCTGCCAGAGCCAAAGCAGGCTCGTTACCGACAGCTCGGGGCCGAGTTCTGCGGCGTTGTCGGCTCTCTTGCTGAGGATAGTCAGCTTTGCTTCGTTCTGAAAGAACAAAGACAAAATCAATGCGAGCCGCCGCGAACCTAATTGCCCACCGTCTGTCCGAAGAGCAGCTGTGGACCAAGGCATGAAATCTCGCCAGATTGTTCTCATATCTGGTGCATGCATTCTTGCCCCTGATATGGTTGCTCGGCAATAAGCCTGCAAAAACCACTCCAGAACAGTTCTTGGTTGAGTGGTAACACTTGCAGGCGAGCTGTACAACTCCTGCACCCCAATTGGGGTTTGTTGTACTTCTGCCGTAGAAGGAAAACGTATCCTCTTGAGGTTCTAGGCCGGCTACACTATGATCCGTAGGTAGGATCTTGCCCGTAGCCAAAATTCCTGTGACCCCACGGGCCAAACTCTCAATGGTGGGAACTGGTTCAGATGCGAAAAGGCACTGAAACTTCACAGTAGGCAAAAAAGTCCGAATTTTGAAGCTTTCAGATCAACATCTCGGCAGGGAATCCCCTAGCTATATACAGATCGCGGAGTTCCTGCAATTGATGTTTCCGACTACTCGGAGGCCATGCATACTGTACAATCAAGGCTTTCCGAGATAAGTAACCTGAAACTCGAATGGACCAACTCCCTGCTGATCGTGGATTCCTGATAGACCAGGCTTTGTCTGGTTGCAGGTAAGTCACAGTCCTGTTGGCCATGTTGAGCCGGAAGCCCAGAAATTGATGATTCGTAACTTCTTCCAGCTGGATGGTCCCTCCGTAGAAAGAGAGGTGTTGAAAACCTTTCATGCATGGATGCGACAGAAAGGTCTCGTCGCATTCAACAAGTCGATTGTCAACATACCTACAGACAAACAGTTCCGACGCTTGGTTGTCGAAAAACCTAGCTGAACTCAGGAACTGATGCCATTCTCTTTGCCAACAAGATTCTCTTTGCATCACTGGAAGGCTGCTGAGTACCGGGCTGATTTGATTGTCTATACACGTGCCCCGGTGTTGCCTGAACAACAGGCCAAGAGTGGTGAACACTCCTGCTTCAAAGGAAGTCTGTACAATGGCAGTCAAGTCGGAGACATGAAGAAATCGTATATGTTTGGCGCCCTTTGCCAGGGGTTTGCCTGGCCAAGCAGACTCACAGTTGGGCTGCTGTTTCAGGGATACCGTAATGTGTGGAGGGTATTCCTGATCGGTATAAAGCTGTACAAGCATTGACAAGGGATCCAAGATTTGCTGTCTAGGTACAGAGTTGAAAAATCCCACTAGATCATCGTTGACCTCAGCAAGATGCACCACTGGAGGGGTGCGACGAAGAAACTGATGCAGTCTCTTCCAAAGTTGAGGGGTGGTGGCTAGGCCCATGGCCTCAGGCCACACCAGGCGGACCATCAAAAGAATTGCTTGCGCAGCTGCAATCAACAACTTCTTGATGCAGCTCTTGGAATACGATATTATCGTCCTCCCCTTCAAAAATTCTTTCTTCCTTTTGAGAAACACGAACCCAACCGGTAGGGTGCCCGAAGCATTGATTCCCCAGCGATATCGTCTCTTCAATGTGCCGGGAATCTGTTGGAAAACTTGTTGGTTCCACAGTTCTTTTGAACCTTCCACAGGTTCAAAAACATCCGGATCCTGCCAGGTCTTCATGGCAGCTTGAAGGTAGAACTTGGGACAGAAGACCATAAGATGATTCGGTTCACGGTCTTCACAATGCACAATAAAGTGTCGATGCAATAAGTTGCGAGCAGCGGAAACATCCTTCCACGTGAGCCGACTTTCTTGCTCAGGTGATCCAGGTGCTTGCTCCATTGCTGCTCGAGAAACTGCTGGAAAGTTCGATCTACACCCTTGGGAAGACAATGTTTGCGTCTCCAAGATGCAAACATACGGGTGTTGTGGTTGAAAAATTCTCGTTTAGACGGAAAAAACGCTGAGGATGCACTGCCACTCCCTAATTTTTCACAGGAGTGGTGTAAGCTACCCAGCTGCTCAATGCCTGCTACAGCATGGCCCCTGGTGAGGCACTGTTCTGGCAGTTGTTTGGTGTAATAGCTGCAAGGACACGGGGCATCAGCAACACAATGAGTCTGCAACCACTGATCCCAGTCTTTGAAATTGTGCAGAAAGTCTTTGAGAGACTGATGGGGTTGCTCCCTAACTTTGCACACCGGCAAATGAAAAAGGTATAAGAATCGGCTTGTGTGCCAACGCAAGCTTTCGGATCCATCTAGACACATCTGACCCGAAGCTTGAGGATGCTGTGAATTTCAACTGCAAGCCTAAGGCAGCCGTGGGCCAGGGCATATTGCGATACTGACAAACACTCCGGAGTACTTTCCTGGCTTTGCTTTTGCCAGGCGCTTCCAAACAGTTGCTCAACCGAATCAGAGAGTAAATCTCATCAGGAAGGTATCGGTCGCTTCGCAGCTTTCTTGCCTCTTCAAAGGGGGCACGGCTGAAGCATGTAAGATTGAACAATATCTCCCATGCCGACCTTCTTTTTAGCTGAAAAGGAACGGGCTGAAGTTGCCTGTGGAGTTTCTTTCTCAGTTTTCCCCACAGTCTTAGCCCAAACCTGGAGGACACACTGTGTCGAACTCTCTTGTTGGGTCTAAAGCCCAATGCACTCCTCTTCAAAAAGGAGGTAATGTATGGGTGATTCAACTTGGGCTGCCACATCCCA
The DNA here is from genome assembly GCA_905221615.1 of Symbiodinium sp. CCMP2592. Classification (NCBI taxonomy): domain Eukaryota; class Dinophyceae; order Suessiales; family Symbiodiniaceae; genus Symbiodinium; species Symbiodinium sp. CCMP2592. The sequence continues at coordinate 475,172 of CAJNDT010004246.1, read as the reverse complement.
ATTAAGCAGTGCTCAGTAACCCATGCTTCTTTGTAGGTTGAGCACGGAGCAACAAGAAACAGAGTATACTGTTCGAGACACTGATTGGACACCCAATATCGAATTGCTAGCTCGGCCTGAGCTTCACCTCCGCTGGCCAGCTTCCTAGCGACTGAGAATCTGTTAGACTCTCTGCGAAAAACTGATTGGCTCGTGGATCCTATGTACATAAATGTGGAAGGCTGCCTGTAGTGCTCAATACTTGAAAAATGGCGCCAGTCCACAGCTGTCTTCATGTACACTGCATTCTGAGATTGAAATCGTGGCCACGTGTAGGTGGCAGGGTGGACCCGAAAATGCTGAAGCTTTTGTCGAATAGTTTCAGCATAAGACGAGAGGGAGCCATCTTGAAAGTAAAACAGCAACAGCAGATGAAGCAAGCCTTGGGCCCACAGTGCAGAGTCTTTATTGAAGCCCGAACAGTGGTGCAAAAAGAACGTCACAGCCTCTCCCAACACACAAATTTGCTGCTTGATTCCCTGTTTGCTGGAAGCAGCAAGATGTTGGCATTGAACTGCTAGTCAAGCAGTTTGAAATTGTGCAACAGCAATCACTGTAGACAGATTCTTAATCGACAGTCTGGATGCCAGCTTCGGATCCAGTCCGACATCTTTTGCAGCAGAGACCAGTTGGTCTTTGGAGGCTTCAGTTTTGAGAAGCTTCTGAACAGTCTGTACATGCTTGACGAGCAGCTGGTACTTGCCTTTAAACTCTGGCTTGTTCTTGTAAGTGGCCAGCCATTCAGTGACATGGTCATCTGTGGCTCCTTTGGGACGTGTTTCCAGCTTTCTTTGAGGGTCCTTAAGGAGCTTTTCAGCTTCCATTTGGGATTCCGGCTCAACAATAGGCATGGCGGGCTTTGCCCTTCTTTCTGAGTCTGGCTCAGGATCTTCAGTTGCTTTTCTCTTCAAAGGGGACATTGCAATGCCATGCTCAGCCAGTTTGGCTTTGGCTTTGGCGAGCTCTTCAGAGGCATCCGAATTTGTGACAGGCGCCTTGGCCAAAACACAATTCAAAAGTTCTTGAGCAAGCGGTTCCATGAATCGCATTGCTTTCTTGTGTTTGTCCGGCGGTGCGGAGCTATGGCAAGCTTTTGCTGCCTCATCAATAGAAACACCACTCTCACGAAGCTTCTTCAACAACGCTGTGATGAGCACCGATTCCTGGCCACTTCGAGCCCAGACGATACTCTGATGCCGTCCTTCCGACAGCAACCGGAACGAGAAATCTCCAAGGCCTCGGTGGGAAAGCTCAAAGGCACGGATGTCACTGACATCTCGGCCGGCTAACCCTTCTTTCCGGGACCACTCTGTTGGTTGAACCAACTTGTGCAGCACATGGGCACCTTTGCCCAAAGGGGTCTTGTCGTAGTGCTGCTGATCAGAAACAAAAGAAGACGGCAACGTAAAAGATTGATAAGTGGGGCTGGCTACATGCTCCCACGACTTCTCAGAGTATTTGGAGTCCCATTTGTCTTCTTTGTTCCATCGATTCCATTGTTGTCTGTTGTCCCAGCTGCTGCTGGAATCGCTGGTTGACCATGATGACCAGGAGGCCATGGCGAGATAAGTTGTCCAGGGGAGAACAGTTGCTTGATCAGACTGACGGCTGTTGTGAAACGAAAGGGCATCAGTCCTGTCTGCAACTAAGCGATCAGGCCTTGAACTGAGGCATGGTTACCCCGTAGAAACATATTGTGGCCACCAGCTGGATTCGCTATCCCCAGGTGCACCACTGCAGGTACGCTTGCACTGCAAGCGCAGAAGCGTCTTCGTTGGCTGGAGACTTCTGTGTTGCACTCCAGCCCCCTGCAAAACGGATTGATTGAATGGCAGTAAACCTTGGCAAACAGGTGTTCCACACACACAGACAGACACACACAGACAGACACACACACACACACACACACACACACACACACACACACACACACACACACACACACACACACACACACACACACACACACACACACACACACACACACACACACACACACACACACACACACACACACACACACACACACACACACACACACACACACACACACACACACACACACACACACACACACACACACACACACACACACACACACACACACACACACACACACACACACACACACACACACACACACACACACACACACACACACACACACCACACACACACACACACACACACACACACACACACACACACACACACACACACACACACACACACACACACACACACACACACACACACACACACACACACACACACACACACACACACACACACACACACACACAACACAAAACACACAACACACACACACACACACACACACACACACACACACACACACACACACACACACACCCACACACACACACACACACACACACACACAGACACCATAAAAACAAAAAACACCACCCAAACCCCCCCCCCCCAAAAAAAAAAAAAAAAAAAAAAAAAAAAAAACTACACACAGACACCCGACCCAGAGACCCAGAGACTAAGGACGCAGAGACCGCAGAACTCCGAGACCAGAGCGCAGAGAACGCAGAACGCAGAGACCGAGACGCAAGAGGACGCATAGACGCAAAGACGCAGAGACGCAAGAACCAGAACGCAGAGACGCGAGACGAGAGACGCAGAGACGCAGAGAACCAGAGACGCAGAGACGCAAGACGCATAGAACGCAGAGACGCAGAGCCGCAGAGAGCGCAGAGACGCCGAGACCAGAAGACGCAGACCGCAGAAGAGCAGAGACGCAGACACGCAGACACGCAGACACCAGACCCGCAGACACGCAGCAACGCAGACACGCGCCACGCAGACCCCCAGACACGCAGACACGCAGACACCATACACCAGACACGCAGACACGCAGACACTCAGACACGCAGACACCAGACACGCAGAACACCAGACACGCAACAGCAACACGCAGACACTCAGACACCAGACACGCAGACACGCAGAACCGCAGACACGCAACGCAGCACGCAGACACGCAGACACGCATACACGACAATACCCGCATACACGCAGACACTCAGACACGCAGACACTCACGACACGCAGACACGCATACACGCAGACCACAGACCGCAAGACACAGACACTCAGACACGCAGACACGCAGACACGCTACACGCCGACACGCAGACACGCAGACACGCAGACACTCAGAACACTCAGACACCAGACACGCAGACACCAGACACGAGACAACGCAACACGCATACACGCAGACACGCAGACACGAGGACACGCAACACTCAGACACGCATACACGCGAACAACGCAGACACCAACAACGCAACACGCAGACACGCAGACACTCAGACACGCAAGACACACAGACCACAGACAACAACACACAACCACCAGACACACAGACAACACAGACACACAGACACACAGACACCCAGACCACCCCCGACACACAGACACACAGACACAAGCACACAACCACAGACACACAGACACACAGACCACAACCCACGACACACATACACCAGACCACAGCACACACAGACCCACAGAACCCAGACCCCATACACACATACCACACAGACACACAGACACACAGACCACACATACACACAGACACACATACCACATACACACATACACACAGACAACACAACCACAGACCACATACACACAGCACACACAGACACACAGACACACAGACACACACACAGACACACAGACACACAGACACACAGACACAGACCACACACATACACACGACACAGATACACACAGACACACAGACAACAGACCACAGACAGACAGACAGACACAGACAGCAGGCAGACAGTCAGCAGGCATGCAGGCAGACCAGTCCAGGAAGCCAGGCATGCAGGCAGCAGGCGGCAGGCAGAAGGCAGGCAGGGGCAGGCATGGCAGTCAGGCAGGCAGGGCATCAGCAGGCAGACAGACAGACAAACAGACCAGACAGACAGACAGACAGACAGACAGACAGACAGACGACAGACAGACCAGACAGACAGAGACAACAGACAGACAGACAGACAGACCACAGACAGACAGAAGGACCGACAAGACGACAGACAGATACAGACAGAGACGACAGAGACAGACAGACGACACAGACAGACAGACGACAGACAGACAGACCGAGCAGACAGACCAACACACAGACCACACACAGACAGACAGACAGACAGACAGACAGACAGACAGACAGACAGACAACAGACGACAGACAGACAGACATACAGACAGACAGACAGACAGAACAGACAGACAGACAGACAGACAGACAGACAGACAGCAGACAGACAGAGACAGACAGACAGACAGACAGACAGACACCACACACAGCACACACACACACACACACAGACAGACACACACACACAGACAGACACACACACACACACACACAGCACACAACACAGACACACACACACAGACACAGACAAGACAGACAGACACACACACACAACACAGACACACACTCGAAACACCCAGGCTTCCATGGTGGAATGTTCATCCGTGTCGGAATTCACTCAGCATAGAGTTTCAATGCTCCGCTGAGACATCAATAAAAAAGCGCTGTCAGTGGGGGCTTCAACACACACACACACACACTCGTGCAACTCTTGAACTGCGACCACGCCCTCGCAACTCCCCGCAATGCAACACAAAGCCCGCACCGCTCCGCCCCGCCCGCTCCGCCCGCGCCCGCGCTCGCGCGCTCGCGTGCCCGCGCCTCCGAGCGCCCACGGCGCCCCCGTGCACCTCTGCGTCCGAGCCCCCCCATGCGCCCCCACACCCTCCACATTGTTGCTTGATGGCTCGCGCAGTGCTCCTTGCTGCAGGAACGTGACACTGCTGGTTTCGGATCTTCAGCATCGGCTGGGCTGGCTGTCCGATGCAAGTTCGAGGTCGCTCATGGAATATGTGCTGTGTTTCTTTGAATTCCTCGATTGATCGATATTCTTAGATGCTCCACGAGGTATGCAGCAAGGCTAAAGGGCTATGTCGACACGCTACATCCTCGACTCAGCACCTTGGCTGGACCCGTCTCTGGCGAGAGAGCCGGGAGGAGGAGGGAGCGCTGTGGAAGTCCAGTCCCAGGTAACGCATGCAACAACGCTTCTCTTCGAACGTTACTTGGCAGTCGCAGGTTTGCCGATATGTTTTCAAGTTGATACACTGATTAGAAAAGGGCTCCTTCAAGCCTCCTGACTTGTTCTGGTCAGTGCTGGAGGCAAAGAAATGCTTACCAGATCTCAACTTGCTTCAAGTTAGTCTCATCTCAGGCATTCCGCTGGGATTTGATTCAATGCTCCTTCTCCGGTGCTTTCAAACTGCTTGCCGGATGGGCCATGCTCATTGTACCACTGAGGGACGACCTGCGCAAAGAGATCCTGAGCGAGATGAGCTCGCGGAGGTGCAGCTACTTTGCTCATGGCGAAGATCTGCCGTATCTTGTGAGTCGCTGTACCCTCTAGACTCTAGTGACTCTGGTCGGCGTGAATTTTCGCAGGCGTGCAGCGACTCTCAGCAGCCTCACAACGGCTGCACGGCTGCAATGCTCACGCCGATGCTGTTGATCCAACCCCCGTTATTGAGTCCAACCCCCTTGAGCCGCCCTCAACTTCCACAGCCTGCCAAAGCTTCCGCTCAAGCCCCCTAAACCGAAGCCGTGACCCTCCCCTAGGGCCGCCCCAGCGATGTCAAGGACATTGGACATCGCATCTCCACGCACAATGCCGCGTCTTGGCCTGCAGAGTTCGGGATATTCTGCTCATATACAATGAAGGCGATGCTCGGCCGTGGAAGGAGAGTTTCGGAGCTTGTGAGGGCTGCACAACGGCCAAATAATTTAAGGGGAGGCAGGTGTAAGGGCATGTCAGGGCGTGGTGTACAACAGCGGACAGCCATGGCAGCTGCTGGACGTGTTTCTTGCTTGCATGCTAAGGTGCGGCCGATGATGAACCGGAATAGCCAAATGAGTTGGGGGGTGTTTAAGATATATCATGAACTGGGATCGCCAAATGACGGGGCGTGGTTAAGATGTATGATAACCGAAATCGCCAAATGACGGGGCGTGTTTAAGATACATGAAGAATCGGAATCGCCAAATGCCGGGGCCTGATTGAAGTATATGATGAACCGGAATCGCCAAATGAGTGATCGTGTCGAAGATACATGAACCGGAATCGCCAGATGAGGGATGTGTTTGAGACATGTGATGAGCCGGAGTCGCCAAATGAGAGGGCGTGTTTAAGATGTACGAGGACCTGGACTCGGCAAATGAGGGGGCATGTTCAAGATATATGATGACCCGGAATAGCCGAATCACGGGGCGGGTTCAAGAAATATGATGAGCCGGAATTGGAGTTCGGGGGGGGGGGGGGGTTGTAGGGAACCGGAATCGCCAAATAAGGGGGGGGGGCTTAAAATGTATGATGACCCGGAATCGCCAAATCACATGATTCCCAAAGACAACCAACCAACAAGCATTCAGACAGAGAGAGCCATGGCAGCTGCTGGAGGTGTTTATTGCTTGCATGCTAAGGTGGGGCCGACAGCACCGATAGTTCGAGTGGACGCCAGCACAAACACTGCTGTCGCTTGGCAATTCTGTTCACGGGCTCCCGTGGCTAATGGTTCTGGACGCGAGTGTCGCAAGCAGCACTTTTCTGGCGAACTATCGCGCCTTTATGCCCCGCATGGTGTGGCTGCTATGAGTCTTGCATACCAAGGCGGGCCAGGCAGGTATCTCGGGGCCCGCGACAACCACCACCAGCGCCGCTTGACAATGAATTTCTGGGAAGCTTCGGGGCATTGACGGGGGTTCGCAGCACAGGGCAGTAGCCGTGGTCGCCGGTTGGTTGCACGGTAGAAAAGTGAGGCTAAAGATGCCTTTAAGGGTGCGCTTTTCAGGGTGCAGATGTCGCGGCTTCTGTGCTCCTTGTAACCCGTTGAAGATCAATGCGATTGTTATGGTTGGCATTCCCAGCATACGCTCATGCCGTAGCAATCCAACTGCGGCTTGAGCATCTCCCTCGCGTGCTGGTTTCATGCAGCAGAGTCGGAACATGCGCCTGCAAGCAGAAACCATCGTCAGAAGTTTCGTGAATCTTCGCCTAGGTTTCTGCGGTCATTCCCGATACTCGGCCGTTCAAGGAGTGGTTCGGAGCGTGTGAGGATTGCTTAAGGGCCGAAGATGCTAAGAGGAGGCAGCAGCATGTAAGGCTACGTAAGGGTGTGGTGTCCGTATATCTCCTCTCACAGTGCCATCCTCTGCACCAACAATCGCGAACAGAGAGAGCCATGGCAGCTGCTGGAGGTGTTTATTGCTTGCATGCTAAGGTGGGGCCGACAGCACCGATAGTTCGAGTGGACGCCAGCACAAACACTGCTGTCGCTTGGCAATTCTGTTCACGGGCTCCCGTGGCTAATGGTTCTGGACGCGAGTGTCGCAAGCAGCACTTTTCTGGCGCACTATCGCGCCTTTATGCCCCGCATGGTGTGGCTGCTATGAGTCTTGCATACCAAGGCGGGCCAGGCAGGTATCTCGGGGCCCGCGACAACCACCACCAGCGCCGCTTGACAATGAATTTCTGGGAAGCTTCGGGGCATTGACGGGGGTTCGCAGCACAGGGCAGTAGCCGTGGTCGCCGGTTGGTTGCACGGTAGAAAAGTGAGGCTAAAGATGCCTTTAAGGGTGCGCTTTTCAGGGTGCAGATGTCGCGGCTTCTGTGCTCCTTGTAACCCGTTCAAGATCAATGCGATTGTTATGGTTGGCATTCCCAGCATACGCTCATGCCGTAGCAATCCAACTGCGGCTTGAGCATCTCCCTCGCGTGCTGGTTTCATGCAGCAGAGTCGGAACATGCGCCTGCAAGCAGAAACCATCGTCAGAAGTTCCGTGAATCTTCGCCTAGGTTTCTGCAGGCATTCCCGATACTCGGCCGTTCAAGGAGTGGTTCGGAGCGTGTGAGGATTGCTTAAGGGCCGAAGATGCTAAGAGGAGGCAGCAGCATGTAAGGCTACGTAAGGGTGTGGTGTCCGTATATCTCTGCACCAACAATCGCGAACAGAGAGAGCCATGGCAGCTGCTGGAGGTGTTTATTGCTTGCATGCTAAGGTGGGGCCGACAGCACCGATAGTTCGAGTGGACGCCAGCACAAACACTGCTGTCGCTTGGCAATTCTGTTCACGGGCTCCCGTGGCTAATGGTTCTGGACGCGAGTGTCGCAAGCAGCACTTTTCTGGCGAACTATCGCGCCTTTATGCCCCGCATGGTGTGGCTGCTATGAGTCTTGCATACCAAGGCGGGCCAGGCAGGTATCTCGGGGCCCGCGACAACCACCACCAGCGCCGCTTGACAATGAATTTCTGGGAAGCTTCGGGGCATTGACGGGGGTTCGCAGCACGGGGCAGTAGCCGTGGTCGCCGGTTGGTTGCACGGTAGAAAAGTGAGGCTAAAGATGCCTTTAAGGGTGCGCTTTTCAGGGTGCAGATGTCGCGGCTTCTGTGCTCCTTGTAACCCGTTGAAGATCAATGCGATTGTTATGGTTGGCATTCCCAGCATACGTTCATGCCGGAGCATTCAACTGCGGCTTGAGCATCTCCCTCGCGTGCTGGTTTCATGCAGCAGAGTCGGAACATGCGCCTGCAAGCAGAAACCATCGTCAGAAGTTCCGTGAATCTTCGCCTAGGTTTCTGCGGGCATTCCCGATACTCGGCCGTGCAAGGAGTGGTTCGGAGCGTGTGAGGATTGCTTAAGGGCCGAAGATGCTAAGAGGAGGCAGCAGCATGTAAGGCTACGTAAGGGTGTGGTGTCCGTATATCTCCTCTCACAGTGCCATCCTCTGCACCAACAATCGCGAACAGAGAGAGCCATGGCAGCTGCTGGAGGTGTTGATTGCTTGCATGCTAAGGTGGGGCCGACAGCACAGATAGTTCGAGTGGACGCCAGCACAAACACTGCTGTCGCTTGGCAATTCTGTTCACGGGCTCCCGTGGCTAATGGTTCTGGACGCGAGTGTCGCAAGCAGCACTTTTCTGGCGAACTATCGCGCCTTTATGCCCCGCATGGTGTGGCTGCTATGAGTCTTGCATACCAAGGCGGGCCAGGCAGGTATCTCGGGGCCCGCGACAACCACCACCAGCGCCGCTTGACAATGAATTTCTGGGAAGCTTCGGGGCATTGACGGGGGTTCGCAGCACGGGGCAGTAGCCGTGGTCGCCGGTTGGTTGCACGGTAGAAAAGTGAGGCTAAAGATGCCTTTAAGGGTGCGCTTTTCAGGGTGCAGATGTCGCGGCTTCTGTGCTCCTTGTAACCCGTTGGAGATCAATGCGATTGTTATGGTTGGCATTCCCAGCATACGCTCATGCCGTAGCAATCCAACTGCGGCTTGAGCATCTCCCTCGCGTGCTGGTTTCATGCAGCAGAGTCGGAACATGCGCCTGCAAGCAGAAACCATCGTCAGACGTTCCGTGAATCTTCGCCTAGGTTTCTGCGGGCATTCCCGATACTCGGCCGTGCAAAGAGTGGTTCGGAGCGTGTGAGGATTGCTTAAGGGCCGAAGATGCTAAGAGGAGGCAGCAGCATGTAAGGCTACGTAAGGGTGTGGTGTCCGTATATCTCCTCTCACAGTGCCATCCTCTGCACCAACAATCGCGAACAGAGAGAGCCATGGCAGCTGCTGGAGGTGTTTATTGCTTGCATGCTAAGGTGGGGCCGACAGCACCGATAGTTCGAGTGGACGCCAGCACAAACACTGCTGTCGCTTGGCAATTCTGTTCACGGGCTCCCGTGGCTAATGGTTCTGGACGCGAGTGTCGCAAGCAGCACTTTTCTGGCGAACTATCGCGCCTTTATGCCCCGCATGGTGTGGCTGCTATGAGTCTTGCATACCAAGGCGGGCCAGGCAGGTATCTCGGGGCCCGCGACAACCACCACCAGCGCCGCTTGACAATGAATTTCTGGGAAGCTTCGGGGCATTGACGGGGGTTCGCAGCACAGGGCAGTAGCCGTGGTCGCCGGTTGGTTGCACGATGTTGCACGGTAGAAAAGTGAGGCTAAAGATGCCTTTAAGGGTGCGCTTTTCAGGGTGCAGATGTCGCGGCTTCTGCGCTTCTTGTCACCTGTTGAAGTCCTGTTGAAGATCAATGCGATGGTTATTGTTGGCATTCCCAGCATACGCTCACGCCGGAGCAATCCAACTGCGGCTTGAGCATCTCCCTCGCGTGCTGGTTTCATGCAGCAGAGTCGGAACATGCGCCTGCAAGCCGAAACCATTGTCAGACGTTCCGTGAATCTTCGCCTAGGTTTCTGCGGTCATTCCCGATACTCGGCCGTGGAAGGAGTGGTTCGGAGCGTGTGAGGAATGCTTAAAGGCCGAAGCGGCACCAACAATCACAAACATAGAAAGCCATGGCAGCTGCTGGAGGTGTCTCTTGCTTGCATCCTAAGGCGGGGCCGACAGCGCCCATAGTTCCAGTGGTCGCCCACGCAAATTCTGCTGCCGCTTGGCAATTTCTGTTGATGGGTTCATGAGCAGGGCCAAGAAGTGCAAGTGACAGCAATTAGCAGCACGGCACGCAGAGCCGCACTCGAGTCTAGTCGCCGAGACTTTTTGAGCGGCTGCTCGGCTGCTCGTATTTGAGATGCTGCTTCGTAGGATTACGAGAAGCCATTTTTTGCACGCAAAGGAAGGAGCAGGAAAGGCGTGCTTCTGGGGTCTGACCGGGAGTGGCGTTGTTCAACTTTCATGAGGGCTGTAAAACAAAGGTTCTTGAATTGCAGACTCATGGAAGACACTTGTGTCGTGCGGGGGCATTTGTGAGACATGCTTTCGTGTTGCGTATTTGGAAGAAGCCCTCAGCACTGACATGTCAGGCATCGGACAGATACAACTGCACTTCCCTTGATTGACATTTTTTCTTTCAGTTCTGTTACTGGAACCGCCGCTTCAACGTAATGTCGTGGAGGTGTAGCACCTAAGGCCGCTACACTATCACTTCTCAGATCAGCGGTGATCAAGATTTGTTTCGAGTTCAACCAGTCATGGGTATAACTGGGTGTATACAGGATCGAGAAGTCGAGCACTGTATCTGCCAAATAGTCCGATGCACAGTTTCGCCCGAGTTTGCATTCGCAAGGTCTCGCTTGAACGACCCCAGCATTCGACACACTGCACATAGAGTTGAAGTTGACCAGCATCACAAATTCAAAAGTCGTCAACGTCGCATCCTACTCATCTCGGATTGGCAGCGAAGTCGATCTCTTTTTTTGCAGACCGGGTAGATTGGTGGGTTTTCAGTTCCCTTCATGTTGCAGACTGGGCAGGGCAGCCCAGTTAAACTTTTGCCTCCAAGTCCGCCACTACCAGTGCCTCCAGCAACTGTTGCAGTGACGCACTTTGTACCATGGCAGCTCTGCTGCCTCGGATGCTTCGCCTATAGTGCCAGGTGGTTCACATGCCGCAGCATCCACAGCTCCGCGTTGGACAAAAGCCATCAGCCGAGGCCATATGTAGTCCCTAGTCATCCGCAGTCTGTACCCGAAAGCGGTTTCGTGCAAACCTGCGCAGAGGGTTTCTTCGTTTGCTGTTTTGCTGGTCTGCCCACTGTTCATGAGCCCGCCCAGCACTTCGCTCGCCTCGTCGCAGGTCAATGAGACGACAAATGTAACAGTGGATTGTGTTAATGCCACAAACAACGAGACTGTCTGCCTTTCAAGTGCCACTTTGCTGAATGAGACTGTGCCAAATGAACGCTACAGACTTTCAGTGACATGACGTGCCCCGATTGGTTTGTCGCGGATGGTTGGAGAGCGCAGAAGGCTGTGCTGACACAAGGGTGGCCATGACAAGGCTTGCCGCTATAGCAATTCTATGCAATTCTCGACCTGAAAACATTAACCATACAGTAGTCACTGCCGTATAGAGGGTTGTAAAGCCGAAAAAACAAACAATGACTCCTGGCCAGCACGACGTAAACTGACTCGCGGCACCCGCGACCGGCGTCACCCACTTCGCATCTGCACATATGTTAGCAGAGTGTCCTCCAACCACATTCCGAGGATGCCACAATGCTCCGGAATGTCGCAGCCTGACCAGCGAGAATGCCTGATCAAACGACGTGCTCCCGACCATACACCAAGGTCGAACCGATGAACACCAAGGAACTCTTTGCAAAGGCCACTTGGCCAAGGAGACTGTGCGGTCTGATCTGCTGATGCTTCAAGGCTTATGGGGCTTCAACCCTGCTCGATCACCAGAAAGAGAGCTACCTTTATGCAGCTTGCCTTTCCAGCAGTTGCAGCTTCAAACGCACCTGGTGCTCCACCCAACATCAGTTTGATCTTCCAGGGAATGAAGGAGCTCGAAGAATGCCGAAAGATTGTAAAGAGCGTCAATGGGACTGCGGTGCCGACTGCAGCCGCTCGGAAAGCACATGGACATTGGTTCAGCAACCGAAGCTTCCAACGTTACAGACTTACAGGTGTCGTCCTGCAATTGGGGTGCGCAGCTGCTTCGGAACTTTTGTCATTGCTGAGGTACGTCAGGTATCCAATGATCCCCTCAAAATCTCGATGCCTTGCATCTTCGACCCGCAAGCTACCTTGTTGTGTGATCATTGGTCCCTGGACTCCTACGAGAAGGTACGCCCAGTGTGGTGAGTCCACCGTAAAAGTCAGGCTGTCTTGATGTCAAGCTCGGCTGAGGTGTGCTTGCAGGCGGCTTGGATGGTTGGACTGGCGCTGACTCTGGCAGCGCTTGCGGGGTCAACCCTGGCTGGGCCCAAGATCAGGAACATGTTTGGCGAGTCGCGGGCACCTCGCATTTCGCTTTGTGCATGTTCAACTCTGAATACAGCAAACACGAGAGTCTTCATGTGCATTCCCTGGCGAGCAAATTGTAAGGAGGCGTCCACGCTTTCGAAGGACGACATCAACCGAATGGAGGCAGAGGCCGTCGTGAACGTCATCTACGGAGATTCCACGGCAACTGTTGCCAAAGTCATTGAGATGGTGTTCAATGTGTGCACTGCAACTCGGCCCCTGCGAGACACGGCAGTTAACGATCATGTCACGAGCACAGTGGCGAAACGGGAACTGATGCATTTTTCCAGGTCGTGATACCCATCTCCAATGTGGCCATATATGCACTTGCTACGGAGGACAGCTGCTTCAAGCATCATGCTTTGCTGCTCATGTGCTCAAGTCGGTCGTGTCTATGAGCCCAGTTGCGACCTGCACCGCCCCTGCCAGAAGACTTACTTTCCCACTTCCCAAGGGCACGGAATCTTCCAGTTTTGCTCCATGCCTGCACGAGTGATGCATGGCTTCACCTCGTGAGAGAGCCTCTGCCAGTAAAGCTTGTATATAGGCCCAGCAATGCTGTTCTTTGGTTCGGCCAAGGTGCGGACTGGCATGACGCCTGGTTGCTGGGATCCATTTGCCTGCTGATCTTCTTTCAGGTTCGCATGCCAGCTTAGGCGTCGTGTTTCCATGTGACACCTGAAGCAACTAATTGCTTCCATGGTGTGCAAGCCCATAGCCCCGGTGAGGCTGTGAGGGCAGCAGCATCCAGGAGAAGCCCACGATTCTGTGGCAGCGGGAGCTTTGCGTGGTTGGTGTACCTCTTGACGGATGTCAGCTCCATAGCTGACAGTGCTTCCGAGCTGCAGCGTTACATTACAAAACTTGGTGTGGTGCTCTTTCTTGAAAAACCGGAGCGGCTCTGTGATGGATGTGAATTCATGTGCAATCTCAGGCGGCCGTCGGGCTGTCGTCCTATTCCTTCTTGTATTGCAGAGCCGTCCACTGGAACTGGATGATCTTGTCCTTCGTTCGTGTGATCGAATCCCTGGGACACTGGGGCGTAGGCGTGAACTTCCATGGCTTCACGCAGGCTGGAGACGCCCGGTGCTCAGACACAAGTGCACCAAAAGGCAGAAGCATTTGCTTGCCGTACAGAGAATGAGGTCGCGAGTGCGAGCTCTGCAAGTGTTGACTCGCACTGTTGCTTGTACCGGAATAAGGGCAGAGACGACCGTCGAATGCTAATTGCAATGAGTGGCTTTGGTCTGGTGATGTGGGTGTTGATCGGAGCCTTGGACGATCTGCACATAATTGCTCCTTCGCATGTTGATGTTCTTGTCTTGTCGTGTCCTGCTGGTGCAGGAAGCTTGTACTATGCAGTGAACAGCCAGAACAGTGCAAGCGAGCCTCTTGTCTTAATGTAATCGTGACATGTTTAGAGCGAAATGCGTGAATTTCATCAGCCCGAGAGGTGGGTAACAGCCGTTCCTTCTTGGCAACGCTTTGAATCCATTCCATCTTCCATGTTCTTTGCCTTGCTGAACCTCTACAAGAAGAATCCACTGGCTCTTGTGACTTGGCATGGGAATGGTCCTGGCATGTGCAGATGCGCACGCTGCGTTTCCAGAGCCTTCGAGCTCTTAGGCCTTCGACAACTTCCACGAGCAGCTGCTGGTGATCTTCGTGAACGTCGCTTGCGTGGTCATCTCAGTATCGTGGCGTCGTGGCGTGCTGACCTTTGAAAGTTTAGACCGAGAGCCACGACAGGTTCCAGTCTTCGCGTTGGTGGCGGGCATGCTGCTTGACACAGACGTGGTTGGTGGCTTCGGGGTGTTATTGCGCACTCTTCCGAGCAGCGCAGTCTGGTTTGTCTAAAACTGCACGTGCTGGCAAGGATTGGCAGCGCAGTTACCAATGCAGTATGTGCCAAGGACCTGTGGGACTGTGACAGCTAGGCAGCGACTGTCAAGAGCAACTCAGGCAGAGCAGTCCACGTGCAATAAACAGTTGGCACGATACGGTATCCTGCCACGTGGGGACGCGATGTGGCGGAAATCCGCATGATCATGAGTGTAACAGTCAACCGAAATTGAACCGCGCCCTGGGAATGTCTGGAGTCCGGGAAGGACCTCTTAGATTCGGAGGGCCGCAATGCTTGGCAGACCCGCAGACATGCCGCCCCAAGCATGTGTGCTGATGCTGCGGAATCGATGTGTGACACCCCCTTCTCCACAGCTGTAACACAGTAAAGCAGAGCTGCACGAAGTATGGTCCGAGAGCAGACGAAAAGATTCGATGGTCTTTCGGTTCGGCAGAAATAGAAAAAAGCAGGCTGCTTCGGAACATTCCTTCGACTTCAGCCCAGAATCATACCAGCCCGGACTGATTAATCTTGTCTGCGTTTGGCCGATTCACCTCCAGGATCCCAGAGACAACAAGCTGCAAGAGGAAGAGGCGAATGCTGCTGGAGCTGGCGGTGGCGACGAGTACGAGGAGGAGGAAGAGGAGGAAGAAGAGCCGTTGGGCCGCAGACATCATTGGCAGGCGGGCTTCAATGGTGTTTCAGCGCATTGAACTGCTCTGAAGGCAGGAAGAGGATCCAGTTGTGGAAGTTGTCGAAGATGTCAGAGTGGCGAACATCTCAGTGCTGGAGCAGTGGCGCCGCATTCTCCATTCATGGCAAGAATATTTCCTGAGCCTGACGTGGGAAGACAACCTCCATCCAGTGCCTCATCAGATTTAAGCGATCTTCTGAAGCCGCTTTGAGCAAGCATACACACCAAATGGCAAGAGGGAACTGAGTAATTGGCTTCTTGGCACTGTCGGGTTGGCAAATTTTCATTCCTGCAGCTGCATACACACATGTATGAGTACCATGATTTCTCAGTACCTTCAGCTTCGTCCAGTTTTCTCTCCGAGCGATGACTTCCTGCTTGCAGTTTGAAGGTGATCATGGCCATCTTGGGTTTCGGATCGATCTTTTTCTATGGCGTGACCACCTCGTACAGGTACAACAATGGGACTCCCAGGTACTCGCTTTTGGAAGATTGTTCGGCGAGAAAGGTGCACTGCGCTTTCGCAGAGGTTCCCTCCTTGGGCCTATCCAGCAGTCGATGGAGCCATTGGAGCGGCCTTCCTGGCAGACTGGACTCTTGGGCATGACGTGGCCCAAAGCTACCCAAAATCGCAAACTCAAAGTGCAAGCGACAGGATCACGAGCTCCGCCCGTTCCGTCGCTGTAAGGGGAGACAGCAGCGAGGCGCCGGAGTTGCACCCAAGGTGCCAATGGCGCCTCCATTCAGCAGTCGCATGTCATCGCATGTCAGCAGGCTGCAGGCGTGGACACTGCAGAGGGCCTTGACACAGCCGACATGTCGCTTTGGTGCCTCTGCCGAGTGATGACGGATAGTGCATGGGGCACGTCCGTCGCAGCTCCAAGGAGACACACAGGCTACTTCATTGCTTCCGTGGCCGGCATCGTTCATTTGCTGTTGGTCGCATCTCGGCAAGCGAATGAGGCTGCATCGTCCCTGAAACCCTCGGCCCTGCCGTCAATCGCAATCACCAAACTCAACATACGTTTCCATTGCTGCAGAGTGGTCGCGGCGGGGTGCAGTGCAGTTTTCGTTCTTGCCAATAATCCTTTTGTATCCTTTTGTGGATTTCTTGAGCAGGTGGCGAATGGCCTTGAGGAGCCGCAGGACAAGTTTGTTTTCTGCCCCCAGGCAGCAGGCGCATCATTACCTCCATGCTTTTGGGCTCTGGTGCGACGCAGACCGTAAGTCCTATGGTAGGCTATGGCCAGTTGTCGTGCGGCTGTGAGAATGCATGCAAGCGCAACTTAGCACGACATCAACTTTTGCATCAGGAGGATGACCGCTGTAGGGTAGGTAAGTCGTAGCCAGCGGGAGGACCAGGCGACGGAATAACCTCCCCGCCGCTCGGAGCTTAAGCTCCTCGACTCCACCGGACATCCGCAAACGATGCCTCTGGTGAGAGTTGAGGAGCAAAATATGCCGGCAGGTACGGCCAGGGAGAAGTATCTCCACTTCTCTTCCCAACTTCGCGGGCAAAATCCTATGCCCAGCCCAGAAACAAAGGCGAGACCCGATTTTGATTTCGATGTGGAATCCCTTCAGGATGAGGTAGGCACCAGTTCGCAAGCCGGGAGCTGGCTCCGGATCCAGTTGCGCAGGGGCACCAGACAGCTGGATGTCGCAAAATGAAGCAGCCATCGAACTACCCGCGGGCGGACTCGCCCCGATTCGTTTGCCCAGGTCAGGCTGATGCGTGCTTATAAGGCTGAGCACTTTTGTGGCAGCCTTCAGAAGGCCCCTGTTGTACATCTGCCAGCAGAGCTTCCCCCTTGATTGAAAGAGCCGAACTGGTCGTGCGCACTGGCCAGCATTCGCTATCTCAGGCGATTCAGATGCCCCGGTTTTGCAGGCGAGGCGCCGCCGTCCAGACAGCCAGGAAGCCCGTCGTAGCAGCGGTAGAGCAAGACAATAACGGAGTTGGGTTTTCCCTACAAAGTGCTTCAGGGACAGGAGTGACGAAGAGCACCATGCATGGCCCGACGCTGGTGGGCGCACCTGCTTCACGTTCTGTGAAAAGATCACTTTGCGAAATAGGCTCTTGGAAGCCTTTTGGTTCGGACCATCAAGAAGGACTTCGAGGACCATGCCAGATGATCACCGGGCAGCTCACTGATAAGACCCGATTGGCAGCTCATGGCCCAACTCGGAGGGGCCACCGCCAGCCAAAATGTTGGCAGAATTGTCGCCGAGATCCTGGCGCCAAAGAAATCTTGTGAGACCCGCAGGGGCATTCGAAGAAAATGGTGGCTAAGAGGTGCTATCTCGGGCAGAAGACCGCATCATGGCCTTTACTGGCACAGACGACCTGTGGCTTCTCCCTACCCCGTGCACCTGTGGAAGTGGCGCAACACTCTCTCAGCGTTTGCATGGCAAAGCGAAGGGAGCATTTCCATGTTGTCTTGGAGATGCTGGCCGGCGTGCACGGCTGGCGAAACAAAATCTGTTGTTTTCACCAGCCTAGACTTTCGGGTTGTGTACCATGTGGCGGCAGGGAGGGCAGGCAGCAAATGGTTCAGCAGACTGGCCAGCCTGTCGTCGCTTGCTAAAGCGGGAAGGCGTGGGGCTCAACCACAATTCGTGAACTGGACCATTTTGGGGAGGGCTCATCAGGAAGGCGAGTCCTTGGGTAGCATTGGGTAGGTAGAGGCTACCGCATCGACGACTTTTCAGAGTTTGCCATGCCAGCTTGTGCTAGTGCCGCCTTCATGGCGGGCCCCTTTCTTTCTCCGGGCCTGTGGTTGATCCTTTCTTGTGTCGTTGCGGTGCGGTCATGTTCTACTGGCAAAACGGCCAGAACTTTGAAGCGACCATGAGCAGGGGAAGGTGGACGGTGCTGCATTTACCTCGATGAGCCAAGGGCTTTACTGGTGCAACAACTTCCCGTTTCCTCCCCCTTTCTTTCTCAGCCCCTGTCGCCGGCTTCTCGTGCCGAGGGGGCGGAGAGAAAGATGCCACACGTGGGAGGCAACCGCTCCGCTGTCTTTCGGGTGCAGATTCACTGGGCCTAGTACATGCCCCGTTTTGTGGTGAGACGCCGCTTCAATCCCTCGTTAAACTAGGCTGTGGTTCGCCCACTCATGTTGAGCTTGACCGCTGCTTCGGTCGAAAAACAATGCATCACGCTCTGTCCAAGACACGTTTCCCGGAAAGACTGACTGGCAATTCCCAAAGCCCACGTTCCAGTGATGGCACTTCTCTTCAGAACACCTGGTCTACTGACATGCTTGGTCGTTTCAGCTGCTACAGCGACAATGCAGCCCGAGCCACATGTGGTCGTGATAGATCATATCAGACGCCTCGTCGAGCATTCAGAGATCCGTCCCTGGGACGATTGTGTGAAACCGCACCAAGTCTGAGCTCGGGGGACAAGAGTTACGAAGCGGAATCTGCTCCATGAGTCTTTAGCTCGCGAGCCGAGCATGTGCTAAGTGATGACTCCACAGTCACCAGGTGGCAAACGACATGCTGGCAATCAACTTTCGTTTTCGTCTCGAGCAAGCTAAGGGCTACACAGCATCCGCTTTGTACATGGCTGTCATGTCTGTTGCATCTGCTTCTGAATTTCACACACCCCCAAAATGGCATGTACAAAGCTGTCTTTTTGCAGACGATAACAAACACATACATTACTTCTTCGTCCAGGTTTTGATCTTGTCGTCTTCAGTGATGATCGTTCTTCCTTCTCGCAAGGTTCTTCTCAACAAGGCTGCTGGTGCTCCTGCATTTGTCAAGCAGTCGGCCAACATCTGGTAGGTCGGAAGCCACCGCACGATCACATTGTCTTGAGCTACGTCCTTCTTCACTAGCAGCATCTCAATTGCTAAGCGTTTGTCCTTGATCGTCAGGACCTGGCCATTCAAGTGATCATATACCGGCTTGTTGTCAACACACACCGTGATGGGGATCTTATTACACCACTTGTCGTTGTTCTTCAGGTCATAGCTTTTATTGTTGGCTTCAGTCCACAGTGATCGCAACCATTTTGCTTCAGCTATCGCTCTGGAAAGGCTGAGAAGTTCAGCGCCCAACGTGGACGCCACCTGACAATCCTGCTTGTATGATCTCCACCTCAGTGGTGACACTGTTGCCCAGCGCCCTTTTCTGAGCTCTGGCGTCGTCGCCATCACAAGGTAACCACCCTGACTTTTCTTTTCGGTGGCATTGGCCCATGACGCGTCGCTCCACACACAGAACTCCACGTCTTCCACAGGCAATGGTCTGATCACGACCTCTAAGGAAGCATGATCTCGTGCCATGGCAATGACTTTGTTGACTTCTACTACATCTTTGACGCGAGCCTGTGCAACCTTTTGCTGTAGCAGCGAACAGTGTGCAGCAAGGTCCGGGCGACTACAGCTCACAAGCCAGTTGAGCTCACCCAGAGCTCCTCTCATCTGTCTTCTTTCGTCTTCATTCACGGCCTGTTCTCTCAGACGCCTTCTATCCTTGCTCAGATGGATGCACTCCACCTGTTCAGAATAATCTTTTTGACTGACATGAATGGCGAAGTCGTCATCTTGGTGTATTCGTCGCCCAAGGAACTCGCCCTCGCGCATTTTGAAGTGTTTGAAAGGGTAAATCTTCCTAAGCTGATCCATGACTTGTTTCTGAAAATTCCGAGACCCGCCAAAAATCAGATCGTCCACATGCAGAGCAATGACTCCATGTATCTCCGGTGCTCCGTTGTTGGAATCATGATAATAGAAAACACAAGGATCGAGTTGTGATTGGCAGCACCCTAGCTGAGTGAGTGTCTTAGTGATGGCTTCATTCCATGCCTTCGGGGCGTCCGCCAAGCCGTACACCGGCTTGAGCAATTCAATGATGCTGCCCGGTGTAATTCCGGGTATGCCGCCATCTGGCAACTGGACCAGCACTCGGCCCTTTTGACGTTGAATGGCATCGCCTCTCAAGAACGCCGCTTCAACGTCTCCTATACCCAGCTGCCATCGCTTACTTGCCATCAACTGCAACGTTGTCGACAATCCTTCAGGTGACAAGGTTGGGGCGGCAGTTTCGAGATCCAAGATGTCCGGATCAAGGTAGCCTCTTATGCACCACCGTGCCTTAACAAGCCCCTGCTTCACCTTCATCAGATCGTCTGGCCTCGTGATCACAAATCTGGACTTCAACACTCTGTCAGGGCCGCATTCATCTATCATTTTGGTCGCTTCCGCGCCAACATGCACACGCACAGAGCCTGTCGAGATCATTTTGGCCCACTCTGTAGTTTTGGCGCCTGGGAGATTGGCCTTTTCAAGAGCGGTCAACTCTTTCTCAGTGACTTCGGCCTTTCTCTTCTTTTTGATCTCCGCAACAAGCACCTCTTCAGACACAACCGCTTGCTCAATCATCAACGCCTCATCGCCGGACTCATCCATGATCACGTCCCTCGGAGCCGAGGCTCGCGAGGGTCTTCCTTCGTCAAGCACGCGCAAACTCCTGCGCATGGCCATTGTAAGCTCACTTGGCTGACGCATTGGACCATAGCCCCCAGTCTCAGCATGACGATGTGGCCGCACGGCCTCAACGTCAGGCTCTCCTTGTGGCTCTGATTCCTGAGGACTGGTTTGTCTGCCATGATGCTGCGCCTGAGTCGTCATGTCTTGGTCGTCTCCGTGAGGGGGCACAGTCACACCTGTGTCGGAGTTTATTGCAGCTGCCCCTTGCAGCCGTCCTGACACCGTTTGCATGCTCTCAAGTCCTTGTTCCGTCAAGCTTGTTCTCAAGGGCTGGTCCTCATCATCCACCTCCATAGGCATGGGTGCCCCTTCACTGCTTGGAAGTGGGTTCTGACTCTGCTCTGCCATCTCGCCACTGGGATCGGAAGTGAATCCTCCGACACTGCTGTCGCTGTCACGACCTGTGCCGTCAACATGATCCCTTTCATCATGAGGTGGCAACTCTCTCTTGTCAAGCTCAACAATGTTTCCAGCACCACGCTCACGCAAGTTATCACGACACACGCGCAACTCCTGCGGCAACAGTTTCAACAAGCTCTCTTGTTCCTCACTCAAACGCTTGACCTGTTCAGGGCAGCAACGGTATACTTTGGAACTTTGAGCAACCCAGACACGCGACCCCTTGCTTCCCAGGACGTGTCCTGGTCCATGCCAGTGCGCCTTCTGCTCACCAAGCCCCTTGCGCCAGATGTACACTAAGTCACCCATCTGCAATTCCGCATTCTTTGGCCTGGTTCGGTGAGCTGCTGCCTTACGCAACTTGGCCTCGTGATCTGCCTCCACGAAGGCTCTACGCGCTGCCTGCCTGATGGCATGTCGGCGCTCATAAGCCGGCTCGCCGACTGCAAGGCCCGACGCAAGGACAGCATTGTCATCACCTGAACCCATCAACCCAGGAACTCGCAACTCGGCACCCAACACATGCTGACTAGGACTATATCCATCACGCCTCACCAATGTATTATGTGCCTGAGTCAACTGATCAAACAACTCCTCTGCTTCCATCTTCGATTCCAACACAACACCAAGAAGAGCCTTGTTAAACGCTTCTTTCCAAGCACCACCGTGTCGCTCACACATGCCGTTCTGCCAAGGGCTGTGCGCGGCCGTCGTTTCATGCCAAGTGCCATCAGCCTCCATGGCACACGTGAAGTGTTCGGAGAACTCCGGCCCGCCATCCGTCCACACTTTGACTGGCGCACCTGCCCAACGTTTCCAATAGCGACGAAATGCAACACGAGTTCGCTTGGCATCCGCTCCTTTCCACATTGGCACCACCATCTGGTACCTTGTGGCGGCATCGACCACGTTTAGCATTTTGAGCTTTCGCCATGGAAGTTCGATTTCAAACGTATCCAACGCAACCACTTGATTGAATCGCCCCGCATGCTCAAGCTTGGCCACACCATGCGACTTCGCTCGGCCACCAACGTCACAAGTAGGACAGCTCAAACCCTTCGCCAACTTCAAACAACGTTCGGATGCCCTCACATTTTTGAGCATCGCAATCAACTTGGCCTGAGACGGGTGGCCTAGGTTTTCATGTATCCTTCGCAACACACGCATGACCTTACTCTCACTCTGATTGTCGGCAAGGTCCTCGGTCATGTGAACCCAAAACTGAATGGCACTCTCTCCTCTCTTCTCTCGCTCTCTCACAAGACCCTCAAGCACCGCACAGCACAACCTATCCTGCTCTGACAAAACATGATTGCTTGACTGCTTCGTGCTGTCCTGCCTGCTGTCACCTACCGTGGAAATCTGTTCACTACTGTTGGCACAGATCCGACTCAAAGCACTGCCAATGCACTCACTGTTGCACATGATGCGTGTTCCTCTTTGCTGTCGCTCTCCACTCTCTCGAACTCTGGTCTGCCCAACGTCCCAATCACACGTGATGCACTGCACGCCAGTCTGCCTACGCACATTCTCCACACACCGCTCTTTCCACGAACTGGCTCCGGCATGCTGTTCAAACAGAAACATGTTACCTAGTTCAAGTTGTTGCTTAGCGACTTGCATACCGAATCTCAGGAGGATCCTAGCTTCGTGCACTTTCTGAATCCACGTCGCACTCCCTCGACAGCGCCTGATGCCACCCAGACTCGAGTTCTGCTCACTAGGCATACTGATGATAATCATGCCTGGTCTGGCAACACGCAGTTCCTGCAACACTTGTTTGCGAACATCCGCTTTGAGAAAGTTGTATCCATTTGACAGGTTGTAGGTCAGACCGCAGGCCAAACCCACTTTCGTCGCGGTCGTGAGGACACGCGAAGGAGAAAATACGTTAGAACTCTCTCCCAGCTGTACATGCAACACATCACAGCTACGGAGCTTGTGCTCTATGGTTTCGAGACTTTGGCACATGTCCCTCAGCGTGAAGTCTGCTGGAGTACTCTGCCCGTCTCCTTGAGGCTGCGCTTGATGTTCTCGCGACGCTGCTGATCGCGGATCGTGAGACCCCCGGTCAATTGAGCCCACATGCGCTGAGCCTTGGCGCTCGGCTCCGTCGCCGCCACTTGTTCCCAACCCTCCCCTTCTAGCTCCATGCTCTGACTGGGGAGACCCAGGGAACGCTTGCTGGAACTCGTGCCACTCCCGAGCTCGGTCAGCTTGGCCTCCTGCACTGCGATGACATCCGTGATCTCCTTGATCGTCGCCTCGCCCTGCCTCTGCTCGGTGGCCGTGTGCAACCAATCCTTCAATGCCATCAAACTCACCCTGATGTGCTCTTTCTGTTCCTCCACGGTCTTCGCATGTTTGGTGGTTGCCTTCTGCTTCGGTTCCGTCTTGTACCCCTTGGGCTTTATGTGCTCGTTCTTGACGGTCGGCTGTGACAGCACTTCCTGCTCCAGCCTGGCACTCTTCTTGATGTCGCGGCATTCGATGTAAAGTCTGAGTTTCTTCATCGGTTCTGCGGACTCCGTGTTGATGTGAGCCCTCACCCATTGCACGTAACCCTTGTCCATCTGGTAGATGCTGCTCACATCCCTCCTGGCCTTGCCATACTTGCCGCAAGTCATGGTCATCGTGCCCGGTATGGGATGTCCCGGTTCGTCCTCTTCCTTGTCTCCCGCGTCGTCGAGGTCGGGCTTCTCGATGATCACTTTGGCACCCTTCTCGTCGATGTTCAAGCTGGTCATCATCTTTCGAGCCAGCTCGCTCACCTCGACTTTGGACATGGCGACACTCCAAACAGCTGCTGGGCACCTCAGTCTCCCGTTGCCTTGCAAATCCTGAGCACTCTTGGCTTCCGACATGGTCACCGTCCGATCGTGATGCGGGAAGCACCGGAATGGCGTAGTGCCCTCGCTCAGTCTCTCGGAGCTTCACCCTGCATCCGAACCTACTGAAATGGGCCTCATCGTTAACCATATCCAATCGACAACCCAACCACTTCAAACACTCCTTAGACAGCAAGAGGGGTGTGTGCTTGCCTCCCTCAGGGAGGACCGCTGCATGCAAATTAACAGTCTGGCCGCCGAAACACAGCGGGATCTTGGCAACCCACTCTGAACGGATCACGCCGGCATTGCCAAACCGAAAATCATTAACTTCTTTACGGAACTTCACGCTGTATCCCCTACCCCTCAGACACTGCTGCAACCCCTGGAGCGTATACTCGCCAACGAGCGACTTCCTGCAGGCCGTGTCTGGCACAGCGTGTTCAAAAACTGAGCCCTGCTCGCACAGCAGAACCTCAGAACGATCATTACCTCTCGGCTCAAGCCCTTCACTCAAAACTTGCTGCTCGAACTGGATCAACACTTCCTCGCTGATGTTGGTGTCATAGATTGCATCTTCGTCTGCCACCTTGGAGTCAGCGCCATGCCTGTTTGCAACCTCGAATTTCGTGATCCCGGTCCAAGTCCGGCCCAGGCTTTGATGATCAACGCCCTTTCCCAGATCATCAACCCTCACCTCCGTGGTGCCATCATCGTATCGCACCTCAGTGGTACGCCTGGCCGTCAGCTTCTTTACCTCCACAGGACAGCTCGGATCTTCAGGAGCAAAAAGCCCCTTCCTCGGCTTGCGGTGTACTCGCCAGACCTGTCCCAGCTCTTCCATCACTTGCCAAGTGTCCTGCTTGTCATGTTTCTTGCCGCTACCCTTACCACTCTTGGTGCTCTGGGCCGCCGTGTTGATCAAGACCTCAGCCGCCATGCCACCAGAGTACTCGTCAAAGACCTCCTGGTAGTCAGTGTAGTGGACTTCATGCCCAGTCGTCGCCTGTTGATTGACCCCGGTGCTGTTCTTTTTGGTGCGGGCAGGACACTCCTTCTTCCAGTGCCCCAGTTGGCCACAATTGTGGCATTTCGTACGACTTTTGATGAGTTCAATCCGTCCCCTCACCGAACCGCTCAGTTGCCACTGTTGCTGCTGAGCCTGACCAGCCTTGCCTTTACCCTTGAATCCGCGGCTGACTTTCTTCTCCTGGAGCTTCTTCCGCACTTCACGGTATGTCTCAAAGACCTCAAGAGCATCGTCGTCCTCGTACTCGCTTTCCATCTGGATCTGCTCAGCCACAGCCTCCAGCACTTCCTGGAACTCGTCATCGTCATTTTCCGTGACCTGAGATCGCGTGACCTCCGCTTCCGTCGCATCCGGGTCTTCGGCCACGAAGACGTCGCTCTTCTTGACATTGCCACCCTTGCCGTTCGGAAAGATGGCCTTGACCGCCTTCAGCACATCCTCACGCTTGATTGAGCCGGATGTGGAAGTGAGGATCATTGCCTCAGCAGATGACTCCAAATGCAACTTGCGCATCAAGAACCATCCTTGCACTTCTGATGGCAACTCCACGCCATGCTGCACCAGCTTGCGGTAAGCCGTGTCCAGACGTACAAGGAAGTTCCTGTATGTCTCGCCTTGCTTGATGGTGACCGTGTAGAAGTACTCCTTGAGGGCATGGTGGAGCTCATCTTGTTGTCTCTCTTTGTACTTGTCGTCGAGAATCGCCAGGATCTGCTTGTATCCGTCTTCTTTTGTTATTTTCTCGATCGACAAATCTTCTAATGTCTCCTCGGCCTCGCCATGCACGTATTCCAAGAGCTTGGGTCCCCACTTTTCTTTTGAAAATGTGGAAGGAAGCGAGAGCAGATGCAGCTCAGCCCGACGGCGCCACTTCTTGTAGTTCGCCGGGTTACTCCCATCAAAGATCTCAAGCTTCCGATCGCGCCCATCATCTTTGTCGCCGAGACTCATCGAGGTTGACAGCCTGCTCCTGTCGCATACGGCTGCGAACAGCCGCCCGCTTCAAGAGCAACGAATGCTCCGCTACCACCTGATGACTCCACAGTCACCAGGTGGCAAACGACATGCTGGCAATCAACTTTCGTTTTCGTCTCGAGCAAGCTAAGGGCTACACAGCATCCGCTTTGTACATGGCTGTCGTGTCTGTTGCATCTGCTTCTGAATTTCACACTAAGAACAAACCTTGGCTGAAGTTTGGGGCATCCAAAGCCTTGGAGAAATGGAGGGAATTTCCGGCCAGCTAAGCTCCAGAGTGATGCACGTAGATTCGTAGATGCACGTAGGACGTCATGAGCCATTATTCATCGGATGAACAATCGCAACAATCGTTGCTCTCGAGATTTTCGCGCCAATCGTGTTCCTTCTGTTTTTGGTTCCTAGCAGCAGCGCAGAAGCAAGAGCAACAGGAGCATGAGAGGAGGGAAGCCCGGAGGGGAGGCGAGTGACGATTATTTAAAGTATCATGCGTTGCTACCAACTTCTACCACTCGCTGCTGACTGAGGCCTGTGCAGTCTTTGGCGGATCTACTTGCTGGAGAAGTGGTTGGATCATCCGTTTCGGCTCGTTTTGGAAGCTATGCGTAAACATCGGAAAGCTCTGGCAACCACAGGCAAGTACTCTTCTTTCAACAAAGTCGTTTGTCGTGTTGAGGCCGCTACAGGCTTCGTTTGCAGAAAGCACATGACGGCACATGTGCAACAGCTAGATGAAAACAAAGCTTTGTGCAACACTTGTCGGACAGACTTGACGAAGTGCCGGATCTTCCATGTGCAGGTGCGGTTGCCATTTTCGTTTGGTTCCTTGGTGCCCATCTTCTCTTCGTATCGGAGCATCCCAGCTGAGCACAAAGTCGGCGACATTCTTGGGGAACAGATCAATCCCGACGGTTGCGCACCTCTGCTCAAGGTTCCGCAATCCGGATCTGGAAATTCACTTGAACTATGGGTCCCTGTTGCGATCCATCTGGGCTTCTTCAATTTTCTTGAACGGCGAATGGGTTTTCTGAACCCTGGACAGCAAAAGGGCGCGGCATGAAAGTCAATAAGTCAACTCGGCGTCCCTCAAGAAAGGGTTCCGTTGAGCTCACATGGCTGAGGCGATTTCACGTGGCCAGGAAAGGCAGTGGGATGTTTTGTGGTCCTTTTTGGAGTGAGCATCGTCGTAGTTCCAATGATGGACGCTCGTCCTTAAAACTATGTGCCCAAACCATCCTTGCTGCAGACAAGTTTGGCAAATTCTGTAGCAGTGAATAGCCATAACCCGTGAATTCACCTGATTCTTCTGCATATAAGGTTTTCTCTGGCGAGTTCATGAAGCAGCTGCTGGGTGATTTCTTCGAACACAACGTCGCCTCACGAGCGTTTTGTGTCAATGCAGGTTTTGCATGTGCATTCTGCAGCTTTAGGTGGAGCATCTGAAGGCTGAGGAAGGGGATCTATGGCAGCTCAAGGTCGTGCAGGTTGCAAATTCCGCTGCAATGTCGCACTTTGCATCCCCTGTGAGATGGAACCGGCTGACGATGCTCCAACCTGGCGCAAAGAATTATTCAGCCTGCTTTACGCACATTTGCAGAGGCTGAGGAAAGGCTCCTAGGCTTCGTCGAGACCACAACGGAACAGCGTTGTCTGCCTCCTGTCCCCCATCGCTAGATGAGGCTTGCAGCAGCAGACACAGTATCATCGGGCCAGTTCCACACTCGGACTGTTCGCCAGTGCCATCAGTGCCATCCCCAGCCGTTACGTAGTAGCTGTCTCTGGATTTTGTCAAGGAGTTCTTCGAGAAGAAAGGTCGGCGGCTCGCTTTCTGTCACGGCTGTCATGCGGAGTTTGACCAGATCAAGACGAGGCCTTGGAAATTTCAGCTGTTCAAGCACGTGTCGCTGGTAGCATCTCTGATCTTCACAGTCGCCCCCCGATTGCATGCTGTGACATTATGATATGCTGCTATGGGGCTGTCACTGTAGCGATACCAGTACGGTAGATACGGTCTGCAGTGAATGCCCTGGCGTCTGGCGTCGAGGTGACGTTGATGGAAAACAGCCAGTACATGAACGCCGAAGTGGGATGTCGGCCAAGGGAGCTGAACAGAAACGTCGTCTTTTACTACGTTCTCAGCACCAAGAGCCCACAAGAATGTCGGAGGTTTCTGGTTTGGGTGCCATGACAAAATTAGTCGCGAGCAGCATCCAACTGGCAGCAGCTTCCGATGGCTTTGCGTCAGGGCTGCGAACTGACACTCGTGCAATATCACGGTCTTAGCATACGTGTTTCAGATTTCAGCCTTGTGGAAGCCTCAGCATGCAGAAGACATAGTGATGTTGGCGTGGATTGGCTGCCGCCCTCTTGGAACGCAGATACCTTGATTCAGGAATTCACCCTGCTGAGTTAGGGCCGGTGCTGTTCCAGTATAAGTATAACAGTATAGCCTTTGGACGTTGCAGTTGCAGCGCGGGCTTTTGATCTGTGGTTTATTGCATTGGGCGTCGGTCTTCGGTTGACGGAGAGATACGGAGAGTGGTATCTCCAAGCGCGCAAAGGTTTCACGTGCAGTGCTGAAAGTTCTTTTGCACAAAGGTCGATATGATTGAAGCAAGGGTTGACACGCTTTTTCTGAATTTCTTCATCCTGGAGTTCATTCTTCGGTGCATCGCCCTGGGCCCTGGAGCTCAGATGCCTTGTGCTTTGTTGGTGCAAACAACGAGATGGACTCGACAGCTCTTCGGTCTTCGCAAGGCTGGCGCCACTTGGTCTCTGAGCTGGGCCTTGCGGAGCTCTTCGCGATTGTTGGCTTGATCTGGTCGCTGCCGGCACAATATCGAGAGGAATCCGCCTCTTTCAGCCGCCTTGGGGCCTTGGGGCAAGTGCTGCTACTGGTAGGACGCGTTGCACAACCCGAAGACATGGGAGAAATGGCGACTCCGCGGGATCCTTCTGGGAGCCGTCGTGCCTCTGCGACTCGCCCGGCTGGTCTCCGTGGGGCCTGAAGCCTAGCGATGCAGCTGTGCAGAGATGCAGGATGCCGAGAGGCCGAGAAACGCTTTGCTGCTGTGAAGGTCCTATTTCGGAGTTGTCCGCGCGGTCCGGAAGGCTTCCCGAGCGGTGCTGCCACCGCTCACAGTGTTCAGTGCAGTGGGCAGGTGATCTTCATTGCCCGGTGGCCTTTGATCAAGAGCTTCTACTTTCTCGTTGTGGCTTCCTGGCTTCTGATGTATGTCACTCGAAACATGCCGTGACACTCAGTGATCAGTGATGCCTTCGGTAGGTGTGGTACACTCACGCCATGCTTCTGCACTTCGCGGAGATGGACAATCCCAAACTGGCCATCGCTGGTGCGCAAGTCCAGCCGGCAGAGGTCGGTCTAGCAAGCACGCAAGAGAGTGTGCGCGCAAGAGACTAGACATGCAGCTTTGACGGCAGGGATCGGTGATCCATGCATCCAGAATCTGGTGTTACATGGTGTTACCCATGTCTAACATCTGCTGAAAGAAGTGCCCTCTAGCGGTAAGCTACACAACGAACACTTGTGATATCTTGTGGTAGAGTGCTTTCAGCTTTCAGCATCGGGCCAGGATCCCGAGGCCATAGCAGCCAGACCGCATTTTGCCAAGCCTGGGGCTCGGTGATGGCTTTGCAGACCCTGCGAGTTCGTTAGGTCAAGCGAATAAAGCCGATGCAGCAATCGGAACGATTCGGCGACTACCTCGTGGCCATGCAGTGCGCCGCCCCCCGAAGCCACCGGCGTTGGCGCCTAAAGGACCCCACGCGTTCCAGGTTCTAGTCACCATAACCCATGTCGGCTGGAATTGCGGTGCTGGGGCGTGAGGGTCACTTCAGTGGTGGGGCTGTGGCTTGTGTGCGCTCCGTCTAGAAGGCCATGAAGCATTCCTTGTAAAGTGCAGGCCAGTAGCACGGCAGATAAGAGCAGGATGGCTGAAGGATTTTGACCACGGCTCAAGTTGAACAAGCAGGTTCAACTTGCATGTGTGACAACTCTTTTCGTCCTGTTTCACGTGGAAGCAATTTCGGACAACGAGAGTGGAAAGTCGAGGTTGCAAATCTGGAGACGAGCTTTACCAGCCAAGCTCAATCATTTGAACCATGTTGTGACGGGAGAAGGACATAAACTGAGGTTTCAACCTTGAAGATACAAGTAGTGAGTCTGTTGTGACGTAGAAGTTCATCGCGCGCAGCAGCGGCATCGCGTCGGCACGCTTCAACCGAACTCTGCAATGTCATCAAGTCTGGCTCGCTGACAGTTTCATGCAAAGAGCACCCAGCCGAGCATCTGTGCCCGTCCGTTTGGTCGCGGTCCAAATCGATGTGGATTGCAATAGAGAAGCTCAGTGAATGAGCTGGTCATCTGGCCCTTTACCTGTTAGCTGACCGAGCGAGGATGCTTGACCATCCGTGCCCAAACGGACGGCTTGCTGGATGTATCACAACAGAAGCATCCGTCGCCATCTTAAGAAGGAGGCTTGTGAAAGCAGCTGTTTCACTGAGCACATCACTTACAAGCACCTCCTGTGTCCGACTGTTGCAAAACTTGCCGAATCTCGTCTGATGCCTGGTCGGATGATCGAAGCCTTCCTGTGCAGGTACAGTCTTTTGCACCTGACTGGCGACTATCCCATCGTAAAGTACACCTTCGCTGCCAAGTCCCTCAGCTCACGCTTGATTTACGCGTCAAGTGTCCTGATCCTGCTGTCGCATGCCGTGGTGCAGATTTTGCAAGTTGAAACCTTCAGCAGCGTTTTGCTACAAGTTTGCTGGAGGTCTTTCGGCCTTCCATGATCTGTACCATGGGTTCGCTTCTTTTTTGCCACCGGATCGCGTGTTCGCCATCGGAGAGACCAAAGCTTTCGGAAGCCTCCTTTCTCGAACGATCCGTGGAATAGATGCTTGGAAGCCCCCGAAAGCCCTACACACCTGAGCACCACGCCAGCAGCACCTAAGGCTCCCGAGACCACCCCATGACTCCAAAATGTAAATGCACATCACACTATCGCAAGAGCGCGATTCGCACCCCAGGACATGTATGTACGTGCGCACTGCACTGCGTCGGGAGTGCGAACCCCGTGGTGTTACCTTGCCATTTGATGTGGAAAACAAGAACACCCATTGTTTGCCTAGCTGCTTTGGGGGACCGGCTTGACGAGAGCTTTCGCCAGGATCCTGCTGATTGTCGGGCTGGTGGTCGGTACATGTGCCATCGTGGTGTGGACTGCAATTTTCAGCTCCAGCATGGTGCGAGCCTCGAGTTTGCACAGTGTTGCCCTTGTGACTCCTTGGCTCGCACAAGGTGAACTACTTGGCGAACGAGGCCGTCGAGGACACTGACTGCCCACGTTCTCACATGCTCGAGCATCAGTGGCACTTTCTCGTAGGACCCTTTGGCCAAAGCAGTGGAGCGTCGGATGTTGTTAGCAATAGAGGTGCGGGCTTGAACAAAAACACGGCAATCGCCAGAGCACTCCCATATTTGCCAGGTTGTGACACGAATTCAGCGCAGTTGGAGGCTTGCCTCGTTCTCCGCTTGTTATTTCACTGCGCACCTTACTGTTTGCTAGGCGAAGGCAAGCTGCAAAGAAGCAAGCGATTGAACAAGGCGGGCTAGGGGCCAAGTGAAGTGGAGCCTGCTATGTCGCATTTGCAGTCGCACTTGCAGGCTCATGCCGTGTCGAGACTCAAACAGAGGGCTCCAGGAGGCCCTCTAGGCCTGGCGACGTCGCTGCTCGGCCGCCTAGGCGAATTCTGCGTCTCAGAGTCAAGAAAAATTCCTTCGCTTGTGACTGAGGTCACCAGAAGATGGTGGCGAGATTGGAGAGCATTCCCTTGGGAGCGTTTCTTTCAGATCACCCTCGTTGTCAACCTGTGTGTTAACATGCCGCTTGGCTTGTCTGTAGGAATGCCTTTCCGCTTCTCGTCTTTGTGTTGAAGAGGGCTGTACCTGATGCTGCTACACCACGAGGAGCATCAGAAAAGCGTCTCAGCATGTAGTTCCTTCATGTCCGCTCACATTTGTCGCTCACATTTGTTTTGGAAGTTCTATAAGCTCCTTCGTGCAGCACCGTGCATAGAAGCACGACAACAAAGAACTAGGTCGTGGCTCGAAAATGTCCGGCTTGTTTGATGAGGGAATGCAGAAGATCTAGATGCAAGCCAGGGTCCACGGGGTTTTTGGACCCTGCAGAACAGCTCCCTCCACTCAGGCTTTGCTCGCTGCCAGAGGTCGTTGAGCGGCCAACAAAGGGGACGCTAACATGCGACGAGCTATTTCGTCAAAAGATGCAAGCGAAATTCGAGGCAGCAGAATCCACTTGCATCATCGCCCTGCACGCATCCCGCGGGTACAGGCAGTGTGTCTCATCATCTTTTCAGCAGAGCTGGTCTGCGCTCTTCGAGCGGGCAAGGGCAGTGCCGAGGCTGCACTGAGGGCGTTGCCGTTCCGCTGCTGCCTCTCTCTTTCTGAACCTCCTGCGACCAGGAGTGAGGCATGCGTGTATGAAGAGCAGACACACTGCATGTTTTTTGGAAGGATCCGCCTGTGATTTCAAGAACTTGGCTTGTATGTAGCACAGCGATTGATTGTATTGAGGTGAAGGAAAGCGATGGTACTTTTATCGCACCGTCGTCACCTGGATGCACTGAGAGGGGCAAGAAAGTGAGAACGTTCTTTCTGACCTGCATCTTCAGAGGATTTCATCTGCTTGCTGCCCGGGCTTGCCACGATCGTGGCAGTCATGGCCGAGCTCTACAGTGGGGGCGAGGGCCCTTCCTGTGGAAAGAATGCCGAAGTGCCAGCACCGGCTCGTTTACGCCGATCCCTGGATTATCCCTGAGACCTTGAAGCCCATTGAAGCCCTCTCGGAGAGTTCGAAGCCTACTTTGTGCTTGAAGATGTTGGGCTGTTGGGCCTGGGATGCCTGGGCGTTGGCGTTTTTCAGATTACCGGCGATCCCTTAAAACCCATCAGTTCCGACAATTTGAAGCTTTCGAACGAGCCTTGTGAGCGTTGCCAGGTCAGACTTCCTCGAAGCGTTGGACATGCCTCTTAAAGCAATGAAGATGTGCGAAACTCAGCAATAGGCAGCCCCCGGCGCACTTGCCAAACGCTGCCGACTGTTTTTTCTGCACATCGGGAAAATACGTGATGCGTGCGTAGGAGCATACCCGGGCGATCGCCGTGTGAGGTAATTGCTATTTTAGAGTGTCTGCTTGATTTCTAAGAAATCCGTTCTATGTCCTCATTGGAGCGCACTTTTCTTCGTGGCTGAGGTAAGTTATTGGGAGCTCGAACCAATAACGGGTGGGATGTCCTGTGTTCCTTGATTTACTGTGTTTGATGCGGTCCTTACTTATAGCCCAGTGAGAAGACTACATGGTGCATGTGCAGGTTGAGTGGAGTTGTCGTGGCTTGGATAAGCGGCTGAAGCTGTCGAGAGAGTCGTGCCTGGGACGGGGCATGTGGGTGTCCCGCTGTCAGCCATAACCTGTGGTTGAGGATTCTGGAACAGGAAGAGGTCTGAGTTTTAATTGCCTACGCAGAACACGGAAGTACAGTTTTTCTCTGGTTAGGGTAGTTTTTTAGGCCATGCAGTTATGCCGAGACACAACAGGTGTGGAAGGTTCTGGATTTGATCGCGGGGGAAAACGACTCTGCCATATGTGCTGGAGCTTTTTAAAGGCGGGGTGAGCTTGGGCTGCTCTTGCGGCTGTGGCCACTTTACTAGGTCTTGTCACGAGGTACTTGACGTCCTAGATATTTCTGCTTCGTCTGTTGTATTTACCTCTGTGTTGTCAGCAAAAAAGTCTCAATGGGATGAGTGGCATGGCGGAGCAGCTTTGTTTTTCAAGCAAGGTCGACTTGAAGACCATATGACGTAGCCTCGACCTGGACACCGCGGTGTATACTTTCCAGCTATGATGCTGTGACAATTATGAGTAAAGTACCGTCTGTGTACTCTGAGTCGCCGGCTTACGTAGCTGACGTAGCTATTGACCAACTTCAAGGATTTTGCCGAGTTCCTTGGGTTCTAAGTCTTATGTCCACGTCGTGGAGGAGCACTGTCACAACCATCACAAAAGGGTAAGGACTTCATGGGCATCCGGGTCTGGTACCCGTGTGCGGAGTACCCTACAATTTTGTTCCGTCCGAGCCACTGTGCAGAAAGACGCACAGGGGTATGGATTGGAGTGGCGAACCTCTTCGCAAGCTTGTTTCTAGTTTAAGAGTACGATTTGAAAGGGGTGGCCAGTCTTTGCGGAGCAGTCCTGCAGGCGTCGTAATACGAATACTGTTTACTTTGACCCATGAGCATCTGCTAGTCGCTTCTGTTACAGCGCTGCCAATCTTTTTATGAAAGACGTTAAGTAGGCTATTAGCACTTCTTTCCACTGTGCTGGTATTCCACCTTGTCTACGGCACGCGTGATAAAGGCGGGGTAGTTGTATTCCCGCAAGATGATCGAGAAGGAGCCAGGGGGAGTCTCTCAGCACTTGCAGCTCTTCTTCGGTGATCGTGGACTTTCCCTAGTGTATGTTGGTGAGGTGAGGTGTTCCTGGAATGCTTTATGTGTGCTGTGCTGCGGTACTGGCTTGCTCTGCTTTTTGGGCCTGGTAATTATGTCTTGGTTGGAAGCCTTGCTTGAGCTTTCGTACTTTGGTCTACGTGGCAGTATGACTAGGATCTGGACCTGACAGAAAAGCTTCGCTTAGGATCCGAGTTCTACGTATCCTGTTCTGGCGCCAGTGGAAGGATGACGCCCCTGGTCGGCATATTGTACCTGAGCGTTTTTGAATTGAGACGAGCGACCTTGAGGTAAGACATGGTTGCACCTCAAGGGACGCTCAGAAGCTTCTGCTGAGAGGTGCAAGTCTTCATTCGAGGGGTAACATCTACAGGTCTGCCCCTGAGCAGTTCTGACCTAGGAATTAAGGCTTCGAGATGTGAGTGCTTGTGGTAGGCCCGATTCTCGCGGTGGGGGTCTCAGACAGCAGTCTGTGAGGCAAAGCAGTAGACTGGGACGCCTTGAACATGTTCGCACTCGTACACAGCTTCGGATGGCTCCTCCTCAAATGCGGCCACAAGAGCTGCAGGCTTTGCAATTCAGCCACCGCAACGTTTTGTTTGGACGGTTGAACCTGCATGCGTCTAATCGTCGACGGCTTGAGCATGCAACTCGTTGCAGTCATGGGAGCCCGATGTACAGTCCGAGTTTCTTGCACCAACAACTTGAAGCATGTGAGACCCACGACGAACACATAAACACTCCATTCAACGGAGACACAGAGGATGTGGACAGACATCGGTATGAGTGCTTTTCAGGGCATTTGTATGCCCTCCAAAATGCGATTCGGAATTGAAGCGCTGCAGGTGTGGCGAACAGAAATTTTTCACGGTGACGGTACGAATGTGTTGCAGTTCTGACCAGACGTGACACGCTCCGTCCCCTCGTTCGTGTGAAAGGAGTGTGTGAAGGCAAAGATGCTGACCAAGCTAGCCGAATTCTGTTTCAACCAAGAGATTCGGCAATATTCGGCATGCGAGCTGTTGTTGGGATGGGGGGGCAGGTGAGTACTTGCGTGCTTCCGGGTGCCGATCCGGTAGTGTCGCGGTGTAAGTAAGGTGCCGGTGTTCATGTCGCTTCAAATCTGGGTGGTGATCTCGAGCCTCTTCGTTTTCACGGAGAACTCCTGGACATCGCCCTCCCAGGTGCCTTTGCTTGCGGCTTAGCAGCTTCAGACGTGCCGAAGCAGTGTACTGTCGATTCCGCGGCGCAGGCCTTCTTTGCATCGGTGCCCTCGTCCATGTACTGGACCTCTTCCTTCCTTATAGGACGATGTGCCAAAGCAGTCCCGTCAAGCCAAAGCAATGCTGATAGAAACCCCCTGGCTTGGCTTGCTTCAGGAGAGTGGACCCTTGCGGACTTTTCACCAGGAGCTGGCTCACGTGCCCCCGCCTTAGGGGAGCTCTAGGGCACGCTTTGTGCACGGCAGCTAGCGGCAGCCAGCTGACTTGAGACAGGGATCTCTGCACCGGCACTGCAAGGTCTGCATCTGCACAGCTCTTTTTGGTCAGCGCCCTACCGGCCCTACCCGTGACTCCGTGCTCGGAGATTTGCTTTGAGGGCCCAGGGGCTGCACGGTCGCTCAGGCACCATGGGTTTTGCCCGGATCTCAGCTCGTAGAGTGCGGCGACAGCAACCATTGCTTGGTTTCAACACGTAGTAAGACACCGGGAAGTTTGTGCTGCTTGCATATGAGACTGCTGCGAAAGCAGAGCGCTTTTATGAGATGCTGTGAGGCGATCCCCATGGGCATCCTCATGGAGGTGACTTTTTGTATCTCAAGGTTGGTACATGACTTCGTGAAACTGCATTTTCCAGCAGGGAGTCAAACAATCCATGGTCGTCGACATGATGGAGTGCCAAAGCTTACCTTTGAAAAGCAGTTTCTCCGAAAAGGGCTGCGATCAAGCATGACTTAGGCGGTTGCCCCTCAACGAGTTGGCAGAGTACGAGGACACCGAGGCCAGATTCAAGCCAACTGCTGGGCTTGAAGACATTCCTCGACTGCTCAGGCGAAAAAGGCAAAGCGTCAGAGCCTCGTTGGTGACTTCTGGGCTGTGCCAGCAGCAGGTCGTTCTGCATTCAGTGCTTGTTCTTCGCCGCTTAACTACCGGACTTTGTAAATGCTGTCGGGTTGCCATGAACTCGCACCGTCGATGTGAGCATGATCCTTTCAGCAGAGCTAGCTGGATGCATTGATTGGTAGTGACAGGCGTTTGTTGTTGCCGCTTGGGGGGCCTTGGCTGTCATGTAGAGGCTGTGCTCTGTGGGGCCTATTTTCATGACCTGTTCTACCACCGTCTGAACAACTACAGCCGAGTGCACGCCTGCCTGCTGCTTCAGGGCTTTTGGGAGCTGAACATACGATGTGGTACCTTTTTTTCTGCCTGAAGCTTCGTATCTTAAAGATATTTGATCGGAGGGGAGAGTGTGACTCCTGATTTCCGGCAATCTTCAAAAAAGGGCACAGCTCTTGTAGTGGTAGGAAAGCCTCAGCCCAGGCATGGGGCATTTCATGCACCATGGCGGATGCACATGTTGTGCCAGGACACAGTATCACAAATATGCTTCTTTTGCTGCAGCTTGAACCGCGTCTGCGACACGATTGTGGGACCACTTCCAGCTGACCTGGCTTTGCAACTCAGTTCAGCTTTGACCAGTCTGAGAGGCCATTTAGCTGATCTCATCAAGCTCCACCAGGTGTGCATTTCAACGGAAGAGTCATCATGGGTCAGCCATGGATCGCTCTCGTGGCGACCGACAACCCCGGTATCGGCGACACCAAGCGGTCCGAAGTGAAGGACCCACTCATTCGCCACACCTGAAGGGAGACAGGAGGCGACAAGGATGGACAAGTGGCCACATGAAGGCTTCGAAGACGGCCACATGCCCCACCTCAAATGAAGGGAGCGAGGGGAGACAAGCGTCGAGTTCATGGGTGGCCAACCACCGTGAAAGGTCGGCATTCTCGATCCCTACAATGACAACTTCTGGGGGGAAGTCCCCTTCCAAGACCACAGCGGATTCTGGATTAATACAACCGAGGAACAGCTCACGTGAGATCTTCTTCTTCTTCTTCTGCATGGCTCGTGTGGGAACTTGGGTTTCGATAACAGGTTCACGCGCGAACGGTGTGTGCGCGGGTAGGCAAAGGGTTAGTGTCGCTTTAGGGTTTAGGGCTGGCATGGTTGTTTTCAAGTCTGCTCACAGCAATGACTGGGAGTGTTGCCTTCTTTCATGATGTGACGTCGGAGATTGAATGTCAATATCGATCAGTGTCGCTACGGGGTGAAGCAGTTCAAATTGTGCGGGCAAGAAGGCTATGATATTGCCATCCAACGACTAGGCACCTGCGGTCCATTGTGGGCCTTGTGATTGTATGCTCGTCATGTTGTTGCAAGTTCAGACATGTACACACCTGGTTCGACAAGATGCTGACAGCCTGCAAGGTCCGTCTCAGCAGTCGATAAAGACAGAGGCAATGCGCCATCAGGCCGATGCTTCGTCAAGTTCGAGGACAGAAATGGCAAGTTTGAATGACAAGATGCACGTCGGTCGGCCTGTTCGCTGCGACACCCCGAGAAGGATGGACAGAAGGATGGACCGTGGAATTGACAGACAGCAGCAGTGCGGGCCGCAGTTTGCAGACGCCAGCAGATGCCGCGGAGCTCCGATGCTGTTCGCGTCTTTGGCGAGGCTCAGGCGCGCGGCCAAGCTCGCTGCTATGACAAGGCTGCAAGTCTCAAAGGGCAAAGGCGACGCCCACAGGCCGCCGAAGGCAGGCCGAGCGTGACCTGAGAGCAAAAGCAGTGCAGGCCCTGCTCAGCTGCACGGACCACGAACGGACTGTAAGGGAGAATGTGCGTGCAGCCCTGTCAGCTTTAAGCATAAGGCGCTGACCAGGGCTTCCTGATTCCGCTGCAAGACAACGGCAAGTGCCAGCACAGCAGTGCAGAAGGCATTACAAGAAAAAGCTGACGTGTAGCACGAGTGGGTTTGCATAAAGTGGGAGTTCATGAGGAGGGAGGGAGAGAGAGAGAGAGAGAGAGAGAGAGAACATACACACACACACACATGCATAAAGAGAGCAAGCGCCCTGCAGAGCGCTGTCACCCATCGAAAGAAAGGGTGACGTGCAAAAAACGATCGAGTAGCTACAGGAGAAAGAAAGAGTATGCAAGTCGACGTTGTTCTCTCATGATTAATTGCCGCAATGTGGCGCTTGGCGACATCTGTGGTGTTCCTCGCTTCATCCCTGGACGTTGTGCAAGACGATGGGTTGAGGGCCGAGTTCCAGCATCTTTGGAACATGGTGGTGATCAACCAGCAGTCGCGCAATGTGTCGCAGGCGAGATCCGAAAAGAAATGACATAGTTGCATCATCCATCAATACTTGTAGCATCTGGTCATCCGAGCATAGAGTTCCCTCATATGACAGAATGCATCTCCGTGTCTCTTTCTGTCTGTCCTGTCTCACTCGGTTTTTCAATGGCTATCTGTTGCAGGGCGAGGCACCCGCCATCAGACGGGCATGCCAGTTTGGCGTGAGCACTGCCACCTTCGACGTGGCCGACTGGATGCTGAGCTTCGCGGATCCGCCGCTCGAGGAGCCGCTTGGGTCCGGGTGCCTCGCCAAGGGGCGAGGACAAGACAAGTGATGTTACGAGTACCAGCATCTCCGTGTCACTTACAACTTGCAACTGCGCTACTTCTTGGGATGTTTTGTGGTTGTCGGACTGGCCATGCGTGTAGCTTCCCATATGTGCTCTTTTCCTCGCTTTCCGGAGTGCGATTCCACACACCGAGCAGAATGTGGCACGGCCCTCTGTCCCAGAAGCTCGCAGGAGACACAGCGATGATCAAGAGGAAAGACGAGCAATGAGCTACTTTCAATTTACAATCGTACAGAAGGGTGTTGAATGCCATCAGGAACTTTGCCACAGCTGGTGCACTGCGGGTTCGTGGAGAAGTGGATTGGGCTCTTAGCGTGGTCCTTTTCGGAGATTGCCACCTCATTGTCTTTACGGCGGGGGGAAGGGGGCGGGCAAAGAGAGACTCGGACATACACAGCTTCGACAAACATCGTTCTCCCGAGCGACTGTCCGCAAGACAAGTGTCGAATGCAGAGACCCTTGCACTAGAAGAAGGACACGTTGGTCACGATCCACAGTACGGCACGGACCAAAGGTTTTTTGGGCAGGCAAACGGACAAGCAGCGCGACCTGCCGAACTCACGGCTGTCGACGAGTGCGCTAGTATGGCTAGACCAGGAGGCGAAGGGTCAAAGACACAAAGCCGACGCCATTTGCTACGACTCCCACTACGCTGCGGACAGCACGCGCGGAGTTACGGAGCCTCGTCAAAGCTTCAACCTCGCAACCAAGTTTCCATCACTTGGCAATGGGCGAGGAAATATTGAAAGCAGGAGAAAAGCAGGCTTGGCTGAGGCAGGGGGTAAGGGGCGCGTAGGCGAGCACTCCACATGGTGGGCCGCACCCCAGCAACACGCACACTTCCACCTCCACCAGCACCGCAAGATGTAGATAGTCTAGACGCATATTCCGCGATGCCCGAAAATGAACGGCGAAAGAAAAAGCCTGCAAGGACGGATCCACTCATTACAGACAAGCAACCTTACTGCAAACCTGGAGTCATGCAGAAAGATCGCAAGGCACGCGCTGCCGACGAGCGCTGACATCGCCAAAACCAGAATCTGCAATAATTGTGGCAAACAGTTCTTTATGAAGCCCTTCCCCCAAAGAAGCAATCACGATTATGGCGATTCAAGCGCATCAGAACCAGATGGAACCAGTGTCGTGGAAGCGACTTGGCTCAGGGTTGTAACGGCGTATACAGTCGAGTACGCACCTCTCACAGCACGAGGGGGACGTGAGACAAATGTGCGAGAATCAGTAGGCCGGCCGCCAGGCATCGCCAGGCAGCTTCAAGGATCAGCCCACCATGCAGTGTGCAGCCGCATTGCCAAACAGCATGAACTCAAACATCGAGTCAGTAAGTGTCTGTTTTCACCACAGGATGCCAATAAGATCAGTGCACCCTTGCGGCATCGGCACAAGACCGCAGCATACCACAGCTTTTTCCCGAGCAACGCTGCCCGATTTGCCAGACGCTCTTTCCACCACCCCAAATCTCCTTCTCCTGCACCACGGCTTGCTGAACCTCGGATAAAGAGGCGGGATCGGAGCCTATGGGAAACATTCAATATGGAGCAATCACCGCTGATGTCGACACTTATCGGCGAAGCTCGGCCACGAAGCTGAGGGTTGAAACGAAGCACATCGAATCTGAGTTTGACCGATGCTTTTGCGCGAAATCCAATCCAATGTTTGGCTATGGTCAAGCAGAGCAACAGCAGGAAAACCTCGAAGGGAAGCACAACAGCAAGCAATATCAATCAATCTATTTCGGTTTCACTATGTCGGGTGTCATCTTTTGATATTGCCGGCGAGATGGTTGGGAGGTCGTAGGAAGATTCTCATTTGGAAGAAGAGTGTTGCAGCACGTGCTCAAGGCTTTGTTTGTTCGTAGTCTGCAGGAGCTAGAAATCATCGACGTGCTAGACTCGGGAGAAGAAATGATGCTTGCCGAGAACATTCTGCTTCATAGTAGGTCTTGCATGTACCGGTGCGAGGCCTTTTGAGCTGAGGTTGGCGCTGGCCTCCGAGCTGCAGCGCCGCTTTGGGAGACGTGTGCGGCTTGCCGAAGGCCATGGAAAATGGCAGAGGCCGCCGATACCGATGTCGCAGACGGAGCAGGCCGGAGAGCAGGGCAAAAGAGTGGCCACTGCACACGAAGCAAGCTGCCAGGAAGATGGAGATATTTGCGACCTCGTACTGTTCTCCAAGGTGTCTACACGCTTCACCTTGGAGCGCATCATGGATCGGGTAGGCAGCCACGTGGTGACCATCTGGGCATCCGATGAGTGCATTAGCGAGACGACAGAGGCGCGGGATCCGAGGGTGCAGCATGAGCACTGTCGCAGCTGCAGGGACAAGCACGGAAACAGCCAGCAAGCAGACTCCTCGTCACTGCCGCATCCGCATGGTCGT
This sequence comes from Symbiodinium sp. CCMP2592, assembly GCA_905221615.1. Taxonomy (NCBI): domain Eukaryota; class Dinophyceae; order Suessiales; family Symbiodiniaceae; genus Symbiodinium; species Symbiodinium sp. CCMP2592. The sequence continues at coordinate 433,355 of CAJNDT010004246.1, read as the reverse complement.
TCACGTGTGATCTTGATTTCTTCCCAGCTTCACGGAGTCGATCCGTGCAGTGTCAAGCCGACATCGCAGGGCCGAAGCGTTTTCCGAGAAACTAACATCTCATGACTCATGACCCCGCAAGGATCCGCAAGGTTTGGTTTTGTTGAAGAAGCAAGACGCTTTTTAGCACAGGGCAATCACCGCCCCCTTGTGGCTTGAAACGGAGGGGGGGGGTGAGGCTCTGAAATATTTCAGGGCAGCTTCAGTCGAGGTGGGGGTTCAGACCTAAAGGGTGGGGGTCGGGCTTGAAATTTCAGGGCTGTCCTGGGATAGCGAGTCATCTTCCATTTCAAGAGAGTCGCCGTTCGCATCCGCAGGACACCGGCTTAGCGCGCTCTCAAGGGCCTTCAGACTAGCTTTGCAACACCATATGGCCATTCGATGCTAGTAATTACATTACTATAATCAAAGGCTGTGAGCAACGTGCCTATTTGTGTGTTGGCCTCCTTGGTAAGGGATGGTAAGGGCGCCAGTGTATTTCTCATGCGGGGCTCCGGTAACCTCGTTTTTAAGGCGACAACTATGTTTCTATGAGAAATCTACTAAATTCCTCCTATGCGAGGCTAGGTGGCATCCTCTATTGGGCTGCTACTATATTTCTATTAGATAACCATTAAATTCCTACTATGCGGGGCTATGGTAGCCTCTTTTATTAGGCTGCTACTAGGTTTCTATTGGAAATCTACTAAATTACCACTAGCCGCTAGCCTTTCCCGCAAGCACGGCCGTGGCCACAACCCTTTCCCCCAGCAGTTTCCTGCTTGCCCCCCAACCCTTTCCCCAGGTACTTCAAGCACATTTTCGAGTGCCGCAATTTTCACTGCATGGACAGATCTGCGGACCCAAGCCTACCTACCTCCCCCTCCGAGCACCCCTGTTGAAATTTCACGGAACCGTCACCTAGGCTCTATTCTATTTCATGCGGGTGGCTGAAACGGATTCAGCCTTATAAGGGGGGGCGCCTCAGACCCCCCCCGACAACGGGGTACTCATACAGGGCACAGATGATGCAGTCATACAAATTACGTTCAACACCTTCAGCTGTGGCTTAGGCGTAAAGACTGAATGATTTTGAAGGAGATCGCCTAAGGGGATATAAGGGGCATCTAGGTGAAAAGCGCGTCAGCTCTCCCTCCAGGGATGACTAGGTTCAGTGGAGAGTCTTCGCCTGTGAAGGTTGCCAGCCCAGCATGTGCTCATCTCAACACGTTCTGGGAGCGAACGTACCTGATGATGCGGGGATATTGCCTCGGCAGGATCTGCGTGTCACGGCTTCAATAGCTGGAGTGCAGGCGACGGCGACGTTTTTGCACCATGCCGAGGCCTCCAGAGTCCTCAAAAGCATTCTCCAAGATCCCAACGTGTTGGAGCTTCGCTGCGATGAGTTTCGAACAGAGCAGGGCTCGAACGCCTCTATCTCCGAGTTTGGCCGCCTGGCTGCACCAAAAGCCTCCAAAGTGTCTTCCACTGGCTGCTGAAAGATCTGCAGGCCAAGACTGGTTCATTCTCCGAAACTTTCTGGGCCTTGATGCGAATGGCATTTACGTGGATGTCGGGGCATCTCTTCCCTTTGACTATAGCAACACGGTGCCTTACCTTTGTTACGATGATGAAGATCTTCAAAACTGCGTTCTTGCTCGCGTCTTTGTCCGCGCGACTTAGGTGATGCTGGACCGTTGCCTTGGCTGGCAGGGGCTCTGCGTTGAGCCCAACCCTCACCTCAGCTTTATCCTCGAGGCCGTCTGACTCCGATCGTTGTTTTTTTATCACCGAAGAGACTGCAATGGTGCCGCAGGCTTACCGATCCTGCCAAGTCTTTACGAGCCTTGACTGTATTGGTGCCTCCAAACTAGAGCGCCGCTTTTGTCAATATGCGAAACTCCGGTGAGGAATTGCGTTGACGAGGAGTCCTGCGTGCTTTCCCATTAGAATCATTCGACTTAGTGCAGAAGCCGCGCAGACATGCTCGGGCGACAGGCTGGCCTCACTGGGCGGCCCTTTGCTGACCGGGACGGCAAAGTGGAGTTCCATGCGGACTGGGACTAGCATCTATCCGATCAAGATTTACTATCGTACTTGTGAGACCTCTGACCGATCCCAAGCCCCAGTCAGCATTGACGAGAGGACTGCTTGACGCTGACCGAGATTTTGCGTGAAGGTGGGCTGTCTGGCCGGCGCATCGACCTGCTCAGCATCGACGTCGAACATCAGGTCGGTGTCAACAACATCGTGCAGGGTGTAGAAAAGTTGGAGATTTTGCACTCGCGTGGCAGGAGTTAGCAGTCTTGAGGGGGCTGTCCTTCGAAGAGTTTGACATCCGCATTATCGCAGGGGCCCGAAGAGACACAGCATAGGTAGAGCAGTAGTCTACTCGGAGAAGGCAAGTGTCCAAGGTCGTTGAAGTGACACGAGGAGCTCGATGGCTGGAGGCTTCTTAGGTCCGCATCCTTGAGAAGCGGATCTTCATTCTTGAGCCTTTGCAGGTGGACTCGATCCTGCTGCCGAAGGAGACCTTGCAAGCTGTGCCAGATATCTGAACTGTCTTGGCGTGCTCGCGTTGTGTTTGCCCTTGGCCACTGTGGTTCGGTCTCAGGGATATGCCAAAGTCGCAGTGCTCGGGCGAGACGTTGTCTACGTCAGGCTAGAGGAGACCCAATCTGAGTTTTCTGTTTCTTTGTGGGCTCCGCGGACGTGTGCTGAAGTTGATGGTGCGGTGCTGTTATCACATTGCAACGTCAGTGATTAGCCGGGCTTGAATTGCACCGGATCCGGTCGATGGTCGACCACTCTGGTCAGTACTCCTCCCGCTGAGTTTCTGTGAGTCTTCTGAAAGGAGCTGCAGCATCAAGGAGAGGCGACTTGATGTTAATAAACGTGTCTTGTGCGTAGCTGTATCGGCTTTTTCACTGACTGAGGACTGGCCCCTGTTCGGCAAGCTTGGCTCTGCGAAGGCGTGCAGCCACCAATGAAGCACATTTGAAAGCAAGCCTCTACTGTGCTGAGGCCGTCTTGCCACCTGGATGGGCCGAATTTCATCAACGTGTGTTGGACGAAGAGATGGAGGAGGACCGCGCAGCAGCACGCCGCTTCGTGATGCGACGTATGTGTACTGGGTGGTGTTGCAGCAAGTTCCCCAATCGCTGAGATGCTGGCTGCCGCGGTGGTGATTGTAAAAACAGGAAGGCCCAAGCAATCCTTGGGCAGGCGCCTTCGGAAGCGGCTCTCGACACCGTTTGAGGTGGTGGCAGGGTTAGTTGTAACTTTTTTGTCTTAGATGTAACTGTTTTTGGTCTTAGACACAACTTTTTCGTACCTACCCCACCTACCCCATGCCCCACTCACCCCACCTACCCAGCCTACCCCCACTCCCCCCACCTGCCCTACTTAACCACCTACCCCACCTGTGCCACCTACCCCTTTGTAATGGGCTTTAAGCTTAAGCCGACATGTGGAAGCCACAGCTACCAGTGATAATGCAGTTGCTGCGCCCAATCCCTTTACAGGTACGACAGGCTGTACCCTAGACCTTGGGAACCTGGGCCCCTAACCCTAAACAAATGGTCATCTGGCATTTATGTTAAACTGCTACGACTACCACCACAATCACCACTATGACGACGTCAACAGTCACGACGACCACGGCCACAATCACGACAACCTCAACTGTGACCCTCCCTCGCTCCCTCCCTCCCTCATCCTCCCTCCCTGACGAAGACGAAAACCCTAAGGAATGAATACCCAAGACGAGAACCTCAAGGAGTGAATCCAGCCGCCGGGACCTTTTCCCGAAATCGAAAACCGTAAAGAGTGAATCCAGCAGGAAAGTTTAACTCAACACGATAACCTTAAGGAGTGAATGCCCAAGACGAAAACCCTAAGGAGTGAATTACCAAGACGAGGCCCTAACGAGTGAACTCCCAAGGTGAAAACGCTGGGCAGTGAATGCCTAAGGCGAAAACCCTAAGGAGTGAAACCAGCAGCAGCTTATCCGAAGACGAAAACCCTAAGGAATAATTCTAGCAGGAACCGTCTACCGAAGACGAAAACCTTGAAGAGTGAACCCAGCCGCAAAGTTTAACCCACGACGAAACCCCTAAGCAGTCAATGCCCAAGACGAAAACCCTACGGAGTGAATGCGAATCCAACCGGAGCTTCTTCCTGAAGACGAAAACTCTAAGGAGTGAATCCAGCCGAAACTTTTGCCCGAAGACGAAAACCCTAAAGAGTGAATCCAGCAGGAGACTCCAACCCAAGACGAAAACCCTAAGGAGTGAACACTCAAACGAAAACCCTAGGGAGTGAATCCAGCAGCAAACTTTGACCGAAGACAAGAAGCCTAAGGAGTGAATCCAGCTGGTGCTAAATAAAGCAACAAAATAGTGGCTGGGTGATAAATAGACCAGAAATGCTTTACAGCCTAAGAGTTAGTCGCTTGTTTCTGTAGACAGCAAAACAGTTAAAAACCAAGATGCTTGTTTTGCAACCTCAGCAGAGATTTGTTGTTTTTGGTGCAGAAAAGAAGTTACAACTGAGACATTTCAGTGAAAGGGCTGAAAACTTACTTCGAAGACATAAAAGCCACCTTTCGTCTGAGGTGGAAGATGCCATCATTCCCTAACGCCCCTTCCGCATTTAAACCCCCGGCACGGATGGCGCAACTGCATAACAGAACTTGGGCCACTCGGCATTCGAACTCCGCAGCAATGTGTTGGGGCACCTGGCCCGCGCGACAACCGCTGCAGCCCAGAGATTTATCAGAACCACAGCTTCGCAATGTCCACTTCCGTTCTCGCTTGAGTTCCGTTTTTGCTGTGTTTTTTCGTTTCCATTCGGGGTTCCGTTGTTTATCACGCTTTCGTTCAGGTTTTCGTTTTCCCTTGTGGTATCTTCTGCTTCTTTGCAGCTTTGCAAACCATGCTGACGGTATCCAGAACATCCAAAACGGACCCGGAGCCATGCACCTGGCGTGCCGAAATCCAAAACGGAACCGGCAACGGAACACCTTCTGGTTTTCTGTTTCCGGTGAGTCCGTTTCGGGTTCCGTTTCAGGCCCGGGCCCTGGCGCAGCCTAAACGGAGTGAACGGAAGGGAATCCCAAGCGGAAGCCCGCAAATGGCAAGTCACGAACTCCGAACACCGTGCATGTGTAAAAAATCAGCAGGATGACTTGGTGCAGCTAGCGTTGTCTCCGGCAGCCACCCGGAACGAGTTTCAAGTCCACTGAGCAGGCTCTGCTGTAGCATGATTGTCGGCAAATCCAATCGGCATAGGGAGTGTGGGAGGGGGTCACAGGTCCATAGCGGCTGATCTTCAGTAGTGGTAGCGACAAGGCTGTAGCATCTCTCAGCAATGCTTTGGTGAGGAGATGCGGCAGGAGCGCCATGCGTTCTATGCAGGTCTGAGGCGCACAAAGCCTGCGCCGCTGGATTCAGCCTAGAGCCTTGTCGCTGATCGAAACAAGCCGTCGACCTCTCGACTCGTAACTGCTGGCAGCTTCTTTGTATGTCTGTGTTTACGAAGTTTACGATCGACAACCGCATGTCATGCTAGACTGGATAAAGGCAGTTGCGAAACAACAGTTTCGGAAGGGCAGTTGCAGAGTCCTGAAGTTCCGAACTGGTCTTCTACTCTAGGGTCTCGCTGAGCGGCGAAAGCATCTCATTTTTCAGTCTTTGGGGCAGGTATTTAAAGCAGTGCTTCCAAGGCAACAAGGACACAGGCCAGCATAAAGGAGCATGTTTAGATGCATGAAGGCTTCCGTGAAGGTTAGGCGAAAGGAAGACAATTCACATCAGCGGGTATCGACACCCGTGCTACAAGCATTGCAGCGAGTGCCGTCTTCTCATAATCAGAACGCCATCGACGAAGGCTGCTGGATCGGGATGCTAACCGCACGAAGTACAGCGTTGCCAGCAGCAACTGCATTGCCTCGAAATCCTGCAAAGCGATGGAGGTGACGGTCCGGTTTGGAGGTCTAGACTTCGCAGCCCAGGGAAAGGCAAAGGATCTTTGCTCGGTGCCTCTTTCGGAAGCTCCCGCCGGGCCCGCCCCGGGGGCGGCTCTTTTTTGGGGGTGGAGATCCCTCTGTGCTGGAGCCATGGCTGCGAAGGCTGGAGATGGAGATTTGCTCCGCTTCGTTTGAGACGGCGAGACGAGACGAGCGCACCCCATGCGACAGGACAAGATGCCTGCTGCAGGAGGCTTGCGATAATTCGCGCAATTCTCTTGTCGTATAGGACTCATGGCTTGGGCTTTATGCTTCTGCTGCAGCAGGCAGCACAAGCTTGATTGGAGACAACATCGGGCAGATACTTATGGCGCCGCGCTCAACTTGACTGAGTTCAGAAGCCACTTGCTTCCGACCGTCTTTTAGGTACTGTTCGGAGCATATTTTGCAATCGCACATCGCTGGTTGGGCCGGCAGAACCTTGTGCTGGCGACACTTGCTCGGGTCCCAGTTTAGAGCTGCGTCCAGACATGCAGCCTAAGGCATCCAGAGACGAAGGCAACATGCAACTGTGTTTACACAGACATTGATGGCAGAGACAAGAAGATGATCGACCTAATCCTTGCCTGCAGAGGCTTCTCGTTAAAACTCGCAGGACCAACTTCCATCACTTGTTTGAGAAACAGCGGGTATCCACAATGTGTTATTCTACAGCCATGAACTAAAGTCACAAAAGTGTCTGTGACCCTTGAATTACGGTGCTTCCTTCTTCTGTAAGGATGCCTCGATGGCCGAGGTCATGCACAGAACACATCTCTATTTGCTTCATCACAATATGTGAAGGAAAGGTCCTGGAGCTTGGACGTGAATCATCATGTCACGAAAGCTCCTCGTTAGGGAGCGTTGTTCAGTCCTCCTTCCAGCCTTAAATGGGGGGGGAGCAAATTGGGGTCCAATTTTCACTTCCAGAGGCTTTCCGCAGCACGGGCTTAGCATAGCCTTGGTATCCACCTCTTTTGAGGTCTAGGTTTTTGGATGCTGTTGATGCTTCCTGTTGGGGTCTTCTGTCTTCGGTTTAAGCTTTGGAGTTCTTCTCTCAGGCGGACTCAGTACCAAGGTGTGATAGTCTGTCAGGATCTTGAAAGTTTGTTTTGGGTTCTGGGACTGTTACCAAAGCATATAGAGAGACGTTCCGGAAGAAACAACCCGATTACTCCAAGTTCAGGTGCCGGTAACATGCTCCGAAAGATTGGCGTGAATGTGACCGCAACAAAATTGACAGTTTTCCCATCCTTTCAAACTCCTGCAGCCGACCACGGCAACCAGCGAAATCTCCGCGTACGGAAATTGAGCTCACAGGTTGCATATGATAATGCCAAGTAGGCGGCGACAAGCCGGATGTGCAAGCGTGCGAAAATTCTGCAAGTGTGGCTTTGCGACGTGATGTGATGCAGTTTGATCGTCCTAGAGGTTGCTTCCCGGCGCGGCATGCTGAGAAATGAACACATGCATCGCCTGCGCAGCCAATGCAACGATGGGCTGTGCAGACAAACAAAACCTGCTTCGTTGCAACACCTGCAAGTGCTGCAGGTGCGCGGTGCGATGGTCCGATGATTAGTCCATGTGCAGTCACAGGTTCGGTCCGCACTATGATTGCCTGTATAAGTACATAACACAAGCATTCCTCAGTGCGGAGACCGTATATATATATATATATATATATATGTATATATATATATATATATATATATATATATACGTATATATATATATATATATATACACACATCTGTCTCTCTCTCTCTCTCGGCGGGACCGGGCGGGTGAGAGAAAACGCATTGCACGAGCAAGGTCTCGTAGGGATCGATGTCGTCAAGATTTTGCAGCCGAGGTGCCACTGTTGGTAGCTGCACTGACAGCTTCTTCGCTGGCAGTTTTTCGGAGTGCGAAAAGATGGCATCCCTCATCGAAACCGGAGGTTTGTGTGGATCTTTTGTATGGCTTCGACGGCTTACCAAGCCCAGCCGCGCTTTGAGTCGGGTCTGCAGGACGTGACAGCAGAGTGCCTCCAGGCCACGCTGAACTGTTTCAATCTCGGATGACCGTCGAAGTCAGACGAAGCATCTTGAGGCCGACGAAGCCAAGGAGATGGCAGAAAAGGAAGATGAGGTGCATGGAACGTCGAAACGAACCTTGTTTGATCTGACAACTAGACTGCCGACAATCCCTTCGTGTCTGTTTGGGCTTCGCCGGGCCCGCTGCAAAAAGACATGGAGTCGTGCAGGAATACGTTGACCCAATCTGGATGGCGGATTGGACAAATCGCGAGGAGCTTCTGAAGCTGTTCTGCGCACGAAGGTCAACACTCCGAAAGCAGTGCACTCACAGATTCCTGGCACGCCTCGCTGCTCGTGCGAATCGAAACGATGGGCTGAAGTCGAGATTTCGTAGTGTACCCGCAAGCACCAGGAGCGGGAAGAGGTGGCCAGAAAGCTTCAAGAAGCCGAACCTCCTCGCAAGGCCGAGGCACCCACTGCAAGTTCAGCCTGTGCGTCGAGCAAACGAAGACATCAGCTCAGCCCGTGCCGGCCGAAGAGGTGTTCGACCTCAATGATACGCCTACGTGGCTAGCGCAAATGCAGAAGCGCCGCGAGCAAGCGCAGCGGGCTGGAAAAGACAAGTCAGCCTGACGTGCTTTGAGACATGAGGAGAGTCAAATCCCCTTCCGGTTTTCCTTCGCCTGAGTCCAGGCTTGTGCAGAAGCTCGATAAAGAGATCGAGCAAGCGCTGAGCAAGTCGCTCGCAGCGAAAGGCCCATGGGCCGCTTCGGTGTCCCTGCGCGACCCTTCCCTTCTCGCCTCCCCACGAGCAACGGTCGGTGTTTCTAGGTTTTGTCTTATATATACATTCAAAGCATCGGGATGGCATATGATTGCATAGGCGGTCATCCAAGCCTCTGCCAAGCACTGTACATGTTGAGTTGCCTCGTTTCTAGATGTTCAGCCAAGGCCATGTGCAGGGGGTTTGAAGGTGCTCTGCTGTTATGTCAGCACAGCGGACATGCAGACCCTTTCGCTGTCATTCTGGCTATTTGAAGTCAAGTTTTGCATCGCTGAAAGATCTCTGCAAGTTTTGCTGCAGGCCCCGAGCTTCGGGCAGGCCGTGAGGCAGAGGCGCTTCGCCAAAACGGGCTTGGCGCTTGGCGGGACTTCTCGTGCAGCCCAGGAAATGCACCACGAAGAGGACGTTTGGAGCATGGACTGGTCCAATTGGAGATCCTTTGAGTCTGCACTGCCAGCAGTTGCAGCTGCGTGAGTGGAATCGGCCGAGCATGAGCTGTCTAGGCGCAGAGGCTGTGCTTTGCGGTGCCTCCCAATACGTGCAAACCCATTCGCGACTGCATTTTGTGTTTTACCTTCTGTCAGCAGGCAGCGCAGGAGCCAAGCCTCTTCGGAGATTCGTAGAACCAGTCCGGCTGCTTTCAAAATGCAATGCATCCAGAGACGCTTTTTCACGCTTGGGGGCTGCTCTAGCCGATAAATATCGCTGGCCTGCTTGCATAGCTTCGGATGTATGTGCTTCCGGGGCAGCTTCCATGCGAGGGAGCAGATGAATATCCCGAGACTTGACACCTGTGTCTATGTGCTTCTGCGAGAGATCGCCGAATGCTGACTGTCGGAGAAGCCGCTTGCGGGGTGCGCTTTGCTTGATTTTCTGAAATTAGCTGCAGGTATTTCCTGAAAGACAGCCATCGGGCGAAAAAGTTGGATCTTGGCTTGTTTGCACATGTTTGCAACATCCGCATTGTTTGCCGTGGTTCTGACAGAGCCGATCGTGAGGTCCTAAGTTGAACTTGTAAGTCATAGCACTGATCCGTCGCACGAAGTGAAGTCGCTGCAGCTTTTAGCGTATTTTGCTGGCTTACTTGGCATTGGATCCGTGCTGCATTCTGATGGAGCGAGGCCTGTTTGTCATGTTCGACCTTCCCGTCCGTTTGGAAGTGGTCGATAGAGGCTGCACAGGTTAGAGGTGTCTTTTCTGTCAGAGGACGCTTGCTCTTGCTGCCACAGACTCATCTTTGCCGGTCTCAGTTCGTGGAGTTCTTGCCGGACTGCCACCGCTGGAGCTGGAGCTGGAGCCTCAGGAGCTTCGCCCTGTGGAAGTATACGCTTGCGCACCGACAGAGTCCCTTCGTTTGAATTCCGAATTCATCGTAATCACGGATTTAACAACGTTATAACTTTTGCATGACATATACAATGACGTGAGTTACACAGATCTGGAGACGAAATCCATCTAGTAAAGGCCACAGCCCTCTCCTGGTAAGATGCAACGCAATGACAAACAGAGTTGTGGGAATCTGTCCAGTTGGAATCCACATGGAGGCGTATGCATCCCATACACCAGATGTGGGCGAAACAGTCGAGACAGCGGTATTGCATCGCAAATTTGTGCTAAAAACACGCCTGCAAATCAACTTAGGCTGGAGGAGCTTGGGGATCCTGCGTCGCTTGCTCCACAGCCAGGACCAACCCCATCCTCTGGTCCTAAAGCTGCCGTGAAGCACTCTCGCCAGAAGCGCCTTCGCCAGCTGGTTCGGTCTATACGCTGGGCTCGCAGATTCTCGCAGTTTGTGCCGAACATGATCCTGCCCCGACCAGTTGTCATGACAGAGGTTGCCTGGACATCGCTGAGGCCGGTAAATGCTCCCTCGACCTATTGGCGGACCACCATCTGTGCCAAGCTTGTGCAAGAACGGACATGAGGGCTGGACAGTTTCTACGGAATGTCGGTGGATGTCGGTGGTGTGCTCCTGCCCAGGCCCCTCTGCGCCCCACAAAAGGCACCCGCCAAGGCCGTGGGAGCCTTGCGGAGCGAAGCATGGAGGCGGAGGTTCAGAAGAATCGCTCAGGTCGAGTGCTGAGTCGACACCAAGGCTCCCAGCCTCCCAGCCAGCGGCTAGAGCACATTCCAGTGACATTCCAGGCATGTCTACTTGTAGTCACTGTATGTTTCTTTTGCGGCTGTGCAGATCCTGTCCGACACCGACGTTATCCTGGCCATCTGCCCCAAGTCCGTCTTGGACTCAGGCGTCCGCAAGTATCCAGCATCGGCGGGGGAACAGGCGAAGCAGCGAAGCGCGTGTTCGTTTGCTGAAGTGTTTCAGGATTTTCGATTTCACTTCACACGCAGTCATACTATCCTTATGAAGATGGGTGAAGCAGAGAGGCCGCTACGTTTTGTCAACGTCTCGCCTCATCATCTGGCAATCCGCATCATTCTTGGCGGATTTCGGAAGGACATAGCAAAGCATGCGGCACTTCAACAAACGGTTGCAGGCATATTGCGAGCCTTGCCATACACTGTGTGAAGCCAGCCCGGATCAGCCCGGGTTTTGCACGATTGCCATTGTCTGTGAAAGCACCGATTGTTGTGTAAAGCACGTGTGCGTGTAGGAACAAGCGTAAGCGATCGGCCGAATAGCATCTCGGCCCGATCGCCTCTTTTGATTTCCCCTCGTCCTCTCTGTGTTCTGGTCATGTCGACTGGTTCCAGCGCCTCCACCGCCGCCACCGCCTCTGGCCGCTCAGGCACAAGCGCGGCCGATTTCGCCGCGGCAGCAGGCTTGGACTGGGCGCCGCCTGGTCCTACTTCGACCCTCGGCGCCTACTACGTCTGCGGCGGAGGTTGTGGCATTGGACGTCGCCCACTCGAACCACGAGGAGGGGAGATCATGGTGCACCGTCCTGCCCATGCCGGGCTTTGGGCGGCACCTAGGACCTAGGCCTTCGGGCTTCTTCGCCTCGGCTGTGGGCATGCAGGCCACTTGCGATGCCTCGACACACACCGAGGAGCATCTTTTTATCGCCAATTTCGTCGGGCACCTCGGAGTCTCGGAGGGCACCTGCGCCTCGGCCTGAACGCCGCCTTCGGGCGGCCCGACCCGCAAGGCCCCTTTCTGGGTGGCGGAGCAGCGTCACAAGGACGACGTCGCAGAAATGATCGAGGCCGACCACTACGAGGCGAGGCACTGGTCGTCTGGACAGCCGCCCCGGCCGCCCCTCCCTGTCAGGACTTCTCCAGCCACGAGGGTGAACGTGGGCGCATGTGCCAGGACGCCATCGCCTTCATGGACGCAGAGAACCGGTGTACGTCTCTTCCAAGACCTGGCCGACGGGACTCCGAGCACACGCGGCGGCTGCGTGAGCCGCCGCTGGGCGATTGCTTCGCGGTGCTCTCTTTCGCCATCGTCCAGGTCGACGAGAACGGCGCGGGGGCGAAGACTGGAGGAGGTCCGCGTTCGACGTCCCGACCCACCACTTCTGGGCCACATCGTGGGCGATGGCCGAGGGCTGGGGCCCGGATCTGTTCGGCCACGACCTGCTGAACGCCTACCGCCAGTGAGGTCAAACACCCAGGTCATTGTGGCACTTTCCTTTCCACGGCGGCTGGCACCACGCTCTGGTTCCGCTTCGCCATGTGCTTTGGGGCGGCAGCCAGCGCCTGGAACGTCAACCGGGCGGCCGATGCCGTCCAGATGCTCGCCCATGCCCTGCTTCTCGTCTTGTTCGGGCACTTCCCCTTGGCCGACTTCTTCGCCCTGCTGGGGCTCCAGTGCATCATGGTTAGAGTGCCCCCCAAAAACCGTTGAGCTCCGCCCCACCCAAGATCAAGTGGCCAAGATCCTCAAGCAGATCCACGACGCGCTGGCCTCGCACTCCCTTCGCCCGGACGTCGCTTCCAAGCTGGCTGGGCGGACCTTTTTGAGCCAGTCCGTTTTCGGCTGCACCTTGCGGAAGAAGGCCGGCCACAGAACGGCTGGGGCTTTGTGCTGCTCCTGGACGGGCAGGTGTTCTACGACTTCGGCATCATCAAGGCTGAGTACCTCAGGCCCTTCGCCTCGCGACGGGCGTTTATCCGGCAGTTCGCCCTCATGAAGGGCTATGGGCGGGACCCGGCGGTGAATGGAATCTTGGCTGCGTTCTGGGGACTGGCGGATGACCGGGCGTGGTGCCCCGAGTTCTATCGGGTGCCTTCAGCAGCCAACGGTGCCGGCGGGCGGGCGGCGACCGACCTCGACTACGCCTGCCACGAGGCTCCTGAGCAGCTGCTAGACCTTGCTTCTTGGTAGGAGTGCCGGCGCCTCTTGTGGGAGGCGGGTTTGCTGGGCGGACGCAGAAGTGCGCACCGGCACTGGCACCGGTTGAAAGCGGTGTGCTCGGCCGGGCGCATTCCATGCGACTCGACCATCCAAAAGGAGCCGCTGCACCCAAGTAGGAGTTTTGGCTAACACGTCGTTAGCGTAGCGCTTGTTGTGTAACGCACGGGTGCGTGTAGGAACAAGCATAAGCGATCGGCCGAATAGCATCTCGGCCCGATCGCCTCTTTTGATTTCCCGCGGCTGGCAACAGGAGGAGGTTCCGGGCCGATGCCGGAGCAAGGCGAGCTGGCGATGAAACAACCCCTTGCGCTTTCACACGGCCACTGGGCGAGGGGCTTTATGCCGGGCTTACCGAGACAAGTGGCCAGACCAGCCGGGCTGCCTGGCTGGAACCACTTTCACCACAAGCACTGGAATTCGATTCGTCTATGGTCCACAACCACGACGACAGCAAGGAAATGAGCGAGCCCAGAGAGCCACTCATGAATCCATCGCATAATTTATTTGGGACCGCCCTCAGCCCTCCAAGCGGGCGAGTTTGCTCCTGAGCGCCACTGGGTGAAGATGAGAAAGAGCAGGAGATCAATGAGGCCACTGTTGCCCTGATCGACGCTATGCGCACCTGTTGCACACATCCAGCCACAAGTGGCGCGAGGCTTTTTCTCGAGGGCTAGCAGAAGGCAGCGCTAGTACGTGCTCCGGAAGAGGCTTTCCAGCTGGACGTTTTGGGGGTGACCGTACATGCTGGCTGTTTGCTTCGACCCGGGCGGATCTCTTCGGACCTTGGCGACTTCCTCGTCTACTACTAGTTCGAGCCGCACCGAGATTGTTGCAGAGGTATTACGTCGAAAGACAGACATCCATATTTGGACAGCCATTCGCCGAGACTTCACCACGGCCGAGCAGTTCACTGCAAACACTTTCAAAAAGGCCAGCGCCATTGCTGAAAGCGATTGCTTGGCGCGCGGGAGGACAGTGGGAGGAGTCGAAGTTGGAGCCAGTTTTGTTTGAGCGTCGCTAACGGCAACGCTTGGTCGGGGTTTTGGTGACCCACGTCACGACGGGCCCACAAGTATTACATGAACAAGGTCGTGACCACACTGCAAAGGCCTGCCCGTGGCCACCAACAGTTCACATACCTTCCGTCAGGGGCCGGGACATACGACAAGGGCTGGAAGGACACATCGATGTCGCAATGCGGATCTGTGCACTTATGTTGAAGACGATGGCAATCCCGGTGCAGCGGAGACCACACGTGAAGTCTGTGTTGCGGTGTACGCCACCAAGATAACATTCAGGCAGTTGAGGATCTCACTGTGATCCGGCGTCCCGTTTGCATGGACATTGTCCTCAAGATGGACTATGTAGGCTCTCCGCAAGTCCACACATCACTCCTTTATCTCATCCCGAAGTTTGCTGCCCACTTGGCCGCCCCAACAACATCCTCGCTGACACCAAACCAGTTCACTTGGCTGAAACATCGGAAAGTGGGGCGATTGGCTCGATGTTCCCCTGAGCGAGGCATTGGGTGGAAACCTTGATTTGAAGAATTGGGCAGAGTGTCTGGAGAAGCATGACCGGATGTACATCGGATGCTAGGTCGCTCGATGACTACCTGTAGAAGCTGTGGGCAGACCGAATTTCAGCTTCAGACAATTCGAGCGCCGAATGTCGGCGTCAGGCACCGAGCCGACTGGAAACCGTTGCAAAGTCGAGGTAGCTCTCGCACATCATGAAAGGCGCCGAATGTCTGCACCAAATTTAGGTGCAGGAACATTTCAGGCGCAGACGTCGGGGGGGGGACGAAATGGGGACTCACTTTCCCGGGTCCTTGTAGGGACTCTACCTCGGCCTCCTCGAAAAGGCGGATGACGGAACGGCAGTTTCGTTGTGTGGCATGGAATTGGCATAGAGGCCAGGCAACAGTAACAGCAAGGGAAGAAGCCCGTTGCGGTTGTTAGAGGAGATGGACTGGGCAAGCAGTATTCCCGCGGTGTGACCGTTCTCCCTGCACGACATGAGAGGCTACACATGGAAAAGACGTGAAGCGCGCCGGCGTGATCGGGAACAGTTCATTTGCGTTCCAACTAGATAAATTTAAACACTTTTCTATGGCCGTCCAAATCGGTGGGCGCTTGTTCGCTTCTGTCGACATGTATAATTTTCTTTGTGGGCTCTTTTTTGTTTGCAAGAAGGCAAACAACCTTACCGTTGGCGAAGGTTTCTCGGTTGAACCTCGTGTATAAGCACAGAGACAGAGCTGAAAGGAAGGCGCAAATAGCCGATCGCAGAAGAAACTGCTAGACTGTGCGATTGCAACTTCCGTGCCGGAAGAAGTGGTAATGCGAGTGTTCAGCCGTGCATGTCTTGCCGTGGCAGCAGGGTATCAGTTTTGCAGGTGTGGTTTTGTCAAGAAACGGTTTCAACTGGCTGTGCACATGCGCAAAGCCTCGGCAAGTCAAGTCAGAGTCGGTTCAAGATGCAAGGCATCTCAAACTTGCCACCCCTGGTCTCCAAGAGAGGAGGGCCTGTTCGAAGCCGTACTTGCTGCTGCATCTCAGGACGCAAAACTATTTGGGCGCCTTTGGGCTGCCAAGTCCCATGGAGCTGGGTCCTATGTCCTATGTGTTGTCTGCTCATGAGTCGTACGCCATTCAGTCTGTGCCGAGGAAGAACAGCACGTTGAGCTCTGCTTTCCCGCAGGCCTTTGTTCCAAGGACCCGTAACCAGTCTGCAGAAATCGGGCACCCTCGTGCTAAGCGCATACAACTAGAAGAGCATGCTGTTTGAGGCCGTGCCTACAATCGTCCGTCCACAAGCTTCGTCAATGTGGCACTCCCTGCACGTGCATCACCAAGCCGCTATAGGCTCAAGGCACATCTCAGGTCAAAGAGTGATAACCGAAACCTCTGAAACGATGGAGGTTCTGGGATCAGTCGGGTCCTTGGAGGCCCTGATTTTCTCAGAGTGCTCGGAGCGAGAGACAAACCTGCAAAGAGCTTCGGAGCAGCTCCGACACCTGCGGCGTTTGGAGCGCGTCGCCTTGGCCGGTGCTGATGTCCGGCGCTTGGCACAGCTCCGACAGCTTCAGCAGGAGCTCCTGCGTTTCGCCGATCTTCGATCTTCGCGGTCCCTGCGATTTCGATCTGGCGAAGATGATTTTGCCGTCGACTCCGAAGCTGAAAAAAGTGTGGCGTCCTTGCTGAGGGATGTCCGCCACTGGCACGCAGAGTTGAGACGACTGGAGCAGCACGAAGCCCAGCTGAATGAGAGCTTCAGCGGACCCATAGCCTTGGCGACTGCGGAGATCTCGGTGCTTCGTCAAGTGTTGGCAGAACAGGAGGAGGGCAGAAAGGCTTGCGAGGAATGCCTGCGGCATCCAGCCCGCACTTCGGCTTTGCCGTTGGGCGGGACACCACCAAGCACTTTGAGCACTTGCAACGCAAGTGTGGCCGCGGGAATTCGCTTGGCGACCGGTGCCGCGCGTGCCCAGCTCCCCAAAATCCTTGCAATGTGACTGCTGCCTCGAGGGTTTGACAGACATCACTCAAGCTGCAATAGCAGGACAGTGCTTCGGCGAGCTTGCACATTGCCCACTGCACCGGAACACATCTTGGAACCCGAAGAGGCACGCGCACCTGTCTGCTGCATAAGCCCATGTTGCACTCGTGCCCAGGAGCTCGTGCCCAATTTGCCGCTGGACCGAACAATCTCGGAGCCTCATAATTTGGCCGCTGCCTCGGTAGCCTCCGCCATGAAAACGGTGCGCAAACCTTCGTCTAAGCCCCAAGGAGCGTGTGTTATTGGATGCTCCAGACACGCCTCACAAGTCTAAGGCGGGGGCTTCACGTGTCGCGCTCTGCGCATCTCTGCACAACCCTCTGCGGCTCCTCTGCAGGTCGCTGAATCAAGCGGACCCGGGCTCTCCAACACCAGCGACAGACCTAGAGCCCAGCATGTGATCGCACATGCGACTCTACTCGTACCAAGACCCTTGCCCGGTTGAGCTCGTGAGGTCCCGATAAGCCCGAAGAGAAGAACCTCCGACGCCGGCTCCGATTAGCCAGCGATATCGTGGCAGCTGCTTTGACGGCAAGCGGCATAGGTGGGATGTGACAAAAAATCTCGACCGATAAGCCATCGCCGAGGAGACCGACTATGACTGTGGTGCAGTGGCCAATCGCAACGAGTGCGGCCTGCAGGTCTAATCCACAGCTCCAAGGAGACGGAATGCAACATGCTAATGAGTTATGTTGGACTTATGCTATCAATGGCCGATGTGCAGAGTGACTATAGTCTATAGTTTGTCCGCCGTTTAGACACTGCTTGACCTGCCACCGCTGACTGGACTGGCGCTTGGAGATTTAATCGATGTGTGAAGCTGGCCCACGGCTCGCTGACGCCAAGCACAAGCAGATCCTGACGGCAGACGATGCAATTAGTTCCCATCGTGCAAGCGCTAACATGAAGTGTGTCGACAGAGATCGGCTTTTCAAATTGACGACAGCCTGTGTCTTTGGCTGAGGTCGTTTGCATAAAGGCGCATGCCTGTCTATTCAGCAAGGTGAGGGACACCGCGGCAGACCGCTCAAGAGAAGCTTAATGCTTAAGGTTCATAAACAGCATCTAGCCTTTGACATGGTCCTGTGTCTGAGAATCGCAAGCCACAGAGGCCAAGCTTGATACTTTCCTAAGGACCGTAGTGCAGAGTTGTCATAGACACTGTCACTGATGCCATCGATCCAGTCACGGCTCGGCGGCTCGGCCGTCAACGTCCCGACTTTTAGTACCGGCATCTGAGCCGAGAAGCTGAGATGGTGATAGGGAGACCGCTGGATTGTCTGCAATGCTCACCAGGGGGGTCGGAAAGACGCCAGTGGACAGCTATGAAAAGCTGCGACATGCCGCAACCGCATGCTGAGAGTCGTGGATGGCATGACCCAGAGAGGTCGCTCACGTCTGTCCGGGAAGCGCGCGCATGTGGTAACCGCTCTGCAGTGCTGCCTTACCTAATCAGGCAGCCCGCAAGCATGGGGATTACGGCCGAAGGCAGAAATAATTTGATTAGGTCCTGGTTTATGTCAGCGAAGCCTATGGGAAGACTCGGAGACCATGATGAGTTGCCCGTAGTTGGACTTCTTAATCTGCCTTCAGCTGAGTCGCCGTCCAAACTTTTCAACACGGAACTTCGTCATGCCCCGAAGGAAGGTAAGACTGCGAACGAATTCGCAACATAGAGCAGTCTTTGAGGACTCCGTGTTGGCTGGTTTTGATACGACGTCTTCGTCACTGTAGCTTGTCCTACAGTGATCCCGCAGAAACTTTTGAGATGACATGGTCATCGGCCAGTTGCTCTGTGAGCTGGAAAGGCTGGAATGGTGCCTCCAGCCGGAAAATGCTTCGGCGCCCAGCTCCCCAGCTCTGGAAGCCAAGCACTTGAAGCCGAATACAGGAGGATTTGCTGCAGATTAACTGCCCAAGCTTCCATGTCATGTTTCTCGGTGTATAAACTGCATATGACTGTCAAGCCATCCTCTGTGCACGACTGGCGATTAATATGAGACCTGCTGCAGAACCAGATTTTCAGCAGAGCTGCAGGGGTTTCCTCTTGCGGTGCGTGATGAGCCTTTCTCTTGTGGGCCAGCGCCTTGCGCCGCAGCGCGGGCAGCGTCGGCATGTGCTGGGGATGGCCTTGCACTGTAAGCCATCTGAGCTATCTTTCTCTGCTCGCGAGTCAGCTTTGGCTGCGCGATGCTGGAGCCATGGATGCTCGGCAGTGCGAGTCCGTTTTCACTGCCCTTGGGGTACGTAGCTGAATTGGTGATCATTGGTGTCTGCTTGGCAACCCCAACCGAAGGTGACGCGGCCAGATCTGCACAACTGGATTCCTCACATGAGACCCCGCACGCTGCACACCGGTGACCTTCAGCAATTGATACAGAAGTACAGAGCCCCGCACAGCAATCAGAAACCAGCATGTTGCAAGAGCTTGTGGGCATTGCTTAGCTGCGGTGTAGTAGAACAACGCCAAGTTCATCCTGCGTATGCTGTAGGAGTCGTGGTTCTGATGACGAGCATTCCTCGCCGTATTGATCACATGGAGCCTGTCATTGATGCGATCCTTGGACAAAGCTGGCAGCCAACCGACCCTCGGCTTCAGCATGTTCAGCATGCTCCAGTAGCCTGGGCCTGAATGACGTATGCAGCTGAGGAGATCTACATGAGCATTCCCTACATTTACAACCGGACCGGGGAAACATATCGCATCCCGGAATGGATGCAAGCAAAGGTGGATGCCACGCCGACCTTGCACCTCGTTCGCTGTGTTGACCTGGGTCCCGGAACCCACCTCTTGAATGGCCTCCGCTTGGAAGAAGATCCCTGGACCTTCCTCGTCGTCGTGGATGACGACCATATCTACGGTGTCTGGGCTAACAGCGGGCCGTGTCCGTGCACGCGCGCGCGCGTGCGTGGTGTTCCAAGCACCTCTCAGGGAGTCGGTGAGCCCTGGGCCCTGGGAGGACCTGAGCTCGTCGAGCAGCTGATGCGGGCGGCTCTTGGAAATCCCGGCAGCGCCGTAGCCGCCCAAGGCTTCCTCTCAGTGCCAGGGCTGCTGGAGTCCCAAGAGCTCCACACCATGCAGGAGCAAGGCACGGGAGAGAGTGACAGAGTGCACCCATTGCGGATTCAGAAAGAGCTGCTCCCTTGGAGGTGGCGACCGGCCTCGCTATTTGCAGGATCAGGGCTTTGCTGCAGGGCCAGTGCTGGTCAGCTACCTAGGCCTCTCGGCCAAAGAAGGTACTTATGCACTGACCACCAGCATCCGCCAGCATGTTATCCAAAAGCGTGCTCATGCAGACACCTTTGCAGCTTTCTGAGTCGAGGGGGCGAGTGTTGCAAGTCGCCAAGCAACAGGTCTGACGGCGATGCTCCTTGCCGTGTGACAACGCTCGTCCGTCCCCAATTGAAGGCAGGCGGAAAGAAAGGAAGGATCCGACAAAAGGAAGGAACAGGAGGAGGAAGGAAGCAAGGATCGGAAGGAAGCTGGGAAGAAAGACAGGAAGGAAGGATGCAAAGACACGAAAAAGATGTAGCTGATAGCGGGCTGGGGTGGGGGGTTGTTGTCCTCCGCCTCCCTCGGCAAACAACTTGTTGTTCTTGTCCCTCCGTCCTCCCCAACAACGACAGTACCCCCGAGTCTTCTTGTTCTCTCCCCGCCCCCTCCCAACAACAACATTCCCCCCACCCTCCTCTCCGAGAAGAAAGCTTCTTTCTGCAGCAGCAATGGCGGTTGCGGTCGTCGTCATCGTCGTCGTCGGCCACGCGACGCGTATGTATGTGAGTCTGTATGTGCACCTGTGCGTGGCGTCCGTCTGTCTGTCTGTGTCTATTTCTGTCTGTGTGTGTATATATATATGTGTGCACGTGTGTATGCAGGCACGTATGCATGCATGTATGTGTGTGTGGATTTTTGTCTACGTGTGTTTGTAAGCATGTACGAAGGTATGTACGTTTGAAAGTATGTTGTGTGGATTCATGCAGGTATGTAAAAATGTGAGCTTGTGTATGCGTGCGTCTGTGGAAAGTACGTAGGTAGGTAGGTCGGTAGATGGGGGTGGGTGGGGGGTGAGTGGGTGGGTAGGTAGGGAGGTGGTTGTGCCGAGTCTGCCGAGGAGAAGAGAGTAGCAGTAGTAGTGTCGTCGTGGTGGTGGTAGGTAGGTAGGTAGGTACTGTAGGTGTAGTAGTAGTAGTAGTAGTAGTTGTAGTAGTAGTAGTAGAGTAGTGGCAGTAGTCGTCGCCGTCGTAGACGTGGTAATAGTAGCAGCAGCAGTAGCAGTAGCAGTAGCAGTAGCAGTCGCAGTCGCAGTCGCAGTCGCAGTCGCAGTCGCAGTCGCAGTAGCAGCAGCAGCAGCAGCAGCAGCAGCAGCAGCAGCAGCAGCAGCAGCAGCAGCAGCAGTAGCAGTAGCAGTAGCAGTAGCAGTAGCAGTAGCAGTAGCAGTAGCAGTAGCAGTAGCAGTAGCAGTAGCAGTAGCAGTAGCAGTAGCAGTAGCAGTAGCAGTAGCAGTAGCAGTAGCAGTAGCAGTAGCAGTAGCTAGCAGTAGCAGTAGCAGTAGCAGTAGTAGTAGTAGTAGTAGTAGTAGTAGTAGTAGTAGTAGTAGTAGTAGTAGTAGTAGTAGTAGTACTAGTAGTAGCAGTTGTCGCGGCTAGTCGCAGCTAGTAGCAGGTCGTAGCAGGTAGTAGTGGCTCGAAGCAATTAAAGGTAGGTAGTAGCCAGTAGCCAGAAGCCAATAGCTAGAAGCTAGTAGCTGGTAGCTGTTTGCTAGTAGCTGCCAGCTACTAGCTACTAGCTAGCTAGCAGTAGCAGCAGTAGCAGTAGCAGTAGCGGTAGTAGCAGTAGTAGCAGCAGGAGTAGTAGTAGTAGTAGTAGTAGTAGTAGTAGCAGTAGTAGTCGCAGTAGTACTAGTAGTAGTAGTAGTAGTAGTAGTAGTAGTAGTAGTAGTAGTTGTAGTAGTAGTGGTAGCAGTAGTAGTGGTAGTAGTAGTAGTAGCAGCAGTAGTACAGGGAGCAGTAGTGGCAGTAGTAGCAGTAGTAGCAGTAGTAGAAACAAGCAGGAGTAGGAGTCGTCGTCGTAGTGGCAGCAGCAGCAACAACGGCAGTGGCAGCAGCAGCAAGACATCAGCGGCAGCGCAACAGGAGTAGCACTAGCAGTATGTAGCAGTCATAGAACAAACCCAAGACTGCAAGACGAAGCTACGCCGATCGGCAGAACGATAACTGTCCAAATCCAGCAGCACCTACCCGCTAACCCAAATGAAGACCTGAAGTGGCGGGGTGGAAATGCCCTCTGATTCACTTCACGGCTGTTTGCACCGTTGTGGCCAAATGGTATGGTCGGAATCTCGTGTCTTGCTGCAGGAGTGGTGTATCAGCGTGGTTTCTTCGATGACACTGTGCACTTCTACAATAGCGACTGTCAGCAGTGCCGCTACCAGGTTCACAGATCAGACAGCCATAGACAGCCAAGTGCAAGCACAGTTCCGATGCTTAAGCCAGGACGACATGTGGTTCTCGGCGCATCTCGCGCAGAAGGGCATCCGCCGACTTGTACTTGGTGCAGCGCTGGGTGTTCAGGAGAGCTGGTTCACATGATGCGCTGCGATGCGCTGCGGCTGACTCGCAGAAGACAAAGTCTGGAAACTGCAGGAGCTGACTGAGTTTCATCTCGGACCGGAGCTCACGACCTAGTGCTGGTTTTGCACTGTTCAGATGTCTGTCTCAAACTTAGCTCGCAACTTCTGACGGAGGTCCCTGACATTTTGGGAGGAGAACAAGCCTCGTCAGATCAGCAGCTGTCTCAGAAGCTCGCACCAGTATCTGACTTCTGTCGAGTTTCAGTTCCTGAGGTTATGATTGCAACAAGGGCTTGCTGTCCGCTCCTGAGATACGTGCATGTGTCCGAGTGAAAGGAGCTCTATGGGATGTATGTCCGCTGTCCCTGGTTTTTGCTATGCTGCATCGGCTACCGCAGCTTTTTGTGCCACTTCGGAAGTCCCCTGCATTCTTGCGTTGTCTGGCTTCCAGGTGCAGGTGATTACTGAGAGCTGAGGGTTGTAGAGTCATCGCCTCTCATGTTGGACTTGAGCGTTGGTTTTCGGTCACGGCAGACGGCTTGTCCAGCCTCGCAAGAGGAGTCTTTCCAATATTTTACAACCTAAGTGTTGCAAGCGTTTGCATTGCTTCTTCGCTGTAGCAGTCCGTGGCCCAAGGCGTGCCAACAGCCAGCTTTGGGCTTTGCGTCGGCGAGTTGTCCTTGCCCTTGGTGGCCTGCCGTCTGCTGCTCAGTGCGAAGACGTCTGCGAGAGCCGGACGTTGAAGATCAATGACGAGGGAGGAGGAGGAGGAGGAGGAGGAGGAGGCGGAGGGAGTGAGAGTGACACGGAGGGAGAGGTAGGGATCAGTTAGGGTGGCTTGTCCCTGAAACCGAAGGGGGGGGCCGGGGCTGACGACGACACGTTGATGACCACATCTTGATGACAACATGGTGATGAAGATATGGGGATGAGGACACATGTTGATGACCGCATTCTTGATGACGACATGGTGATGCCAACATCATGATGACGACATTTGCACTCGGAAGAAGCTGAGACGTCTTACTGATGCGAGACTTGCAACGTGGAAGATCCGGAAACCTGAACCTTCAACCTCGAACCGCATAACCCCAGAGCAGGCCGCAAATCCGAGGGTCCTGGACCCTGAACCCAAAACGCATGGACACTGCAGACCCCCAAACCTTGTGTAAACCCGGAACTTCAAACCCAAACACCACAGAAAACCGCGACTGTCGGGATTGTGCCTTCTATCGACGTGCACCACGTGTGCAAATACATGTGAATTCGCCCCCTGCTGCAAATTCATGCAACTTCCCCATGAGCCTCAAAAGCAGTACTGCGCACTCGCATAAGACACTGATCATGCCAAAGCCTGCTTTGCAACATCTGACTGCGCATATTTCCAAGCTGAAATTTCACCCACGGACAGCATGTTCTCTGCAATGCGACCCTTCTTTCGTAGCGCAAAAAGCCTGCTAGTTGCGGTGCTTTCGAACTCTTGCAACAACTTCTTCTGTTGTAGTGCCCCCTGGTCTCCGGGAAACCTCCAGGAACATGCATTGAAGGTTGCCGAGCTTGTTTCTCAACCCCAAGTTTACTCCGCATAGAACAGAACACTCTATACATCCAGAAACTTATGGGAGTGCAGTGTTGGAACGTTGGAAGGCGCCCTTATGCCTTAATGCCGGGTGTTTGTAAACCATCAATCAAGTCCTCTTTTCGAGATCTGTCAAACTATTTCACATTCAAGCATGGATAAACCTGGCGCCGATTCACTCTTCTTGCGAAGACTACCCCGCATGCGAGTGCCGCGGATCACCTCATGGCTTGGGTCCGGACGGTCTGGCATCATGACCGGACTGGAGCGATTTCCACAGTGTTTTTCGATCACTGCTGTGGCCATCAAGGTCGGTTGACAGAAAGGATCATGTCGACGGCTGCCTCCGTGCCCTTGGACAGTTCCATGGAGATGGGTGGTTCTCTTTGGGATAACGATGAGAAACAACGATGGCTGACTCAGAGGAGCCCTTCCGTAGGGCTCCGCTCAGCATGTAAACGCGACATGTAGTGGTGAAAGGACATCAGGTCGAGAACGGTAGATCGAAAAGGCAGACTCCATGAGCCGTGGCCCAGTAGCTATGCTTGTGACCAAGAACAAGTTTCAGCTCGGCGAGTGCGAGTTATTCTCCTGGTTTTTGCCTTTCTCCCAAGATTATGACTGACGTTGGAGCCTAAGGCAGGTCGCGCAGCATTGCATTTTTTCCTGTCAAGATGCTGCAAGTCCAGGGATGAACACAACGCACATCAGCTTTTGCTGCAACTGTACTATTTCCAGGATTTGTGATTTTGCTTGGGAAGACGATGCAAGGAGTTCAGGGTGTGCCCTTAGACCTGAGATGCCACAAGCCCGCAGCAACCGATCATGGAGGCAAGGAGTCGGATTGTGCAGGTGATTAAGCGGATCTAGGGACCAACTGTTACCGCAGAGTATTTTGCGTAACGGGAACACGTTGACCGTAACAGAAGCTTGTAACACGAATAGGCCCCCGGATCGCATCGCCAACTTGGGCCATTGGCTTCAACAGCGTTGCGGCTTTCGGAGTGCAGGGTTTAGGGTTCAGGGTTTGGGGAGGCTTAGAGGTTTAGCGCTTATCGGGTTTAGGGTTTAGGGACTTTACTTTGGTGACAAACACAGACGCAGACATGAACGCATCTGCAATCAGTTCAATCAATCCCTCATGCATCAATCCGGACTTATGAAACGACAAAAACAAACCCTGCTACGACTGTCAGCCTGCCTGCCTGCCTGCCTGCCAGCTTGCGCCTGCTTGCGAGAAAGACGCAAAACATTGACTTGTGTCATGGCTGAGTATCCATGTATCAGCATACGCATGTGTGTACGTGTCCCAATGCACCGTCATCTTTATCCATGGTCCGCTGTTTTGCGAGCATAAAAGCCTCCGGCCCATTCCTTGTTTGTTTCCGATGGCAGTTCCCTTCCGAGTGGTCGTTCGTGTTAATGACTACAGAGTGAGTGTGCGAGATCTGTTTCCGTTACTCCCCAAGTGGTTCCCGTTGCTCCCCGCACCCATCTCCCGGACCCTTCGGTCCGTGGCTCTAGCTCCTAGTACGGTTGTGAGCTGGGGTTTGAGTATAATAAGAGTCAAGCGATCTCAGGCCCACCCCCGCTCATTTAACATATCGCGGAGAAGGTCGCGTGCAGGGTTGGGCCAGGGGTCGATGCGTAATGTGTTTGGCGGGTGTCCCATGCGAAGGATCGGTTTCCGTGTTATCAGACTGCAAGATCCCGGGCTGCTTCTGAAGACTGCAGACCCTGATGCCCGCCAACCCATACAACACCGCCCGTGCGTCGGCAGCCCCATCCTGCAGTAGCGCTATAGCCCTTAGTTGTATGCCGTGGTACTCTCTGGGAGCATGTTCAGAATTTTTGTCTGGCAAAATCTGGCCGACATGTTTTACACATGTGTCAATTATTCGTCACATGCAGGGTTTGGCATCTGCGAAAAATCCGTGCAAAATCTGTGCATACATGTGTATACAGGAGAATTTGTCAATCATCTGAAACTAACGGGTCTCAAGTCTGTACCGGGATTGCGTGCAATCTGAGCGGTGTTTGCAGCAATATCAGAGGGCTCAGATGATGGGAGCCATCAACATACTCTCGTGCGGCTCCTACTGAAATTAGAAGACAGATCAATAAGTTGAATCAGCCAAGAATGTGTCACATGTCGCGATGCCTCCTGTCAACCTTTTAAAAAGCTTGCACAGTAATATGTCAAACATTTGTCAAAAATTGTCCCTGGACGCGGGGGCTTCAAATCAATCTGTGAAAAATCTGTAAGTGCATGAGAATCTGCAAAACAATCAATCTGTCAAGACTGTGTCCCTAGCCGGACCGACCTTCAAGGCCCACGCATTTGCTCCGTCCACTCGGGCCTTGCAGGCCCTCCTAAAAGCTTCCTCGTCCGAGTTCCTCCCAACAGCTCCCCCCCCGCAGACCTCCAATGGTCGACAGCAGTTCCATGGTGGCAAAAGAAAGCAACCGATGCTCTGCGTAGTCCGAAATCATCAGTTCAATATGTCAGGCCGAGCTTGGATACTGTTACAAGACTGCAGCCTGTCGTTCACAGAATCAGCGGATGCCAAAGTCATCAGTGGAGTCCTGAACCCCGGCCTCGCAACACGCCTGGCCTCCACTAGTCTTGCCATAGTTTCGTCTGGAGCCACGTACGCAACATCAGCGCACGCTGACTTCAGATCTACCGCGTGTTGCTTTATGAGACCCTGCGGACACCCCCGAAAACAAGGACAGATAAAAGACAAATGAATCATGGACAGAGGTGACAAAGAGGGCATCTTGCGTTGAACACTGCCAACAGTGAAGACATGATTGTCTCGGCAGGATGCTAGTAAGATGCGCAGGGAAGGGCCGCACCGCACATCTTCAACTGAAGCCTTGAGGCCAGCGGTCTGGCCGATTCCCGATCAGGCAGGGCTTGATTCGAAGTGGTGCCAACGTTGGGGGCTTGCGGCTTGCTCGACGCTTTCCGAGCCCATGGCCACTGTGAGCAGGTGCCGGAGGAGTGGGTGCCGCCACTCGCAGCCATCAGCAGGCAGCTTGCAATTGGAGAACGGGTCTCTGTCTCTGAGCTTGCTGGCGAGGCTTCGACAGCTGCCCGATTTGACGTATCTCTGCAGCAGCGGCTGGAATGAGGCAGTGGTTGTGTGTGTTTGTGTGTCACAAAGGATAAGTTCGGCTAAGTACCTGCGATGTACTTGCGATGGAAATCATATTCCATGTTGTTGCTGTTACAGGCAGTTACACGGATCGCTCTGTTGCATGTTTTGGCATGAGGCCAGGCACTCGTCCGGCTTCTTACTTGGGAGTTTCGTCTGCAGATGAGACGCGTGAGAAGTTTGGAGGTTTGAGCATACATTCAGATGGCCCCACTTGTGAAAGCCCCTGATGTGCAAGGACTTCCTTTATGTTCGGCAGCATTTTGGCAACTGGTTCGAGCGTGCGCACCTAATTTGTTCAATGCCCCACAGTGTGTGTTTCATACATGATGTGTTGGTCGGTTCCCAGGCCTGTGCGGCACAATCGGAAGCTCGTATCTCGCAGCTGATGCAGGATGCTCTGCACCTCAACTGGATGTTTTGGTCAAGGTGTCCAGGTGGTGGCGCAATTACAAGCCGCCTTGGTGTTGTGCAGGTAGCTCCTGCCAGCTGTTTGTGCATTTGACATGTCGCCTTCATGCGAGGTGTAAGCAAGTAAGCAAGCAATCAAGCAAGTAAGTAAGTGAGTGAGAGTGTGTTTGCGTGGTTTTTGCGTGTCTATGTGACTCCGTGTCTGTGCGGCTGTGCGTGTGTGTTTTGCGAACGGAGACTCGACTGATTCGCGCCTTGGCATGGATTGAGGCTTTGGGAAGGAGACCCAAACACCGTGCCGCACTCAGAGTTAATATTTCCAGTCAAACGTGTGCAGAAGATCAAAGAAGGTTGTGGTCATGGGGTCTTTGCCCATGCTGGAGGACATTATCACATTCAGATTTCCATGGCATACGTGGATATCTTTGGCAACATCCCCATCATGTCTGCTGCCATGACATGTCGCATTTTGCCGATTGCAGCATGTACCGTTGAGATATAGCAGGAGGACCCGGCCGGCTTTTGGGAGGTGGCTGAATGCCCCATGTCTGCAACATACCAGCCTCTCGACCTCCCGAAGAGTCTCTCGGATCGGACCCGATTCCAATTTCCTCAATGTTTCAAGTTTCTTTCGGTTATCTCCTTGATGAATTAAGCTGACCGTGCCAAG
Source organism: Symbiodinium sp. CCMP2592 (assembly GCA_905221615.1). Lineage (NCBI taxonomy): Eukaryota > Dinophyceae > Suessiales > Symbiodiniaceae > Symbiodinium > Symbiodinium sp. CCMP2592. The sequence goes on along the minus strand of CAJNDT010004246.1, from coordinate 405,255 downwards.
AAGCATTCCGCAGCGACCACGCCAAGCATACGTTTCAGAAAACTCTGCTTATACTACATCGGAAGGTCTGTACTTTTTAGAATTCGTGATCGGAGTGCAAGGCAGTTAGAGGACATAGGAGGGGAAACCTAGCCGTTTTTCTCACTTGCTATCTTCAGGTGCTGCAAGCATGTTCGATGCCACTGCGGAAGATGCTGAAGCCGAGGAGATGCAAGGCTGCAACACGAGTCAGCACTTTCAGCAGCAGGCCCTCCTCTGCTTGCATCCAGTAGACAGTCGGTTTCGGGACGCTGAGGAAGAGGCTCCGTCGTGGACTCAGAGTGTTTTGTTCGGTCTTTACAATATCGGGCTTCTGCGGTTCACCCCTGGCGACCGGGTTGAATGTTGTCACGAACCTGGAGAGATACAAAGAGAGATGAACCAGTGTGAGGCATAGACAGATCTCGCAGTTGAAATTGCGAGGTGACCTGAAAGAACAGGCATCGGCAGAAGATGGAGTGAACGTGTTCTGCTCTCTCCAAATGAGTCAGTCGGTCAGTCGGGACAGGCGTCTGAAGGAAGCATGCCTCAGCAATATGGACTGACGCTCAGTCTTGTCCTTTCGGGCCTCAGGCGGAGTTCTGAAGCTCTGATCAGGTCATCTGGTGCTGAACTTGTTGTTCCGGCAGCGCGGAAGCCCCTTGCGGGGCCTCGGGGATGTCACCCTTCCCAGGCCAGGGCGCCAGAGGTGAGGGCTCGGAGGGTCTATAAGGGGGGTGGGGCCTGGTGCAGGTCACAAAAACGAGGAGAGCAAGTTTGGCCTTATTGCCGCATGGGCGATTGGGTGGCTGCTACTGCCAGCGCCTCAGGTCTCGGCGGGGTGAAAGCACAGCGACAGCTCGCCTCTTTGCGAGGTCGGTGCCTTCAGCAGAGGCTATGCCTAGGCCTGCGTCTGACTGGCATGAGAAGACCCTCCGGTGTAGTGCCTCCATCTTGGACCGGGCATAGCAGGTGGTGTATGTTGCACCGCTACACGCGCGAGCTTCTCAGGCCCAGGTTTAGTCCTGGCAGTTCTCCGGGGTTGCGCCGATGCAGTGGCGAGTGTCCCTTTATGTGTGAGTGTGTGCGTCCTACCCCGTATCCGAGGGCTAGGTGTGCTGTACGACCCCAATAGGGCCTATTGGGGTCTCAGTCAGATGCCTCAACGGCGTTCATAACAATAGGCACCAATGTACTACCCCTCATGTCAGGAAGCCCCCAAGCCCAAACCCCTAAATAGTAGTTCCCATCATCGCAGTATTATCCTTAGACAATACATATATGTCCATATACATCCTCTTTAAGGTACCCCTGGTTTGTAAGAAACCCCTATTTGTGCTGGCCCCGTGGATAGGTTTGTCTGTGGCTTTTCTTTTGTTCTAAACTGGGTTGCTATGAAGGAGTTTACGTTAATAGCTACTTGCAATAGAGCTTGCCGAATTGCAAGTCTTATGTCAGGAGACGTCTGCCAAAATGGCTCTGCCATTTTGGCCCAAGATCGTGGACCTTGGGTCCTTCAAAATTTGAAACCCGCCCACCCCTCCCCATGGCAACGCCGGTCACTCTGGCTAAACCCCCTGAGGCCATCCCGTACGCTTATGCCGACGACATTGCAGAACTCCACTCGTCTGTGGCCACTCTGTTTGCGAGGAAGCAGATCCCCTACTCGGTCCAGGCAGCCTTGGCCAAGGAGGGCTACATCACTTTGGAGGACATCGCCGACCGCTGGGACGATGCATCGGCTGCCAGAACCAGTGGCCCCAAGGACTTAGGCTTTGCTAATGGCGACAATGGGTTCACGCCTCAAAGCAGCGCCTTCACTGCCATGCGCCTCTTTCAGGCGATCAAGGCGGCTAAAGACATGACCAAGAACCTCTATGCGCCTCGCTCCAGTGTCACCCCTGGCCAGGCCTCTTTAGAACGCTCAGGTCTGGAAGTGCTGTGTGACCGGCACCAGCTCCTCACGGAGTGGACTAAGGTGACTGGGCTCCCGAAGCCCAAACTCGAAGCCCAGGGGAGTGACACCCTCCTCAAGGCGCAGTTTCGCTTCTGCTCAAAAGGGGAACTCGGTTTCATCAATGCGAAATACATCATCAGTGCCCTGCCGGAGCTTGAAGAGAAGCCGTTCAAAACAAAGCGGAAAGTGACGGTAGACGGTTGGGATAAAGAAGAGGAGGAAGAAGAACGCAAGCTCCCAACCACCAGACGACATCTGGAGAGGATGCACCGTGTGTTCCGCAAGGTGAGAAAGGCAGCCCCCCTGCAAAGTGGCAGGGTAAGGGCTCTTGGAAAGGGAAGCAAGCCTGGTCGGTGTACCAGCCCTTCCCCAAGCAAGCCACCAAGGGCAAAGAAGGCAAGAAGGGCAGCCCCAAGGGCAAGGGCAAGGATACCTGGCCCCAGAATTGATTGGTCCAGGAACAATCCGAAAGGCACCCCCTTCTGCAGGGATTATCACATCAAGAAGCAGTGTCCTGGCAACTGTGGACGTTCCCACAACTGTCCTGTCACCAAGGATGGCTGGGTGTGCAATGCCCCTCCGAATGAGCACAGCCCAGACAACTGTCCTTACAAGTGAGGACTTCCAGTCTCAGGTGCCTTCGGCCCTGAACAAGGAGAAGCGTTGGAGGCGGTGACACACGTTGCCCCCTCCACATCAGGTGCCCATGGCCCTGACCGGGAACAAGCACGTGATAGGTCGCGATCTCACCGGAAAAGCCTGTCTCCTCGGCATGTGTGGACCCGGTGCATGAGGGTCTACCGCCCTCCAGTAGTGCTCTCTCGGATGACAAGCCCTTCTCTCTCGGGCTTTGGATTGAGAGGCATTACCCGGGCACCCTGCCTGCAGACTACTCTCCTGAATGGCTTAAAGGAGTCCCCGACCGACTGGTCAGGAGACTCCAGTGGTCTCCTTCCGAGTGCGCTGCCAGCATTCCTGAGGGTGCCATCATTCTGCCCTTTGCGGGCCGGGATGATGCCTCATCTCTGGAAGCGATCCTCCATGCCCAAGCTCCGGAACTCTCCTCGAGAGTTCTGGCCTTTGATTCCTCTAGGAAACCCGATGGTAAGGACCTCCTTAATGACACCCTGTTCGGGTCGCTCTGTGTTTCGGCGCTGCAAGGACACATCTCCTTTGTGGGAGGATGTCCGGACCTCAAAACCTGGGGTTTAGATAGATGGTTTCAGGACTCGGGTACTTTCCATGCGGTTCGTGCCCGCTCCGCAGAGAATGCCTGGGGCATAGCCGCTCTTCCTCAGCAGACTTTGCACTCTGCGGACGAGGAAAGCACCCTGCTCCTTAGGTTCCTTCTGCTTGCATGGCTCGCCTTCAAGGCGGCCTCGCCCCGTGCTGCCCCTAAGATCTTTTGCTTCCTCTTGGGCCTTAGATCTAGGCCTCGAGGTTCTTCATTTCGATCTTTGCTCCTTTGGATGGGTTGTTAGTCGTCCCTCTAGAGCGGTCACGAACCTTCCCCTCCAATCCTGGGAGGGAAGGACCTGCACACATACCCGTCACCTTAAACATGATAGTCCCGTGCCTGGGGACGCCCGGCGACCCGAAGCCATGCTACAGAGTATTGTCTCGGCGTTGGCCGAAATGCTTCGGAACACGGTCTCTCCGGTGGTGGATTCGCCGAGTGGGCCCGCCACCAAACTCCTCGCTGATCCCTGCTAAACCAGGAGCGTCCTCGCTGGGCGGCTCAAGGGTCAGCACCCATCGGGGCGGCTGCTCAACCCTCCCTACCCTCGCCGGGAGGGAAGCGTCATGATGCTGGTCTCCTGGTGCAGGTACCCATGCAGGCGATCACTTGCTGCGGCCTTCGACGCTACCGCTTTCAGAAAAGCTTGCCTTAGACGATGCCACGATGAGAGTGGCCCATGGTTTTAAGGTTAGGCCTCTGAGGGGCGGAGGTGGTAAGACCTCCCCCGGTAGGATGCCCCCACCCCCACACCTACGCACGGGACCGAGGGCTCCTGCTCTCCGGGAAAGGGCCGGGCCCCTGGTCCCTGGTCCCCTCCTTCCTAGCTTTCACGGGCGCGGGTGCGAAGCAACACCCTTTCCCGGATTCTGTTCTCAAGGGAAATTCGGGATTTTATCCTGCCTCAGCACCCCCAACCGGATGCAGGACAGCCCTTTTACTTGGATGTTATCAGGAAACTCCTGTGCGACATCCAAGATGTCGATGCTGAGTACCCGCTGATACTCAAGGAAGGGGTCCCTCTGGGAGTGGACACCCCTACTCTCCAATCTCCGGGCGTTTGGCCTCTGAAATCAGAGATCATTGGAGAAGAGTGGGACCCGGTGGAAGCACCACCCCCCACTGGCCATACTAACTACTCCTCCGCTGACACCTTTAGGGAGGAGATTCGGGCTACCTTCGTGGAAGAAACTCCACTGGGTATGGTCATCGGACCATGCACGCGTGCCGAAGCAGCAGCGCACTGCCAGTGTACGGAAGATGAGCTCTGCCCCTGCCCCATGGCGGGGATTGATGAGTCGGATCCGTTCCATCTTTGATGGCTCCAAGGGAGGTGCTAATCTCCGTATTCAACAGAACACAGTGAAGAAAACCACGGCTCCGACTGTCATGGACTGCGTCCAGTGCCTACATTGGCTTCGGGCATCACGTTCTCGTGGGAAGCCAGGTGCCTATGGCCCTGAGCCCGGGGAACAGGAGACCACGGATGCCTCTGGGTCTCGTGAAACCATCCCTGGTGCGGCAAGCCCGGAACGGGACAGTCCCTCGGAAAAGGAAGACTCCAGCGCCGGCTCTGGCCGACCCTGGTGCTTTCCTGGCTCTGATGACGAGTGGATCCTGCTCAAAGCTGACGTGACTAAGGCACACAGGAGGATCAAGATTCTCCTCCGAGAATGGCGCTACCAAGTGGCCCAGCTTGGTGAGGAATGGTGGGTTAACGCAGTAGGCACCTATGGGATGGCCAGTGCCCAGCTCTACTGGGGACGGATGGCTGCCATCCTCCTAAGGATTGTGTATGCCGTGTTTCCCGAGGTTGACTGGGGTTTCGTCTTTGTCGACGACTTTGCCTGGCTGCTCCGTAAATCGAACTCACCCCTCTTGGCGACGGCAATTTGCTTGCTGTTGCTTGCCCTCGGCACTCCTTTGAGCTGGAAGAAAACCTTGCTAGCTGAGGTCAACACTTGGCTTGGCTTTGTCATTGACCCAAAAGGGCCCTGTGTGCAGATGGCCCGAGACAAGCACCTGCTTGTCATTGGCATTCTTGAAGAGCTCAAACGCGGTAAGGTCATGTCGGCCTCTCAGATCGCTAGTGCTTTGGGTAGGCTGCAGTGGGCGACAACGGCCTGCCCTCTCACTAAGCCTTTCCTCCAACCCTTTTGGGCTTGGAAGAAGGCCTGCCAGACTGCAGGACGTCCTGGCAAGCTGATCCGTGCACTCTCGGCTCTTCTCCTCTCTCTTTTTGACCGGAAGTTCCGACAGGCATCGCCGTATGCCCCGCTTGCCATTTGGTCAGGGGCAAGTGATGCTAGCGCTTCGGATGATGGCAGCGCCTATGTAGGCGGCTGGCTTTCCAACGTGGACTCCCCGTCCAAGTCGGAAGTCTTCTGGTTCCACTACCAGGTCACCGCGGAGCGGCATCCATGGGCCTTTGAGAAGGGCTGCCCGAAAAAGCGCATTGCTGCCCTCGAGATGTTCGGCACTCTGATCCTCTCTCACTTTCTCATGGAGAAGGCGCCTGCGTTCATCCCGAACCTCAGGCTCCCCCTGGTCAGCGACAAGCAAGGGAACGTGTACTCGCTCCTGAACGATAAGTCCAAGAGGATGCCAACATCTGTCATCCTCATGGAGATCTTGTACCAGCTGCACCGGCATGGCATGCAGCTTGCTCCCTCCCACGTCAAGCGCGACTTCAACACGTGGGCTGATGATCTGACTCATCCCAACTTTCAAGGTTTCACTCCATCTCTCTGCTTGCCGGTGGAACCCGTGCTCAAGCATTTTTCCCTCATTCGCTCTATCTTGGAAGATCGTATTTTCGACGACCCATCTGACCTCACCCATGGGCCCGCGCAGGGCGCCCGGTGAGGATGTGGCTGCCTCCTGTACAGGCTTCTTTCTGGACGGCACAAAATTTTGAAACTCTCACTTCTGTACAAGGAGGGTTCCCGATCTCCAGGTGCCTTAGGCCCTGAAGGAGGGGACCCTCCTGTACTTTGAAACGGCCTTTCTCTAGGCGGAGGTCCCCGACCGAAGGAACATTCCGGGAGTCGGCAGCCACACCAATCCACCATGCAAAAGAGGGCTTGCGCGCATGGTGCTTTTTGGTGTGCCATTTTCATGCGGATATCTGACATACCTGTAAGTTACCATATGGGGGAAACCTTTGTATTTTCTATACGTACCCATCAGGCCATATCGTCAAGATGCTTGAACTAGTTAGGTCATGATAACTACTGACTTGGGGCGTCAATCGTCCGTTTGTTGTGTCTCTTTTGCATAGCACCGCCTCCTAGCTTCTCAGAACTTTCTCTCTGTCGTTTTCTCTGTATCTTCTCGCTCTCTCCTGGTTTTCTGTACATTGTCCTCATGCCGTTTTTGTCGTTGTTCTTGTAGCTTTTCTTCAAAGTTTTGATAATACCGTACTCTGTACGCTTTGTCACTTATTTGTTGTTTATGTTTATTCCATACATTTGGCGTATTCTACCTTTGCTATCTCGTCTCTCTTCGTAGTCTGGTTTACACTTGTCCTTATCATGGCGTAAAACTGTCTAGAGTATTCACCTGTTCTTGACTTGTATCTGTCTGGTATTCTTTCTTGGTTCGCCCACTCACTGTTTGGTTTAACACTGACTGGCTCTCTCCAATCATGTCGCCGTCTCGTTGTATTAGTTGGCTGTAGTTTTTGCAAGGGTGCTCCTTGAAAAGCTCCATATGACAGCTTTCCTTTTTCCATGTTCCATCATCGCTTTATGCATTTCATATTCTGTTCCCGTGTCATATCACAACGGTGTTAAGCCCTTCCTTGGCTTAAAGTTTGACACGTGCCACCAATATCTGTCATCATGTTAGTTGATTACTATTGATGAGTGTCTATGTTGTTTTGTTTCTGAATATTTGCACATTTTTTGTGTACAGTCTTTCCTGTTGCTTAGCTTTCCTATTTTTTGGATTGTTGGTGCAAAAGTTCAGTTGCTGACAGTTGTGTAGGTGACGGTGGTTGTTTGCATGTGCCACACGAAGCTTTGTGTTCTTCCGTTCTAACTGTTTTCTGCGTCGTTCTCACTTCAACATGCTTTGAATACTGGACGACTTCATGTTTTGCATATTTAGCTCCCGGGCCTTTTTCAGTTTCCTTAAACTGCTCCTTAACCCTAGAACTGCATGAATCCTTCTCTGTGTTTATTGGTGAGGCTTCGTTTGGCCGCCCTTGTATGCTTCAAACTTTTTGGTGTCTTGTTTAAACAAATGAACATGATGAACAACAAGCTCATAGCCTTCCTAATCTTCTTTTACCATCTCATGGTTGTAATTTCCATATTCAGCATGCATTGATAGATAATGACTTGCATAGTCAATGTCGCCTTTGTGCTTCCGTCTTTTGGCTTTTTCCAAGAAGGAAATGGATGTTTCTCAACGAATGTCTCAAACTTTTGAACACTTTAGCTTCCGTTGCTAGGCTCCCAATGACATAAGGTCATCTGTCTTTAAGTCTTTGTGTATTATTGATTGAAAAATGCCTGAATGGAAGAGCTTTTACACCATCTGAATCACTTCGTTCATTGTCATAGTTGCTTAATGTTTGTTTTTTGATGTATTGTGTAGACTTGGTGACTCTTGCTTTTATGCTGTTAAAGCTAACTTTGTTACAGTGTTGACTGTTGTTTCTAAAGCCTGTTCGTATTTCTTACAGGTTAGCTTTTTCTTAACTTTATGCTTTACTATGCATTCGCTATTCGTTTCTTCCTTGTCTTCGTCAGAAACCTTGAGGGCATATGATGTAGGTTGTAAGCCTATAAAGTGTGTTATTATTTTACCGTCGCATTCATCATTAGATTTACCTAGAGCCTTTTTGTTCGTGGCATCGTAACTCTTGTGATTCCTGCAATAACCGCTGATATCCTTATGCTTCTTATCACACATATATTCAGTTTATGGTGAGTATACCGAAGTTGTCTGTGTCAGCGTAGATCAGATTAATGCTTTCTTTGTACTTGTTACCTGAGAACATCACAATGCACCCACTACATATTATGTAATTTAGGCAGTCAAGAATTGACATTCCAACATACATGTGTTTAATCAGCTTTACTGTTTCTTTTAGCTTCGGAACTCCTACAAGATTTTGAGTTATTATGTGCTTGCGGTTGTAGGTAAGATTCTTCACGCACTTTTGGAATCTTTCGGGTGTATCAACCACTTCAACAGTCATATTCAAAGTCTGATGTAGCTTGTTTGCCCGAGTTTCACATGCATTCACAACTTCTCGAAAGTTACCCACTGCTGTGGATAGGCCGCCAAACTGCTTGGCCCATAAAGTGCATCTAGCTGTTTGCTTCCGAGTGTGAAGCATGCAGCGCTGTCCTGTACCGTCTTTTTTCCATTGCCTTCCGCCGCCACTTGGCTGCTCACCCTTATGGCCGTTCTCTTCGCAAAGCCGCGCCGTTGGCTTACACATGCTGAATCTTCTGGTGATATGCCGGCAGGCAAAAGACATCGGACATAGGGCCAGGGACTCAGACCACGCACCAATCGCTTGTAGTCCAGGAGCTTTGAAGCCTTGTGAAGCCCCAGCACCGAAGCAGGTGCAACAGGAGCCTGGCAAAGATCATCGACCACTTCGAGTACCACGACTCTTGCCGACGACACACAGATGAATGTGCGGATGCGTGCTTGCCGACGAGCTAGCGGGTGGGCGGGTGCAAAAAGCAGGAAAAGGGCAGCTGATGTAGGAACCTGATTAAGAAACATCGGGCCTTTATTGGGGTTCCTTATTTGAATCCTACTATAGTGGGGTTATAGTCCCAGGGTTTCTTAATCAGGTTCCTACATTAGCAATTAGCTAGGTCGTAAGAATCAGTTACACAAGTGTGCTATGAGGAGTCCGAGATCGACGGGGTGCAGCACTCGGAGCGTAACGATACTGTATCATGGAGAAATTGCAGAATAGAGTGAGCAGCCAAATGCTTTGTGTTTGGGTTTAGCGCATGATGTGCAAAGCCATAAGCGAACACTTCCCGTGCCTGGGATGGCGGGAACCAGGCATCCAGGCATGCAAGACTCCCAACAATATGTCGTATACTAACATCAGAGCATCCGGGCTTGTGCCGCACCTGGCACAGGGTGAAAACTGTTGTACAGCTGGGAAGGTGTGACGCATGGTGCGCCGAGTTGCTATGGTCCAAATCCGTCCCCACGTGGAGTTTCGTGGCTGTCGTGCACTGCTAGCGTGCGTTGTGTAGCTAAAGCGTTGATGCTCAAGCTTCCTGTCCCCACCCACGAAGTAATTCATGTCGCCGAACTTCTGAAGACGGCTCAGCGTTCTGAGATGATTCCAGATGCTGGCATATTACTGTGGCATACTCTATAGACTCTAGACTAGATTTGACAGAACTTGACGGCAACATGATCGATGCATGGTTTCGAAATTCCCACGTTGTAAAAGAGGAAGTGAGCATCGATGCATCTACAAGAAGTTGGCAATAAGCCCGATCGAGGTAGACCGCCCAACCCGATCAACATGTCGGGTGATCTCGATTTGCCCTAGCAATGGCGCGGGCTCTTGGGCTGTGTTTGATCGGGCAGGTGCCATCGGACCAGTCGCAAATCACAAACACAGAAGGAAGCCTTATGCTGCCTGGTCTCCTTGAGCCACTGTTGCCCAGACATGGACCGCGACCTCAGAGGCAGGTTCGCGACTGCAGCCTGGGGTAGTTGAGCTCCAGACTTTTGTTGGCATCGCTTCTTTGACCCTGCACCTGTTTTCCTCTGAGTTTGGGACACCAGGGGCCCCCTGGGCATCTCCTGCCGTTTGGCAGTTGGAGAGCTGGGGAGCCAGTGGAGGACCATTTTGTAAGCTTTTGTTTGCATTATGCTTCGTCAGCAGAACCGGGATGTGCAATGTGGTTCAAAGGCAGGCAGAGCATGGCAGAGCCTGGCAAAGCCCTGTAGAGAGGCTTGAGCCACTTGAGCCTCCATGTCGACCTCAAGGGACTGGTCAAAGCTCCCAGTCTCCAAGGCTGGAAATCGCCAAAAAAGAGAGTCCGAAAGGACATCAAGTCTTTATCAGTGTCTTTTGTTTTTGGCAGGGGACCCATCACTTCATCGAGGAGATGGGGTTCAAGCGCATGACGCCTGTGCAAGCAATAGCGATCCCCCTGGTGCTTAAGCAGAGGGATGTGGCTGTGGAGGTGAAAGTCGCAAGTGCCTGGCAAAACCATGTGTGGAGGTGTGTAGATAGCTTCAGTTCAACAGAACCCTGCATAATTAACATCCAAACATTTGAGTTTGGATCTGGGCAGGCCTGCACTGGTTCTGGGAAGACCCTCGCGTATCTTATTCCAACATATGAACTTCTATGTCGCACCGTCGAGGGCGATGGAGTCAGCCGAAAACCTGGCGACACACTCGCTATCGGGGCTCTGATCATCGCGCCCACCCGCGAGCTGGCAACACAGATCCACGAGGTTTTTGGATCGTACCTTACGGCAGCCGCCAAGGCTGACGATGGCCTTTGCAGTCAACTCGGTAGACAGCTGTGCATTGGAGGGTCTGATGCCAAAGCAGCTGCAGCTGCTTTGCGGAGAGCAGCCGTTTTGGAGGAGGGCGAGCCAAAATTACATTTGATTTCGGCTACGCCGGGAAGGCTGCGAGCGCTTCTGTCCCTTTCTAACAGCCCCTTGAACCTCAAAGCTTTGGAGTTTCTGGTGTTTGATGAGGCAGACAGATTGCTTCAGTTGGGGTTCTCCGTGGATGTAGAGGCTGTTTTGTCCGCTGTGCCGAAACAGCGAAGAACTGGTCTGTTCAGTGCAACGCTCACTACTGAGCTGCAGCGCATAATGAAGACAGGGATGCGCAACCCTGTGCATGTGTGTGTTCGACTAAAGCGTACCGGACACGAAAGCCTGCCTCAGATCAAGGCGTGCAAGAAAGGTCCAGAAGCCATTGCCGACGGAGAAGTGGAAGACTCGGAGAGGGAGAAGGCCTCTCCGGAAAAGGAAAGTCGCCCGCCGCCTTCCTCCGGCCACGAGCTGCCAACGAAACTGAGCAACTATTTCTTGCAGATTCCTGCTCCAGAAAGGCTCGGTTTTTTGCGGCATTTTTTGCGTGCGCCAGAAGTTCGTGGTGGCAAGACTATTATTTTCTTTCTGACATGTGCGACGGTGGACTACTTTCATGTTCTCCTGCGCGACCTTGTGGATGGTAGGAGCGGAGCAAAGCGAAAGAAGCAAGCACCCCCAAAGTTTCGAATAGAAAAGCTCCATGGACAGATGGAGCCAACTGCTCGAGCAAGAGCTTACGAGAAGTTTTGCAAGAGCCCAGCACAGGATGGAGCAGTTTTGCTTGCCACGGATGTTGCAGCAAGGGGTATCGATGTTGATGCAGTCAACTGGATTCTACAGGTTGATCCACCAACAGATCCAGCGGCCTTTGTTCATCGTATCGGGAGAACGGCTCGTGCCGGACAGAGCGGAAGAGCTGTCGTCCTGTTGCTTCCACACGAGGATGGATACTTACCGTTCCTGGAGAAGCGTGGCGTCAGATTCGAAGAGTTGCCTCAGGTGCTGCAACAGCCTCCCAACGTCCAGGAGGGTTGGGCTGAAACGATGCTCAGATGCAAGCGCATCGTGGAGACAGACAGAGCTGCTATGCTCAAGTCTACCAAGGCTTTCCTGTCTTTCATCCGCGCATACCAGGAGCATCAGCTTCCATACCTGTTTCCTTTCAAGAGCCTGGACATAGGCAGTCTGGCAACTGGCTACTGCCTACTCAGACTGCCCCGGATTAAAGAGATCTTGGGAAAGCACGTGAAGGGATTCCAGCAGAGTGACGCAGGCGCCTTGGGACACGATGTTTTTTGCGCCGACACCCCGCATTGCATGCACGCAGAATTCAGGTCGATCCCACAGAGGTGCCTTTCCGAAATGTGAAGCAGGAGAAGTTGCGGAAGGCCGCTGTCCTCGCATGTCGAAGGGGAAAGCAGAGGGCTTGTGCTATGCTGCTTCAGGACAAACTGGCAAGGCAGCGGGAAGAACAGGAGCAGAACAAGGAGCTCGTCGGTTGGGTATCCCTTGGTGTTCCCCCTAGTCTTCGCGGATGCGTTCCCTGCTTTGCAGGAGGAGATGAAAAAGGCGCAGCTTGCCAAGGCCAGACAAGCCATGAAGGCTGGCAGCTCAGAGCAACGATTGACAGTGACCGTCTCCAAAAGCACCATTGAATGCAAGCAAGACTATGCGGCTCTCAGTCACAAGCAATAATAAGTGACACGACCCACACGGTGGTGCTGCACCAAGGATGCAGCCAAGGCTGAAAAAGAAAGAACCAGGCCAATCCTGGAGTCGCAAAGCCTGTCAGAGCTTTATTTCGTTTCTTGCTTCATCTGTGTTGCTCGCTGCGCAACAGATACAGTGAGGACACAGAAGCGGCAAGCCAAGCGCAACGAGAAAGCAGAGCAGTGGAGGGCGCTCGCAGCCGAGGAGCTAACCTGTGACAAAGCCCACAAATGTCGACATTCCGTGTGCATACAGGAATGCCTGGCCAAGAAGCTGCGAAAGGGCAAGATCTCAGCCACGCAGTTCGAGACACGACCCTAGCTGTCGAGAAATCCAGGGCCTGGACGTAGAGTTTCTCGGCATACTTTTTGGGCACATTGCCGACGAAAAGTGACAAGGTCAAGGGTGAAGAGGATCCAGGCTTTCAGCTTCACGCATCACATACTTTGTCGTCCGACAGCTCAGCCAATGGAGCCCTTGGATAGTCTCTGCTTGTGGGAGGCCGTGGCTAGTGAGGGCGACGATGAAGTGGACGACGTGGAGAGCCAGCCAGAGGAGCCCTTTATTTGCAGAAGTGGCACCTACGGCATTTGTGCTTACACAGGAAAGTGCGGTCGAGAACGAGGACCGAAGCAAGATCGGTAATGACCTAGTCAAGTCGTCGCAATGCCAGGATGGGAAAGCAAAGGCAAGCGATGCCAGGTATGCGATCCAGAGGAAGAAGAGGCACAGAGCGAACAGAGCCAATCATGCCGTTCATGCTTGGGTAGACGGTTCCTCCGAACCGATGCAATCACTGTCTTCCACCATGGACATAATACATATATATATATATATATACACATGCACACACACACACACACACACACACACACACACACACACACACACACACACACACACACACACACACACACACACACACACACACACACACACACACACACACACACACACACACACACACACACCACCACACACACACACACACACACACACACACACACACACACACACACACACACACACACACACACACACACACACACACACACACACACACACACACACACACACACACACACACACACACACACACACACACACACACACACACACACACACACACACACACACACACACACACACACACACACACACACACGATGGCTGCTCGCTGCCGGCAGGAAGCGCGGTAGGTCCAAGAAGGGCTGAACTCGAGCTTCAAGTGCCCGGATCCCATCGGGCAAAGCTCATGTCGCACGGAATTTCGCACATGGCTGATGGTCTTTGTGCCGCTGCCACAGCTCAAGCCAGTCTTAGGAACAAGTACCTGGAACATGTGACATGCATCCCCGTTGGGTGGCCATCGGCCAAACAGTGCCAGAGTCGCGATCCGTCTTGCCAAGTTCGTGCCTCGTGATCATAATTTGAAGCGGCTTGCGTGACCTCCCTGGAAGCATGGCACTGCCGATTGCTCTTTCTTCGGTGCACCTGGCCTCGCACCTGAATATCTGACTGACAACTCCACTGCTGGTCGTTTGGTCTCGCCAGGGAAGCACAGCAAAGCTTGCCAAAGTCCAGCTTTCAAGTGCGAGGCTCGCGTGGCTAGCCAAGCTGGCCGTTGTTATGCATTCAGCACGGTGGTTGCAGGCATATTCCGCCGCAGAAGGACGCTTTCAATTCACCCGTCTGCACTTCGCCGTTGCATTCCAGGCAACTAGCCATGCATGTGATGCTGATGGAGACCTGAAGAGTCAACTTTGCTGCCTTTGCACTTTGCTCGTCTACAGATGGCAACGGATCAGTATTGTAAGGTTAATGCTCAGGTCGTTGACTTCTTTCCCAGTACGAGTTTCCGGATTGACTGGTAGTGTAGAGCTGAGTCGCGTGGGTGCCCGTATGCGTTCGCTCCCATATGTATCTCAGATTTACTCGTCCTGAAGTTGCTTATCAGTTTGGCAGCGGGTTCGATCCTACTAGTTTCGCAGTGTACTGTTTGGGCTTGGTTTCAGGCATTTTCTACCGGCTATGCTTAGCGCATTGAAGTGCGTTGTCTGGATTCAGCGGTACAGGAGCTTGAGGTTTACTGTTTACTGTTCCCCGCCCTCAAGGCCCAGCCTATCCGGTAGGTGGAAGGTCTTTGAGTGTCTACAGAACTGGGTGCCTAGGGCCTGCGCATGCAACAGTACAGAAGGTCGGAGCAGTTGAAGGCAAAGACGCCCATCCCTGCCAGCAAAGGCCTTCGTGCAAAGCGCAGCCGGCCAGGCTCTCCCACAATCGGGGTTCTTTCGAGTTACCCCCGGTTTGCCGGGGCCCTATTGCTAGGTGCCTGGTGCTTTCCTACGGTGTCGGTCATGTCTGTTTCGTTCCAGTGGTGCTTGCTCGGCAGAGTCACATTCAAGCAAGATCTCATGCAGCATGGATTACAGTAACAGTATAGAAGTAGTAGAAGTAGTACAGCCATAGTACGTACGACAGTAAAACAAGAACAGTACAGCAGTCCTACTACAGTAGGTGACCTAGAGCAGTTTCGGGAAGGGCGTAGTAGGGTTTCGGAGGGCACGATCATGCGCAGCTGTAAAGACCCCTGCCTGCTTCCCCATTGATCTCCGGACTGCCGTTCACAGCTTTTACCAGCAGTCAAAGCAGTTTTCAAGTGCGAGGCTCGCTTATCAGCCGCTGCGAACAGTTAGATTTTTTGCAGCACGGTGGTTGCAGGCATATTCCGCCGCACAAGGACGCCTTCAATTCACCCGTCTGCACTTCGCCGTTGCATTCCAGGCAACTAGCCATGCATGTGATGCTGATGGAGACCTGAAGCGTCAACTTTGCTGCCTTTGCACTTTGCTCGTCTACGGATGGCTACGGATCAGTATTGTAAGGCAAATGCTCAGGTCGTTGACTTCTTTCCCAGTACGAGTTTCCGGATTGACTGGTAGTGTAGAGCTGAGTCGCGTGGGTGCCCGTATGCGTTCGCTCCCATATGTATCTCAGATTTACTCGTCCTGAAGTTTTTATCAGTAGTTTCGCAGTGGTTTCAGGCATTTTCTACCGGCTATGCTTAGTGCATTGATGTGCGTTGTCTGGATTCAGCGGTACAGGAGCTTGGGGTTTACTGTTTACTGTTCCCCGCCCTCAAGGCCCAGCCTGTCCGGCAGGTGGAAGGTCTTTGAGTGTCTACAGAACTGGGTGCCTAGGGCCTGCGCATGCAACAGTACAGAAGGTCGGAGCAGTTGAAGGCAAAGACGCCCATCCCTGCCAGCAAAGGCCTTCGTGCAAAGCGCAGCCGGCCAGGCTCTCCCACAATCGGGGTTCTTTCGAGTTACCACCGGTTTGCCGGGGCAATATTGCTAGGTGCCTGGTGCTTTCCTACGGTGTCGGTCATGTCTGTTTCGTTCCAGTGGTGCTTGCTCGGCAGAGTCACATTCAAGCAAGATCTCATGCAGCATGGATTACAGTAACAGTATAGAAGTAGTAGAAGTAGTACAGCCATAGTACGTACGACAGTAAAACAAGAACAGTACAGCAGTCCTACTACAGTAGGTGACACCTAGAGCAGTTTCGGGAAGGGCGTAGTAGGGTTTCGGAGGGCACGATCATGCACAGCTGTAAAAACCCCTGCCTGCTTCCCCATTGATCTCCGGACTGCCGTTCACAGCTTTTACCAGCAGTCAAAGCAGTTTTCAAGTGCGAGGCTCGCTTATCAGCCGCTGCGAACAGTTAGATTTTTTGCAGCACGGTGGTTGCAGGCGCCACGAAGACTCGATGCAGGGGCTGCAAAGGCACCCTGCCTGCTTCCAAATCCGACTACCGTTTCAAGCAGCTTTCAAGTACGACGACTAGCATTCAGTTTCTTGCAGCACATTGCAGGCACATCCCGCCGCAGAAGGACGCTTTCAACTCGCCTGTCTGCGCTTCGTCGCTGCAATCCAGGCTATTCGGCACGTATGCAATTCTGAGACTTACGGGTGTCACTGCGAGGGGTGCTGGGCTCAGCATCTCGACATGTTTAAGCCCAATTCCAAGCCCGGGCCTTCCGGCAAAGCAGCCGTGCCGTCCAGGCTCAGTTGCGAAGCGAGAATATTGGTGCGTTGTAGGGTTAGTGCACAGCGCAAGTCACGCCTGTATTGGCAACCAATGAAGGAGCAAAGGCGCAAACGAATGAAAGAGCGAACGACCAAGGGAGCAAGAGGCAAACGAACTTCCTTTCGACTGAGGGCTTTCAGAGTTTTCTGGAGGAATTGCCAGGTACCTACTGGTAAGATGGAATTCGCAGTTCGTCTGACCGAACACTCAAGCAGCTAAGCCGAAAACATCTTCCAACAAATTACAAATTGTGCCATATTTATGATGCTTGCAATTCGGACATGGGATCAAGATGCCAGCGCGCCAGCTTCGCAGGGTGATGATCTCGTGTAGTTGCCTGCTGCTTTCAACCGGAAGCTTGAAAGAGCAGCAACATCACGAGTCACTCCGAGAAGCCCACACTTTGTGTCCCAGGCCCTAGACCAAGCCCAAGTCCAGCTGATGGAAGGCCTGCGCCTGCTAGAGAAGCAGCGAGGGTGCCAATGCCAGTGGCTGCATGCAGCCCCCACCGAGATGACACAGAGAAACCGCAACGCCCAGAGCCACAGGCCAGGGCTTCGAGGGCAGGGTCGATCTTGGGTTCATGCCTTGGCTCGTTTAGAGAGCGTCGTTTTCGTTTCCAGCGAGGGTGTGTTGCATTGAGGGTTTGCGATCGTATTGAAACACAAGACGGCCGGCACTGTATGAGCTATGGGCATCACGGCTGGTGCTGTTTCGATTGCGACCCTTCAGATTATTGGGCACTTTCGGTTGTTCGTAGCTGGCCGGCATTTGTTCCCAGGATCACACGGTGCAAGAATCGTTTCCGTAGTCCTTCGGCAATACTCAAGCGCAGGGCCCGTGGGACCAGATCTTGGGAGTCAGAAGTGCTTTGGGATCCTGAGGGAAATTGCAAGATGACACGGTCGCAAGCCAGCATCACACCTTCAAATAGCAGGACCGTGCGAGCTATACTCAGCGTTTATGGGCTTGCACTGAATCAGGGTTGTCCGCTTGGTGTAGCCAGACCGTCCCAGAAAGAAATCGTGCAGATGCAGGTGGCAGTTCCCAAACATCATGTAGCTGCAAAGCCTCAGCTACCGCATCAGCCACTTGGCTTTGGTAATGGTCGCCGCGTGGGTTTTTACCGCAGGAATCGGGATGCTTACTTATCTGCAGGAGAGGGGGGCGCACAAGCGCGCGGTGGAGGGCGACAACCCTCCACCATGGCCCTGACGAAAGAAAGAGAGAGAGGGAGAGAGAGAGAGAGAGAGACTAACCATGCGGGAGACCCGAAGTAGTTAACTAATATGGCCGAAGGGGGAACGAACCTGTACTTGTGCTACGCTGTCTGCGCACTGGTTACCCCACACTCCCTGAACGTCCTGTGCTTAGCCGTGTTGCTGTAGAGGGGGAGTGTCTACCGGCCGCGGTGGTTCTGCGTGGGGGGAGTACTTGGCTGGCGAGGGATTAAGGACTGAGCTTAAGAGAGCGCGGAGACGAGGCCGGGACGCGCGATAAAGTAAAGGGAGGGTTGGTTCCTCGCCAGCCGTACTTCACCGGTCGCACCTTCCGCTGGAGCAAAATCTCCCTACCGCTGAAAACCCCAAAGCCGCCTAAACGTGGAAGGGGGGGCCTAGGCCCGGGTTCGCGTGCGAACCCTACCCCTGAGAAGCGAAGCGAAGCGAAGAGAGAGAGAGAGAGAGATAGATAGATAGATGAAGGGCTAGAGTCGGTCCTCGCTTCTTTCCGCCGAGATTGTTTATCATTTTGTTTGGAAACCATCGAAAGTGTTAAGGATTGAATTGGTTGAAAGGCTTCAAACACTAGCAGGCATGCTGAAATCGCAACAAGATCTTGAGAGGGGAGAGCTTGATGCACATAAACATCTTGGCATCGGCGGAGGAAGATTGAGAATCACTCGACCCGCGTCGGTAATTGCACGCCTGGGATCAGTGGAAAGAGACCACTTGCGTTGGGAAACGTAAAGTGCGTCTTTGTTCAAGACCGATCAACTCCCCTGTGCCTGCACCGTGCTGTCAAGCTTGATCGCCTGCACCATCGCGGGACAGGCCAACGAACACATGGCATTGTGTTCAACAAAAGGTCGCGTGAATTTGAAGATTATCGAGCTCGTTGTGACTTTAACTCGGTAAACCAATCGGGAGGCATCACGAAAGTAGCCAAACAGAACTCTTCTATCCTTTGCATCCCCTTAATTGCCCAGGCCTCAGCAGCTGCTGCTACATCAGTTGGAGCGGGAGCTGAAAGTGCAGCATCGTTGCAGTTGCGTCGCTTCAAATCGAATGAATTCTTTGCAAGACTCCAGATTTCTTTCGATATGTGTTTTGAAAGCAGAGGCAGCAAGGGCTCGGTCCCATCTTTGCTGCAGCGCCTCCTCCAAAGAAGCCGGAAGAGACACGGCCTTGGCTGGCATCTCTGGTTGTGCCTTCGTGCAGGACTGCAGAGCGTGATATTATAACGAGGAAGGCCATGCATTCCCCGCCGCGGCTCATGGCTGCTGCTGCTGAAGCGGCTGCAAAGCAGGAGGCTGGCATGGACAATGCAAGTCAGTTTACAGTCTAGTCTGTGCTTCAGAGTTAGCTGAAGCAAGGAGCAGACTGTGTGCAGCCATTTGAGATCTTGTGTGGCCCACATGGGTTGAATCCAAATCGTGCCATCGTGCTTCCCGCGCGGCCCAAGCAGACTTCTCGAAGCGAAGTGCCTCAGATTCAAGTGTGCAGTTTGGCCCTAAAATTTACCGATCAAGACGCTTCCGGCCCGAAGTGTTCAGTCGTAACAGTCCATATGCAAAGAGGCAGGCTGCACGAATGACACATCTGTTGGGGCTGCAGGACTATGCTTTCGAAGTTTGCCTCTTTTCGGCAGTTGTAGTGCCAGTCCAGATCGATATTCGGCGTCCAAGGCCTGAAGGCAATTCTTTCCCTGCCATCGTGACATCATTTAAAGGCCGGTTTCATGTTTCGAACTGCCGGGAATCGAGAAGCTTCGAATCCATTTTGCAAAGCTCAAAACGGCACGACTGTGCATGATTCAAAGAGCTACTGCGAAGATCTGCGAAGTTTGGCTTCGTTAAACCATTTTCGTCAGCCCAAACTTCAGTAATTAATGCCTCTCTCTTTCTCTTTCCATCACGGAAATACAAGTATTGCCATTGCATCAACCGCCCCGAAGAAGCCCGAGTAGAGTGTTTCCCATGTCTCCGATGTGTTCTTGCAGACAGATTGCATGAACGTAAGGAAGCTCAGTGCACATCGAAGCCATCATGCTGACTGCAGTCCTTCACGAATCCGCCCAGGTGCTTTCGAACGCCCGCGATGCTCTCGACCTCGCGGCCAGACGCTGAACAGCGATCCCAACTGCATGGGAGGTTGTCGGAGGCCCGGAGTCACGGCGGGGGCAAAGCTTTGCTGGGCGACGAAACTGCCAGGTGTGTGCCCAGGCAGCAAACCTACTGCAGTGTGCCGACGTACTTCTACTGTTCACAGGACACCTCTGCAACGCACCGCAAGAATTACTTGTATCACCGGATTTGCAGAGTGCAGATACTGCAGGAGCTGGATTTTCTGCTGACAGCGGCCTGGCAGTTTACGATGACGTTGCAAAGGCGGCGTTGATTTTTGCAGAGCGCATGTGATTACCTGTTGATTGGTTCCTGCACAGGTGCAGGCATATGCAGAGCGGGAGTTGGACTACATGGATCTTTGTGATCCGAAGCTGGTCCACCAAGAGCCTCCACTCTTCTGGGGTTTTTGGGGCCAGTGCTTCAACGATTACAGGCAGATTACAAACCCTACAGACTCAATTCTAACAAGATGCAGAGCAACACGAGACCGCAATGCCCCGACTGAAGCCACAAGCCAATCGGCAGAGATAGGCTGATAATCCTTGCCTTGCTCTAGGCATCTCTAGTTTTGGCTGAGGCCTTATCCAACCGACCGTTTCGTGGTTCACATGACCCTAACCTGAAGAAAATGGAGATGCGAGTCCATGTCGTTGATTGCAGCACACGCCTCTCCCGCCCCTGGACAGGAAGACTGCTCCCAACAAGGGCTATGAGATCATCAGCAACTGGGTTGAGAAGCATTTTCGACACTCGGAAGTTGCCGCACGCATCAGGCCACTTTGGTGGTTTGTTTGGTGCTTGTAGGGGCTCCGGCAAGGGCATAAGGGAGTTCCTTTGTTCAATTACTACGTCACCGTACGGTTTCGGCTTATCGGAACATGACATGCCGATACTACTACAACAACAACTACTACTGCTACTGCTACTGCTGCAGCTGCAGCTGCAGCTGCAGCTACAGCTACAGCTACAGCTACAGCTACTACTACTACTACTACCACCACCACTACCACTACTACTACTACTACTACTACTACTACTACTACTACTACTACTACTACTACTACTACTACTACTACCACTGCGACAACGACTACTACTATTATTACTGCTACTACTCCTCCTGCTCCTGCCCTGCCCCTGCCCCTGCCACTGCTCCTACAACTCCTGCCGCTGGAACTCCTGTACAGGGTCTCGCACGTAAGTTCCGAGTAAGTGTCGTTAAAGTCGACCTAGCCAGATCTAGGCCAATCTAGGCCAGGGTTCATTGTGCAAAGCTCAAGAATCTGAACCCTTAAGACGGCCTTAATCAGCCGTTTCCAACTATTGCAGCTGTCACGCAGCCCTTAAACCCCCAGGAAGCCTCCATGAGTCTCTCAATTGCGATGCCCGTCAAAGCTTGCCATCGAAATCTTGTGAGAAGCTTGCACATTTGAGGCTTACAATTCGGGGTTTCTGACTTGCAAAGGTATGTAAACATGCCTCCGCGAAAGGTCCGCGATGGTGTTGCGAAAGTTAGTTTGCTTCCGCGAGGAAGCCGCGTATTCCGGGATGAAGGAGTGTAGATCAAGAACCATGTGATTCTTGGAGTCGTCTGCTCCTTGCAGGTCGAGGCTGGCTTCCTCGAGAGCGCCAGAAGGCGGCTACGTGTCCTTCGACGATGTGTCGACTGAGCCATATCTGATCTCTGGCTACGCTGGTGCGTTTTACGTCTTCACTTCCAACATTGATGCCCACCACTATGACTGGTTTCTGCCGAATGAAATAAGGGAGTGTCATGGTAACACCGAATTATACCAATGCTCCTTTGGTCGGGCGCGGTGTGGGCCAGGCATTTGGAGAGCCCCTCTGGACTTCGGGTTCAATGTAGACAGGGCGCGCATGCTGGCATTTGCGGATGAGCCGCCGGTACGAGGTGAAGCTTCTGGAACCGCTGGACTTCCAACAGCTGTGCCGCATGTAGGCTCGGTCCATGGAGCGTCCCGCACTACAACACTGCGCCACATGCCAGAGTCGCTAACGCCCGCGCACCTGGTAGAGCGAGGCTTTGTCGGCAATCACCCACGATGCATTCGGTGCAGGGGTCCAGCGAGACCGGCAATTCTAATGTTCGGTGAGTGGGGTGACCGAGACTGGCTCGATTCGCAGGATCAGGCCAAACGCTGGACCGCATACTTGCAAGCACTTGGAGAGGAAGCTGCGGAGGCAAAAGGCCTTCGATGTGTTCTTTTGGAAATCGGTGCCGGCGGCAGAGTGCCGACCGTCCGCGAAACATCTGAGCAAATCCTGGAGATCCTGCTTGATGGTGGCGCTGATGCCACCATGATTCGAATAAATCCAGACTACCCGCTCCCTGACAATGAACTTTTCTGTGAGGGCAACCCCTTGGCCGGGAAGGTCATAAGTCTGATGGGATCTGGTCTTCACTGCCTGAGCATGATTGACGCACTGATGTAGAGACGGCCTGAGCTTGGGGCATTGCCTCGGTGGCGCCAGTTGACCAGACGGCTGTGCCTGGCGATGTCTGACGATTCTGGGAACGAAGGCTGTGCCGATCTGCAAATGCAACTACAAGGGCCGCAATGATGATGGATTGCTGTACCGGAAGCAAGAACAGACCACGGCGTTCTGGTTCCACTCGCACTTCCGGGAACCGTATCGCATGGGATGGCACTGCGACGCCCTGCGGCTTGAGTGGTAGTATATAACTTAGCAGCGGTACAGCGGGATGGGGTAGTCTAGTGCTGGAAGAGACGCCTGCCCCTGGGCCCTGCCAAGCGGCTCCCAAAAGCATGGAAAGAAGCCTGTGCAGAAGAAAGAGAAAGTGACGTCGTCTTCAGAAAGTGTCATAGAAGAATGAATGCAGATGAATGATGTCGATTATGATGATGGTGAAGAATGCAGAGTACGGTTTCCAAGACTCGTTCAGGATGCGCCAGGAGCCTTCCTACCTGCTGCTTGCTTTCAAGGTGCCGTCTGAGTTTGCAAACTCTTTCTCGTTGAGCGGGACCTTTGTGCACCCTCTAAGAAGTGCCAGCCGCCAGCCTTTAACTCGGAGGAGTTCGGCTGCCGGACACGCAGTCCGACAGTACGAGTGAGGCACGGGAACTCACTGGCAGCTTTGCTTTCATGTGGATAGTGTCAGGGGTCAGAGACAAAGTTCCTTGCGGTGGAGGAGCGGCTCAAGTAGCGACCACAAGTGACGTTGCTAGCTGCTGCTGTGCTTTGCTCAGACTCTAGGAGGGCGCCTACTTGATCAAGAATATCGAGTGGCTGCGCCAGAAGAAGCGGGAGTTGGAGCGTCAGGCAAGCCAAAAGCGAGCCAGCGCCTCCTGGGCAAGCGGGCGGCTTAGCCACCGCGTCAGGTGGAGAACATGGAGGCAAGGGTGCGGACGGCAGAGGCGCAGAAGGAGCAGTACAAAGCACTCTTCGAGGTGCCCTCTGCCCTCTTCTCGGGGTTGCTCCGAGTTCTTCTCAAGTTCCACTCGTGCAGAACATTCTACGGGCGACAGGAATCGCAGTCAGACACCTTTGTGCAGGCATCGGGGGAAGGCAGGTTCTTTAGACGCGGCGCTGGTCTGACCTGACGTTCCTCGCAAGTGCTGAGAGGGCGCGATCGCGAGATTGTCGGATTGCACCAGCAGCTGGCTGCGTTGCTGATGCTGAAGGACCGAAAAAATCTGTGAAGTATCTCGCCACAGTCCACCGCGGAACAGCCAGGATGCATTAAACTCGGAGAACTTGGAGCTCCAGGAGAGGATGCAGGCCCTCAGCTGTGGGGCTAGCGAGCTTCGAATTCGATGTGGCCGCATCCAGCTCAGGTGGACAAGTAGTGGAGCAAGTAAGTTTCGTTCTATACTGCGGCACGCAGTGAAGGGTAATCGCAAATATTCAATCGTGGAATATTAGCATAGGTTAGTCTCGCATGTATGGCCACCTGGCAGGCCATGGAGCAGTCGCAGCGTCATGGCCAAGCTTCGTGTGCCACGCGGCCGAAAGTGCAAGATGCCACTCTTTTTGGCAGAGTCTTCGCTTTGACTGTATGCTTGCCGCTTGCCAGAGTGCTTCAGAGGTCATTTGCATGGAAAACTTGGCCAATGTCGCTCGGCCTTGCGAGTCACGTACGACCAGTGGCCATCCAACAGGCAATGTGGCTTTTACAGGCATTTATCGCTGGTGTTCGAGACAAGGTCGTCTGCCTTCCGTGCAAACATCTCGCCCTGTGCTCGTTGATGCCTTGGTTTCGCCTTAATACCGCATGCTGCGAGGGAGCTCTGCTTGCCCAGTGACCGGAGTTGCTGCTCAGGTTTTGCAGCCAGCAGCTGGACTGCACTGAACTATCTGTGCCGAAGAGCTTTGTATCGTAGCAGGAGGGCTGCATTGGGTACCTGACGCTGTTCGCAGGCAAAGTTACGCGGAGCGCAGCCAATGTCCCATCTGTCGGGGCAGTATCAGTGAGAGGATGCAAATCTTTATGCCTTGAATGTGGGTTGTGCGGCGAGCTGGCCAGTTGGATCTTGCAACCAGCGGGACACTTCTGGCCAACTTCGTCTTAACGTGCCGTCAAGGTCACGATGGGAAGGACATGTTGTTTGTTTTGCTGAAATCGCCAGGTATCCGACGTTGCTCAACCTAGAACAAACCCAACCTTGACGGCTGGTCGTCAATGTATCTTTGAGAAGCCCGCGGAGGCTAGCCTAGTCAATGTAGAAGCCGCCAGCTGGACTTCATGCTACGAAGTAGATCTCAAGTGATGAAAGTGCAGCTGGCACGGTGGAGCGCTTCTTAGCAGTCTTTTCTGAATCTAACTTGCCCCTTCTGTGCGCACGAAGTACGGTGCTCACAAAGGAGCCAAAGTTTGCATCGAATTGCGGGATGCAGCTAAAGGCACACCTTCATTCAGAACTCGTCCTTCCGACAAGTCATCTGGTATGCTGCAAAGATCAGAAGCAAGTCGGCAACCGAAAATTCTTGCCTTACGTTGAAAAACGCAGGCTGTCGCAGGCGAGCCGAGGATCCATGGACCGTCGGTAAGGACCACTTCTCGGAGTAGCTAGGTAGCTCGGATCTCTGTTGGAAAGCAGTGTTCAGCAGCTCAGCGAGTGTTCTGTCAACCGGTTGCATCCGGTTGCAGTAGAAGCACTGCCCACTGCTCTCCAGAATTCGGTTGGACTTGCATGGACGCGGGGAGGGCCAGGAGAATGAAGGCCAGCAAAGCCTTGACTTCGTGCTTGACGGCCAGCTCCTTGTGCACAAAAGGTTCCTGGCAGTGCGTGAGTCATTCGAACCGTTGCTATGTCGTGCTATGCCGAGTTGCCACTGTATCGATGCGACGAATCCTGTCTGAGGCGTTGCGAAAATCAGTAAGCCGGCACGCTGAGAGCGGAGACTCAGACTCGTAGTCTGATCCGAGATGAAGCGAAGACAAAACATCTACGAGAACATGGGTCATGGCCGCTACACTGGTAAGGTGCTTCATCTCAGTAGAGTGGCCGCTGTACATAGCCCTAGAGTGGCATCTGCCCGTTTATTTCCTACTTTGAGAAGGCGTGCTGCAGTTGACTGTTGTAGGCATTTGCACAGCGGAGTTTCCGGCAGTCCAACGCAAAACGGAGTCCAGAGCATTCAGATTGATGCTCGGGCATGCCAACACTGGACTCTCGGTGACCTCTTAGTATGGGTTGATGGCGGTGTCTTGCAAGGAGCGGAATGATGTTCCCGGGCCTGAGGAGTTTTACAAAGAGTGGGGGCCCTGACATGCAGACAACGGAGCAGTGCTCAGTTACATGTTCTGTGCGGAGTGCAGGTACTGCACCTCTGACAACGGCAGCGGCAGGCCGACCTGAGTCTCTAAGCGCCTAAGTCCTAAGTCTTGCGGCTAGTGCATCTCAGTTGCTGTGTGCTGAGGCCCGTGGTGTTTCGAGGTGCAGCAGCTGCTTGGAGCTTTAGCAGCAAGAAAGACGACCGGCGCGGGTTTCAAGCACTCCGGTGCAGTGCACTATCTGCGCAGGAAGGCCATGAAGTGGAGCTCCGACGAGTACATGCTTGAAAGGCCAGATATCAGGGAGTTTCTTAGGGAGATTCAGGGATCCATTCATGGGTGACTCTCCAATTGGGCACAGGTATCTGTTTCCAGCAAGGATTTATTGGGCAAACATTGCGATTTGGGATTCCAGCAAGGGCTTGCGGCTTGCGGCCTGCAATGGCCTGCACCTGCCCCCGCCTCCCCGGCTTTGCTCCGCAGGTTCGGATCTGAGCGGATATCTGGCGTTGAGCACAATCTGAAGGAGACAAGAACGGGCGGTCAGGCACGAGGCAGAGAGGAAACTTGCCGAAGAGGGTCCTTGCGGCCCGGTTTTAACACTCCTGAGCACTCTGTCAGGTAGATGGCATGGTGAAGCTCCGAGACTTCTTGGGTCAGTGACCCTTTGGGCCCACTGTTGCACCGTTGCACCTGTAGTCGGGAGCTTGCGAAGGTACAACACAACTGATATTTACATGGTTTCGGGAGACCAGCCCTCAACCAGATCGGCATCGCCCGTGAAGCAGGGGCACAGTGCTTGCACTTTGCGTATGCTTCCGCAGCCTCCGAGGTCCCGAAGAAGATGATGAAGGAGGTTGAGTTTCTACCATGCCTCCGGTGCGGCGGGTGATCATGCCCAGCTTTTCGTTTTTGTCGGAATGGAGATACTAGCGGCTGGCGATGAGCAGAGCTGGCCAGGTACCTGAGTTTCTTGGACACGAACAACTTCTGGATGGGCCGTGGGGGCAGCAAATCTGTGGCCTGTGCCCCGACAACTGCCAGTAGAAAATATTGTCCGTGTGCTGTCTGGTTTGTGACGCATTTGTCGGCTCAGGTCCACTACGATGACCAGGACTCAAGCTTCACTGAATAGACCGAATGCACGATGCAAGAGTCCGTCGTAAATCCGTAGCCCTGGCAGGGCCCTAGGCAAGTGACAGGACAACATCAACTGCATGATCGCGGGGGAAAAGCGCTTTGTGTTCATGCACCCGTCATACAAAGAAGCCTTTGAGGCAGGGATCCTACAATCTGATGCAGCATTTTCGTCGGTTTTCGGTGCTTGCATGCATGCACGCGAGAGTGTGTGTGTGTGTGTCTCTCTCTGTTAATCTGTGTTTGTGTTGAACCTGTTTCTCAGAAGCGAGGATACTACTTGTAAGGCGTCAGGCCCATCAAGTTTACCTGGCGCAACGAAGCAAGAAGGCGCTAGGGAGGTGTACCCTGTGAAATCGAAAGCGTGTACTGGTCGCCGACTCCAGGCTCTAGTCGTGTGCAGCTTCGCGGTAGGGCCAGGGCTTAGCTGCTTAGCCACCTAGCATCGCCTAGCCTAACAGCCTAACCGCTTGTGCACTCGAGCGGCTGAGTCATCGGGCGTTCGATCGATTCCTACTTCTGCTGTGCGGTGTGCGATTGTTGCCCTCTCGAGCCCTACTCTCCTCCCACTACTCTTGCGAGGTGGCTGGGAGGGTGGCAGGTGGCGAGAGTGGGAGGTGGCATGGAGGTGGGAGGTGGGGGGTGGAGAAGGGAGGCGGCAGGTGGGAAGAGGGGCCGGGAGTGTTGGGACCGGGAAGACGGAAAGGGTGGGGAGGCGTGCAATTTTGCTGTACATTTCGGTTCGGTCAATTAAATAATATGTTTGATTTGTAGGCACATGTGTTGCTTTTCTAACGGTTCGGCAAGAGGCACATTGCGATTTGCAATTTATGTGTTTCTGGCGCGCCTTCTGAGCTGCAATGTCGCCGTAATCTGTCGTTCAAGTGTCACTTCTGAAGAACTTATGTCACAGTAAATAAACACTCTAATCCTCTATCCACCCTGCTTGGCGGTCAGGTCCCGGGTACAGCAGCGTGGAACAAATCAGCATGTGTGTGGCAATCGCTTACACCTCGAGCTCGGAGACTCGAGGCACCTCGAGGCCTCTGAGCCACCGTGCCAGGCACATCCAAACACAAAGAAAAATCGCTTCGGCTGGGTGGACACCGACCTGGACAGGCAGGAGCTGGAAGTGTCCTGCATGCAGATTAGTGGCTCGTTGCTGCGTTCAGCAACTCTCTATAAACGATCTGCAGCCGGGTGGCTGGAATGATAGCGACGGCGATGTACAGAGCCTTGCGGGCTGCTGGCCAAAGTTTGCCAAAGTCCGCTGAAATGTCGAAGGTCCTCTGCTTTGGTGATTCAGCCGTGCAAGGCACATGGCCTGTGGTGTCAGGTGCCACTTCTTCCCAGCAGTTTGCTTGATCCTTCGACTTCTGCTCTGGTGCGACGCGGCTTTGCCTCAGACCCGACCAGGGCCTGCGGGCTGCACTATGCCTGTCTGAGGCTGTAGTCCTAAGGTCACTAGGTCGGTCACTTAAGACTTAGCACTCACTCTTGGAACATCTTGGAACTTTAGCCGCGCAGTTCTCAGGTAAGGCAGAACCTCTTCAAGAAGGCGGCCCGGGCCTGCAACCGTGCTAAGCTTCAGTTGTGAGCACGGGGGCCCCGGCGGGCCCACTCCATACCGGACTCTGACGCAGCGCCGCTCTTGCGGTGGCTCCAGAGGCTACCGAGGCTCTCAAGCACCAAAGAAGTCCGATTCTCGGACGAAACCCAGAATCTGAATGGGGGGGCCTGAGGTTTATAAGTTATGAGGCCAAGGCAGCCGAGAAAAAATGGATGCAGAAGCAGCTGCTTTGACCGGAGATGTGCTCTGCCACGATATACGACACACAGTGCGCCAGACTTCGCACGAGCGAGGGTTCAAGGCCCACAGCCCACTGTGCAAGTTACACTGTCGTAGGTTTGACCCGTGCGTCCAAGCTTTGAAACGTTCGTGCTGGCAATTGCTGTATGTGGTCCTCTCGCTAAACGTTATCTCATAGGATAGGTGTCGCTGCTTTGCAGTTTGTCGCGAGATGTGCATGGGGGCCCGGTCAACTGCCTGAAACGATGTGGATCCTGCACGGCCCTGCACTCTTTGGTGGCGGAGTCGTGTAAAGTGTACGTAAAGTTTCACTCTGCAGGGCCTCGCAGGCGGGGCCAGACAAATTGGCCTCTGGACCGGCATTCGAAGCACGCCCCCTGGCCAACATTAGTGCCTATGTTACGGTGCAAATTCTCACACGGCCTCCGCCCTCCCTATTTCCCTCTGTTTTACATGCCGAGTCTGCATCGTCTGTTTACTCGCATGCCCATTTTAAGATGCAAATATACACCTCATCAGAAACCTCCTAGGTCCTAGAGCCTTGCCGGTTTTCACATTTTTGAAGAGGCAGCATTGCCGGCAAGGTGCTAGCGGATGACGCTGAAGAGCAGCACTTGCAATTTTCAACGGAAGGTTGCTGCGGTTTCTGGCAGCGGCAACAACGGCCGATTGAGGGCCATTGACAGGCTCATGCTTCCAAGCTGGTAAACCGAAAGTATGCAGGAAAAGAGGCACATACCGTCCACAAACTTTCGTGCGAATACTCGCAGAAATCATACTGGCAGGAATGACACGAGTGTAAACATGCTTTTACCATTATGCATACCATCAGGATTGACTGGATCAGCAGAACACATAACAGGAAGAGACGTACGTGAAGCATGCATACTGTACACGACGCTGCTCACACAGCAAGATCGCGAACAAACGTTGTGAGGTCCCCTGTGTACTCGTGGCCTTGAGTTGCCTGTGTCCTGAGACGCACTGTAAGTTCACCCGGAAACGAAGCCTCTGGAACTCTGGCAAGAGGCTTGTGGCAGAGATGCTGTCCCACGTCTCTGGTATGGACCGACGACCGACCATACTAGCTACTAGCAACTAGCACCAGGCATTACCGGTATGTACCGGTTAGAATATGCCTGTCCAGGGTTTGACCGTTTGGAGTTTTGGTGCATCCTTGAGAGGACTGGTTTGTCATCGACATGGAGCACTCTCCGAACGAATTGGCCGATGTGCTACTTCAGCTCCAGGCCAGATCAAAATGTGTCAGTTTCGTCATATGACGCGCTTCTCGGTCCAGGCCTCACAGCGAGGTGAGGCCGAACCTGTTGTGCGTGTGCCATGGGCGGAGCCTGTTGTTATCAAGCGCGTGCCGCAGCTGCAATCGGAAATGGTAACCGGTCCTGAGCCAAACACGAGAAGACCGCCGTGAAAGCCTGGAAACTCAGTGCCGACCGTACTTTTCGCAGGTGCTGGACCTTGGAGCTCAAAGCACACTGGCTGAAAGATCGTTGCCGGCCGCTGCATCTTCAAATGCCTGTCGGCTGAAATGAACTGAAGTCCCAGGCCTAATTTTCCCTTGGATCAACACGGCCGAAGAGGCTAAGGCAGCAGTTGAGGCATCCTGTGGCCGCCCAAGTCCATGTCGTACGTAGATGTTGCGGGCTGCGGCTTGCTTGGCTTATGGAGGCGACTCGGTATCCCAGTTTGGGCGGCATTCGCGGAGTGGCTCGGCCCGTTTGGGCCGTTCAAGCTCAGCCCTAGAGTACCCGTGCGCTGAGCACGCTGCGCCAGGTGATGAGCTTAGCGCGGATGAACAACTACGGAGCCCAGAATCCTCACTACTACAAGGAGCTCCGACTCTAAAATAGGGTACTATGTTTCAGAACGCGAGTTGTAAGGCACGAGCAGTGAAGTCTTTTCAGACCCTTGCAATCAAATTTTCTGCTCCTGAGGAGGCCGGTACACAGATCTGCACCGCTTCCGCACTTTTTGAATTTGGGTTTTTGCTTGACTGCAGTGCGGCTGTAGGCAGTTCGAGGCTACTTCGCTATCGCAATGTGTCACGCGTAGCTGTTCTTCAAAGGTAACATCATGCAGATTGAGACCTTGGAGGCAACCGTGAGATGCAGCCGAAGATGCTTAGAGAAGCTTCTGGAAACAGGCTGTCCAGAACATCGAGGCCGGTGCCCATCTGAAGAGAAAAAGCACCACCTTGTAGCCCAGCTGAAGCGCTTCCACATTCGCAGAGGCCATTGCATCCGTGGACGGTGTAGATGCGCTGTTTGTCGGGCCCAGCGACCTCTCCGCTTCAATGGGTATCCAGACTCAGTGTGAGGGGATTCTGGTGCTGCTTCTTGTGGTGCCCAAGTTGAGACATGTCTGGCTTCTCAGTTGAGCTTGTGCTGCAGCCGCAGTTCCATATCCATGTGCCAATGTGAGGCTTTATTGGCCAGCCGCAGCATCCGGAGGTGTCGTGAGCAAGAAGCCCTCATACTCCCGGGTGTGGCTACGGCTCTGGTATGCTCTGGTCAGACACGATGAAACTATGAGAGCCAGGGAAGTCTGGAGAGCGGCTTAGGGTCTTTGGCTGAAAGCTGACCATGCTCAAAGCAAGGATTGCAGGATTGCTGCATCAACGTGCAGCTCCGTCAAGCTTCGCCTTTGCAGGTGAAGCAGCTGATTGAACAAGCTTTTTCGCGCATCGTGGCCACCGGCAAGGCTTGGACTTTCATCGTCTCTCGAGACCCCCAAAACTCACAGATTCGAGGCAGCCGGCTTCCTGACTGCCAACAAGAGCGATGCAAAGTGGGCTTTGAAGCTCTCGCCTCAGTGACTTCGTGCGTTGACAGTGTTTTGTTGTTTCGAAGTAGGTGTGGCTGCCAGTTCGTCGCAGTCGGAAGCGACATGCAGATGCTGACGGCAGCTTCCAAGGCAAGGTGGAGACTGCGGGGAAATCGGTTCCAGAGATGAAAATGAAGCACGCATGTCGATTTCGTAAACCAGGAGGCTGCTGCCGAGTTCCGTGACTTTGCCAGCAAGCTCTGACTGGCCGTGCTTTGAATTTTGCGCCCTCTCTCCGTAAGCAGAGAGACAGGCGTCCGTGACGGCATCGTGTGAGTATCGAGTGTCGTCGCGATGCTGTGGCTATGGGCGCAGGTTAAAATCTCTCGTGGCCCGCTAATGACATGGGCATGTATCAAGAAAGTGTAAGGACCAGGCAAAGCACCTTTGACAGGTCAGTACCCGGTTATGGTGCTTTCATGGGCAAGATCGATGTCGACAAGATGGATTTGGTGAAGTGCGCACTCGAGGCAGGCGTCATTGATATGGGCCCGATCGCTTCGCTCTTGTGGCTAGGTATCCCGGCTGGGTGGATGTCCAATGGAGCTATGCCGACTTACGTCCGGGTGACTGCACCTCGGCCCACAAAACATGATGCCCGCCGCCACTGGAGAAACATGGAGTGGGAGACAGGAGTACGCACCCTCAGACTTCGTGCATCGCCACTCCATGCATGTCCAGGCAGGCGGTAGGCATGTGCTCCGTGGCAGTGACATTTTACTTACTCCATTTCGCTCAAAACGTTGGCAAAATGCAAAGACTCGACAGCCCTAGGGCGGGACAAAACACGCATACACGAGAAAATTGACCAGTCGAAAGGCTCGGGAGAGGGCTCGGATCCCCTGAGCCGCAGACACACAGGCTCAACACAGTGCAACACCAGGACCGCTTGCGATCCGCTGGGTCAATGGGGTCAGCTGGCATGTTCGGATAACTGCAACTAGTCGATTTATGCTTTGATGCAAAGCTTCTGCAAGCGCCCAGAAGAAGAAGAAGCAAGTCAAGTGACAAACAGCATTCCCCGTGTTAGCTGTTTAGACATGCCGCTTGCAACAACACCATTGGCAAGCTGTATGACCTGCGCGCATGTGCGTTTACATGACGGTGAGACACAACACCCCCAGAGTGTGACTGAATCCTCGACAAGTTCAGTTGTTCCGACGAAAGCCGGCTAAGGCCTCTACATCCCGTTCCAGTGGCCGGCTCCTCGGTCCAAGGTGCAGACCCCTGCTGTAGAGCAGTGGTTTTTTTCATTGCAGGTATCATCAGGTCACCGCGCAGAAGGGGCGTTCAATCAATGTCCATGTGTGGCGACTTGCTCATTTCGAGCTCTGCTGCTTGTTCGTTTTGGATTTCTCTGCAGTCCGACCAAGCACAGGTATTGGCGGCCTGCAGCCTTCGACGCAGCGAGCTGCGATGACAAGGAGCTTCAGAAGACTCCCCTTCGCGGTCGGTGTGCGAAGTGCGAGGAGCACCAGGTAGCGACCACCTTTGCTGACTGCAGCTGGGGCTACGAACCCAATGGAGCGACTCGGCATGCTTTCTGGGATCAGTGAGCAGTTAGCATAGTCAATAGTTACCACCATTTGGCCACAAGATAACGCAACAACGGCGGCGACATGGCTGCTGCTTGCTACTTGTTGCCGTCCCTGATCCCTGCAACATCCTGCAACTGTGAAACGGCTCAGGGCCATCTGGGCAAAGTGAAGAAAGGATGGAAGAAGCCGACGAAATGCAAGAAGGTAGGCCTTGCTCTTGCAGGTTACAGCAGTGTGCAATGCATGTGCTATGCTTCAGCCGCCTCCCTGAGTTTGAAGGTGAAGAAGTCTGACGAGTTTTAACTCCTGGTGCACAGCAAACCAGGCAATGCCACTGTGGTCCGCGGCTTCGCCTCAACAGCGATGTGTGAGGAAAATGCCACTGCACCAGCGCGGTTTGCTGTGTTCCAGGGCTTCTGAAGACCAACCGAGGTTAGGGCGCAGTCAGCAGTGGTCATGAAGCATGATGATCCCTGTGCCGCAGCCAGTTGCCCCATTGATTGAGCGCCCCCTGGTCGTAGAAGGGGCCGGTGGCAGCGATGCTGAGCGCCGCTCGCCGCGTGCTGAGTGGGGCGGCCAGGCTGACTCCAAAGCCGCAAAGTTGGCAGCCGGCAGTGCCTGCTACTGCAGGATGCCAGCTTGAAGCAAGACGTGGCTACCGCCATTGGTGGCGTGTGCTACCTGAGGATTTTGAGTTGAACTCAGAGTCAATGCCGAAGGATGTGAAATCTCTTATGGCAAGCAATCCCTACAACCTGGGCTTCATCGATGCGTACTGGTACTGGCGGATCCGCGCTGAAAGCACAATGATGGATCCTGAGAACTTGCCGAAGAAGTCCTACAAGCAACTCTGCCGTGACATGGGCCTCACCATCGTGAATGAACAGGCGGAGAATCTCCTCGGCATCATTGAGTTGTACGAGTACCTCAAGTCGTCCCCGTTCATCGGACCCTTTGGCACTATCGAAAACCCAGTGCTAGTCCCCGCCATCCACACTGAGAGAATTGTCGGCTGCACAGGTGGCACTGGGGACAATGAGCATGTCCCTTTGTGGTTCCGCTGTCGTGAAGGCTTCCTTTACCGATGCGGCGAATGCGACCAAATCTTTATGTTGGTCAGAGTGCTGTACGAGCTGCCAGAAGAGGGCGTGGAGATCAATCCCATTGATCCTGACGTGAAGGATGTCTTCGATTTTGCCCTCTTGGAGAAAGGCAACGAGGTTTGGAACACGGGTGGCATGATCAACTGGCCTACGGGCTACGATGCCTTGCATGGCACTGTCTTTGGTGGAGGGGCCCGGGATGAAGACCAGCGCGCCATCGGAGAGTGAAGATGATGGTGCAACGCCCAAATGCACTTTCTCACCCTGTGAGTTGATTCAGCACTGATTGATTGGTAGAGCCATCTGTTGACTCCTCCTGAAATCTTCCTGTTGTCATTGAGTTTTTCAATCTTTAGAAGGAGAATCTGAGAAGGATGTGTTGCACAAGTCATAGGTGGATATTGATACTGAGGTGAGCAGAGGAAAAGGTCGCAACGAATCTTCACGCTCACCAAGAGTCGAACGTAGTGCCAAAAACATGCAGGACAGCAGAACGATGATCCCTGTGCCGCAGCCAGTTGCCCCATTGATTGAGCGCCCCCTGGTCGTAGAAGGGGCCGGTGGCAGCGATGCTGAGCGCCGCTCGCCGCGTGCTGAGTGGGGCGGCCAGGCTGACTCCAAAGCCGCAAAGTTGGCAGCCGGCAGTGCCTGCTACTGCAGGATGCCAGCTTGAAGCAAGACGTGGCTACCGCCATTGGTGGCGTGTGCTACCTGAGGATTTTGAGTTGAACTCAGAGTCAATGCCGAAGGATGTGAAATCTCTTATGGCAAGCAATCCCTACAACCTGGGCTTCATCGATGCGTACTGGTACTGGCGGATCCGCGCTGAAAGCACAATGATGGATCCTGAGAACTTGCCGAAGAAGTCCTACAAGCAACTCTGCCGTGACATGGGCCTCACCATCGTGAATGAACAGGCGGAGAATCTCCTCGGCATCATTGAGTTGTACGAGTACCTCAAGTCGTCCCCGTTCATCGGACCCTTTGGCACTATCGAAAACCCAGTGCTAGTCCCCGCCATCCACACTGAGAGAATTGTCGGCTGCACAGGTGGCACTGGGGACAATGAGCATGTCCCTTTGTGGTTCCGCTGTCGTGAAGGCTTCCTTTACCGATGCGGCGAATGCGACCAAATCTTTATGTTGGTCAGAGTGCTGTACGAGCTGCCAGAAGAGGGCGTGGAGATCAATCCCATTGATCCTGACGTGAAGGATGTCTTCGATTTTGCCCTCTTGGAGAAAGGCAACGAGGTTTGGAACACGGGTGGCATGATCAACTGGCCTACGGGCTACGATGCCTTGCATGGCACTGTCTTTGGTGGAGGGGCCCGGGATGAAGACCAGCGCGCCATCGGAGAGTGAAGAATATCAGGAGCCGGTTTCAACATGAGCCTTATCCCTTCAGCGATACGACATGACAGACATTGCGGACAATGACAGTGAACCCTGAGCGGCCATATAGTGTCATAGGTCGACTGCTTTGAGCTGAGCAACATCGTCTGTGAATCAGAAAAGTGAGATCCCACGCGATCGCTAAGAAGTGTGTTCATTATGCGGGCGAGTTTGAACGTGCATGAATTTGTGGCGGTTCGCTTCCATCAAGATGGACTGCCTGCTTTTGCTGCTGCTCTGGCTCCAGGCTTCTTCTTCTTCTTCTTGTCAGGTCTTTGGGTGAAGTGCCTGCAAGCACTCACTCTTTCACTTCGAGTGACGGCCTTAGGATCCTGCAAAGGATCAGCACTGCAGATGCATGCCTTTCCGTTGCCGATGCTGCCTCAGGTCAGCTCAGCATGGCATTGTGGAGGCTCGGTTTTCTAAGCTGATTAGCAAGCCAGTCGCAGCACTGTGCTTGGGCGCAAGCAGGTGGACATGGGTCATTGCAGCCATAGTGGCGATGGCTTCGGCGCAGATGATGCGCAGGGACAAGCCAAAAGCAGCAGTGACTGTACATCATATGCTGCAAGCAGGATTGCGGCAGGGGCTTGTGGAAGTTTCTGCAGATCGCTTGCTACATGTGGAGGAAAGCTTGCGTGCAAGCTACGAGGCCTTTCCCAAGGACGCACGGGGAAACGTGCCACCGCATCAGGTCTTACCGGCCCTCACGAGAGCCTACTTTTCCAAGGAACACGGTTGGCTGGTTCGTGGCTTGGAATCTCCCGGAGCACCTGTCATCGCTCCTGGAGAGTCGCATCAAGATGCACGACTGCCAGTCACCGGGGGTGGCTTGTACGAGGTTCAGATTCTCAAAGACAAAGCGCCGGAGCTCGCAAGAGCTTTGAAAGACACAGCTCTCAGTCCCGTTGCGGTTTCAGCTGGGCTTTCCCTGGGAGACATCTCTCGCACTGTCGCTGCATTGGAGCAGCTGCTCCTGGAAGAGTCACTGCCCCTGCTGCGTGCATCATACTTCCTCAATGGACTGGACAATGTGGACCCTGCTGAACGTCTGCCGCCACCTGTGGCAGAGTCACAGGTTCATGAGGTTCTTCTCTCCTACCTGCTTCTGTTCCGGCACGGGCTGCCAAGGAATCTGACAGACTCCGAGTCCCACCAGCGTCTGAAGCAGCGAGCGAAGAAGACTGCAGATTGGCCTTTGCTGTCACAGTTCGAAGTCCAGGCTCTAAATGAGGTTATCCACGATCCTGGGACGATCTCGTGGGCACAGGCTCGCGAAGCCGTGGAACTTATTGCTACGCGATACGGGCACTGGCAGCAGTCAGAATGCGAAGACATGAAGTCAACCTTGATGAAGATGGACACAGGGGCTGGGCGGGTGAAGCTGCAGGACTTCCATGGATCGCCCAAACATCCGCATTACCAGTTCACGGAAAAAGAGGACTATTTGGCAAAGGCAGGCATACTAGTGGAAGAGGACGGTGAGAAGTATGTGCTCATTGCAAACTACTTGCTGGGACCCTCCAACTGCATCGCATCATCTGAGTACTTCGCGGTCTGTTGCCTTAACCAGTGCGAGACAGTTTTGAGCCAATTCGAGATGATTTTGCAAGCTCCTGCAGCCCCGGTTGCGCAAATAATGCAAGCAGTCGGCCGTCTCCGTGACAACTCGACCGCTTCGGAGCTCCAGGAGAGCCTGAAAATTCTCGTGGACGACACCGGTGCAGTCGTTCTGCATTCGCCAGGCTTTCGGAAATGGCTGCATCAGGCCTTTCTCCAGTCGTTTTTTGGAGGCATTCCACGTGTTAGATATCCTAGTGTTCATTCCTGGGGTGTTAATTCTCGCTACTGTACCTGGAAAGGCCTTCCCGCTGGAGTGCCCGCGCCCGACGGCGCAAGAAGATGCAGCAGAGGAAGCAGAGCTCGCGGAGGCGAGGGAGTGGCTGGAGATGGACGAGGCCGCACGAAGGAAATGGCAACCTCTGGTGGTCCACCCGTCCGAGTGCACTCGCATTCCCGAGTGGCATGCGGAGAACTCCGAGCAAGGCCCAGGCGGCCCAGGCATGCATGCGGAGCCGGAAGGGATGCTGACGGAGGTTTGACGGAGGGATTGCCCAAGCTGTGCAGAGAAAGAGGGAGGAGAGCTCATGTTGAGATCGAGGGCTCTTGCTTGTACTCTGCCGGGCGGC
The DNA here is from genome assembly GCA_905221615.1 of Symbiodinium sp. CCMP2592. Classification (NCBI taxonomy): domain Eukaryota; class Dinophyceae; order Suessiales; family Symbiodiniaceae; genus Symbiodinium; species Symbiodinium sp. CCMP2592. The sequence goes on along the minus strand of CAJNDT010004246.1, from coordinate 367,569 downwards.
GCAAGCTCGGTGCTTTGTGCGGCTCCGCCGAGGCTTAGTTTTGCAGCATGCAGGTAGCACAACACATGACGGAAGATCATGAAGCTGGTCGAATTGTCTGCAGCAAAGGCTTCGTAGAAGTGGAACCAAGGTAGGTCACTCCTACTCACTCCAATCCTAGCATCTACCGTATCAAGCCGCTTAGTAATGAGAATGTCGCCTCATGGCGGACCTCATGGCGAGGTGCACTTGTCACAGTCGTGGTTTGAGCATGACGGGACAGCTGCACTGAAACTTACCGGACATGGTAGCGAGCAACAAAGCAAAGTGAATGAGTGCAGGGAGCACTGGACTGACGGAATGCTTACATGTACATACACTCATGGACATCCCATGGACTCATGGATACATGGATATTCATGCCGTTTTGTTGCCAGGGAATGATGGCTTGGGCACGCCTGCACAATTTGAAGGCCTCGCCGAAGGCTGTGGGGGACGCCTGAAAACCAGAGCTCGCAGCAACGGGCAGCGACCAAGCAGACCAGGTCGACTTTTTCTCGCCGTCCGCCCCGCCAAGCCAGGCCGAGTGGTCGATTCTGGTGCGGCTATGTTCGGCTTCCGGCAGTGCGTAGGGAGAAGTCAGAGACGATATTTTCTTCACAGTTGTGTAAGCATTGGCCCCTAACGGTTCACCAGCGATCGGCCATGCTTCAGCGTCCAAGGACCCTGCAGGCTGCCGTAAAGTAGCACACACGGCAGGACTCGTCTGTTGGTTTATGCTATGCACGTCTGCAACCACGAGCAAAATGTGTGGGTCGTGCACCTGTACGCCGTGCACAACTCTTCGAGCTTCGGGTCCGGCATTGCGGTCCTATACCTTCAACGACTCGACACGGTCAGGGCTGTTGTGCCAGAGCACTCGAGCCCATTGCTGCTGGTGAGCTACTGTCAGATTCCCAGTTCCTCTCGGTTGCTGCCAGAATGCATGACTTCCACCATTGAACGTGTGGAATATCTTCATGGAGAAGCTTGGCAAGGTCTCGAGCGAACGTGCTGATAGATGGATTAGTCACCGAGCTCCACAGTAGCCCCAGTACAATGTCTGCCTTCGGCAGGGCTGTTACATGCCTATCACGTAATACATATGGCCCGTCTGATTTTAGTCCCCGCGAGAGGACCATGCAGCATCACGTATGCTCCTTCAGGCCAATCTAGACAGCCCCCTGATATTTCCTCGTCAGTGGCCTTCGACCCGATGCAATGGAAGCACAAGGGGCTACTGCAGAATTGGTGGAATACTTGCAGGTGCCCCGCCTACCATGTACGGGTATGAAAGTGGTGAAAGGAGTTCGGATAGATCGTTTTCGTTCTGGTCCAGGTCGGGATGTGCAGAGTGCAACGGGTATACTGCTCTGACCTGTTTCTAATGGTCTGGCAAAGTGGCTTTGCACAGGCAGCATACATTCAAGATAGCCCGCTGGAGCCGGAAACTATCAACAAATGGCTCTTGCAGATTCCGCAGCTTGGTTGCTACTAGTCTTGCTCATGTGCATGTGACGGCGGGGTGATTGCAAGGGTTTAGCGCATCCGCAGGCCGCAGGCCTTACAGTGGACCTCTACCACAGATGACGACATGCCGCCGCTACATTATGCCTGCATGAACGAGGCCACAGATCCTGGGCAGCCACTTTGTCCGCATCAGCCTTTTAGTTGCTTCACTGAGAGCGGCCAATGTTTCACATCTCGCGGGAGTCCGGGAAGGCATCGGCAGCATCTGGTAGCAGGACCATAAATTGGACTGTCTTATATGGTGCAAGAGGCTGCGTGTCACGGTGTGATGTTTTGATACCGGCATCTGAAGTTATAGAACTCAAGGCTCTATGCCGCAGTGGCACGGCTACTTGAGCACGGTGCCGATCCACAGGCGTTCTGGCATGATCAACTAGAACCGCAAGCGACAGGGCATAGACATGGGATTGTCACTGCAGGCGAAGGATTCGGACGGGGACACGGCATTGCAGGCTGTTCTCAGTCTTGCGACGCAAGATGAAGAACCTCCCGATCAAGAGGCTGCCCAGGCAAGGCCAGAGGTATGCCAGACTGGCTTCTTGCCGCGCGGCGGTGAATTGAATCCAGCACGAGGCCCACTATGCAGTCGTCCGGGCGCTGATCCACTGTCCGAAGCAGGACGCGGCTGTTGCTGTTTGCTGTGTGTTTCCTTCCCGAACCTGGAGGTCTGACTCCGGCATTCAGTTAAATTTTCGGTTCGGTGGCAAGCAAGGGGTTTGCACAGCTCAGATGTTTAGTTGAGCGGGCTGGGGGGAATAGACTACTAGATGAAAGACATACAGGACCAAGCAGAAAGTGCAACTGTTTTGCAATCACGAGTCTAGACTGAAGAAGAGTGGTTCCGTTGCGGAGCCCCGCCACGTGCGTGATTTGAGGATTTTTCGCAGGTTGGGGTTGCTGAACTCGGGGCCTGCACACGCCTCAGCGTCGCTCGCAGTGACAGCAAACATCCTGATATGGCACGGAATCTATCAAAACAGCGGGTGTGGTGGGCTGGGCTGGTGGGGAAAGACTTTCTGGGTCTCGATTCGTGGGTCAGCTATTCAACGTCCGAGATTTGTCGTAGCACTGCTTGCTGGTGTTTGCGGGCCAGTAGCTGCCTCACTATGCACCGACCCAGCAGTTCTCCGTTGTTTTTGCATTCGATTTCTCAATACCGGAATTCCGTGCCAACAGCCGTCCAACAGCCGACAGCTTGTCACTAATAAGGAGCTCGGAGAACCTGAGTTACGGAGCCTTTGCGGTTGGCTGCGCAGTCGTGTTCCAGAGAACGGGCAGAAGCAGGCTGGACCCGCAAGCAACGCATGTGTCTGGTCACAGTATGTCACAGTTTTTGGACGGCAATCTTGATGTAAGAGTACCTTAACATTATGCTGGGTGTCTCGGGCGCGGCATGCCGTTGTGACAATGCTTCTGCACGACAATTCGGTTGTCTGTAGCCAAGCCATCTGTCACCCTGCTCTGTAGAGCGGCTGACTCCCGACGGGTACCGTGAATGATGCGGGGATGACTGCTGCTGCTGCTGCTGCTGCTGCCGCTGCCGCTGCTGCTGCTGCTGCTGCTTTTTCTGCTGCTTTTTCTGCTGCTACTATGAGTTTCGACTACGACTCGATGCGATGTCTTCAAGTGCTATTAAGTTCCACTGGTGCTACCACTTCTAATCGCCGCCCCGGAACATTAGACGGCCCCCCGATAGTGAAACTTGGAAAGTGGTGTTGTGATTGCTAGTGTCACTTTGAGGGATCTTGCTTTTGCTCCTGCTCTTGCTGTTGCTCCATTTCTTGCTCCTGCTCTTGCGCCTGAACCCCCCCAATGCAAATTATGATGATTTCGGGAGGATTGGCCCACAAGTGTTTATATGATTACGGCTGCTGTTTAATATCTGGGATCCTGCGAGAAGGGATCACGATGACGACGAAACCTACGTCTTCTCGCACTGCTGCTTTTACTACTACTAGCACCAGTACTAGCTCGAGCACGGGCTCTAGTGCTAGTGATGGTGCTAGTACGCTGCTGCTACTACTACTACTACTACTACTACTACTACTACTACTACTACTACTCCTACTACTACTTCTACGACTACTACTTCTACTGCTACTACTACTGCTACTACGGCTACTACGACTACTACTTCTACTACTACTACTACCACCACTACCACTACCACTACCACCGCCACTACTACTAACCACCACCACTACTGCTACGACGGCTGCTACCACTGCTGCGACGGCTGCTGCTGCTACTACTACTGCACCTACTACTGCCACTACTACTACTACTACTACCACCACTACCACTACCACTACTCCGACTACTACTGCTACTGCTACTGCTACTGCTACTGCTACTACTACTACTACTACTACTACTACTGCTAACTGTTAACTGCTAGCAGATATTGCTACAACAACAACTGCTACTACTACTACTACTACTACTACTACTACTACTACTACTACTACTACTACTACTACTACTACTACTAGTACTATTCCTACTGCGTTGTGTGAGGAAACGAAGCCGCCTGTTTGTGACCAAAATTTCGCTCATCTTGGTCCAACTTGAAATCTTGCTCATCTTGGGGTGGTGCAAGATTGAGTAAAATTTTGGTGATCCTGCAATCTTGCTGCCCCTTCCGGGGGGTGAACATTTATTCAAAGTTGCTCAAGTTGCCATCTTGCAATCTTGGTAATGCGGCAACGTGTAGGTCCCCCCCAAATCTTGTAATCTTGCAATCTTGACCCACTTGCCCAACTTGACCCACTTGAGCTCTGCTCTATGGCCTCTCCTGGGGTGGGGGGGTGGAAAGAATCTTGCAATCCTGCTATTTTGCCAGGCTTCTGTTTTCTTGGGCAAATCGCAAATATTCGCCACCGGGCGAGCAGGGGGGGAGACCTCTCCCGCTGCGGCCCCGCCGTGGAAGCGAAGTTGAAAATCGCGTGCGTTTTATCAGGCTCTTCTTGGATAGATAGATAGAGAGTCTCTTCGGGGGGAGCGCAAACACAATATAGGACTAAGAGAGACAACGCCCAAAAACTTTTTGAAGTTTTAAATAACACTTAACTAGAGAGCCGAGTGTACCGAGCCGAGGCTAGACATACATATTTAAGAGAAAGTTGTGATATGGAGTGAATAGACATGCCTGTAAAGAACTGAATATATCTATATATATATACATGCATATATATATATATATATGTATATATGCCGGCATGCATGTACAGCAATGGCGACAACGGCGACGGCGACAACGGCAACAACAGCAGCAGCAACAACAACAACCACAACAAACACAACGACTGCGACAACCACAACGTCAAGAACAACCACGACGACAACGACGACAACGACAAGCACACCACCACCACCACCACCACCACCACCACCACCACCACCACCAACAACAACAACAACAACGACCACAACCATAACAACCACAACGGCAACGACAACGACCGGTACCACTACCGGACCCTTCAAAGCAAGCCCCGGTTCTCGAGCCGAGAATGGGGGTTTGCGTCGGGCGATGTTCCAAACGCCCTTTTACCCCCAAAAGCAAACCCCGGTTCTTTGGGTGCCACCACTGAAACAGCGTTCAGCGTACTGCGTTTGTACTCGACAGAAAAATGTTGGGTGCCCCACCACTCGAAGAGCCTCCGCGTACTGCATAGTAACAAGATGGAACAAAGGGTGCAACCAGGTGCGACCTCGTAATTTACAAGGTCGCACCCGTTCGCCAACAACAGCAACAACAACGACAACCAGAACGAGTACGACAGCCACAACGACAGGATCAATCGCAACGATAACGACGACAGCGACGACGACGACGACAACGACAGCCACCACCACCACCACCACCACCACCACCACCACCACCACCACCACAACAACAACAACGACGGCCACGATCACGAGCACAAAGACAACAACAACGATAACGACGACAACAAACACATTAGCAAGAACGATAATGGTAACACCAATAATGAGAATAATAATAACAACAGCGACGACGACCACAACGACAACGAGAACAACGACGACGACACCACCATCAACAACAAGAATAACAACAACGACAACGACAACGATGACGACAACGATCACGACGACAACGACGACGGCAGCGACGACGACCGTAGCAACATCAACAACAACACAACAACAACAGCAACAACAACAACAACAGTACCAACGACAACAACAACAAAAACAGCAACAACGACAACGACAACGACCACCACGACGACGACGACGACCTCAACCATAAGAGCCACAACAACCACCACCACCACCACCACCACCGCCACAACGACAATGACAACGACCTCTACCACTACCGGAACTGAAGGTGCGACCGGGTGATGTTTAGGGTTTGGGGGTTTACGGTTTTGATTTAGGGTTGAAGCTTTAGGCTGTTGGGGCTTTGGGATGCTTTGGGGTTCAGGATTGCACGCGCCCAGCGCGTGCGGTTTACGGGCTTAGATGGTAAATACAATCAGCTTATATAGCGCGCAGTATTATAGGGTACAGGGACTTTTAGGCTTTGGGGTTTTGCGGTTTATGTTTAGGGTTTGGGGTTGAGGCGGTTGGGTTTTACGGCTTAGGGTTTAGGGATACGCGTGCCCGTCGCGCACGGTCGACGGGTTTCGGGTTAGGGTTTTGGGTTTGTAATTAGTATTTATTGATAGTATTGGTATTAGCATGAGTATCCTCGAGCCGAGCGTTTACGCCGCACTCCGACCCAATCCGGGTGCGGGTGCCGCATCCGTGGGTGCCAAGCCGCATGATAACGTCCAGATCAGACTCCACCCATGCCTGCAGAGCATCCATGTGCCAACCATGATAACGTCGACTTCGTGAAATGACCTAGGAGGTGTAGCAAAAGTCGGAGCTTCGGTGATCTTCAAATACCCTTATCTTTAAAGTCATTTACCTATTCAGTGAGACTGAAACTTGCATCGTGTGAGTTTTTGATTTCGCACTCCTTAACCCCCCTAACCCTTTTAACCCCAACCTGTAATTCTAATGCTACGCAGCCCGCCTCGGCCGCCGACTGCAGTAGGGCCAGCAGGGGCGCAGAGCAGGGGCCAAACTGCGAAGGGCCTCTTAAAGCAGGTGTAAATTAGTTGCAGGGTCAGGGCTACTTGGAGAAGTGTGGCAAGTGTAGAGCAAACACATGCAGCAAAACGGGGCAACAAAACAGCAAAACGAGAGCTTCAACGAGGAAGCAGGAAAGAAGCACGCAAACGAAAACCTAAGAAGAAAAGACAGTGGAGCCGGAGGCAGGCCGAAAGAGAAGAAAAGGTGAAAGAAAACGAGCAGGCAGAAGACAAAAAACAAGGGGAAGCCGGAGGAGGAAGGGGGGGCCGGAGGAGGAAGGGTGGGGGGAAGGGGGGGGGGGGAAGAAAACAAGCCAAAAAGAAGTGCACGAAAAAGTCGCAATGGAAAAACACGCGAGGGCAGGACAAGACGGAAGGGTGGGAAAAGGGGCCGGGGGAAGGCCCGGGGGGAGGGGGGCCGGGGAAGGGAGGAAGGGTCGGGGTGGGGGGAAAAGCACGCGAACGAAACATAAAAAGAAAAGGCAGTGGAGCCGGCCCGCGGGGGGAGGCCGAAAAAGCCAAAGCACGCGAACGAAACATAAGAAGAAAAGGCAGTGGAGCCGGCCCGGGGGGCGGGAAGAAAAGAGGAAAGAACGCGAGCAGGATAAAACAGAGGGGGGCCCAGCAAGGGGGGGGGGAGGAAGGGTGGAGGGGCAGGACAAGACGGGGGGGGGCCCGGGAGGGGGGCCGGGGGAGGGAGGAGGGGCTGAGGGGGGGCGGGGGCGAGGGGCAACAAAACAGCAAAACGACGGAGCTTCAAGGAGGAAGCAGGAGAGCCAAAGCACGCAAACGAAACATAAGAAGAAAAGGCAGTGGAGCCGGCTCGGTGGGGGGCAGGCCGAAAGAGGAGAAAAGGTCGAAAAAACACGCGAGGGCAAGACAACACGGAAGGAGGAGGAAGGGGGGGCCAGCAAGAGGGGGAGGGGGGGAAGGAAGGAAAACAAGCCAAAAGAAGTGCAGACAAGACGGAAGGGTGGGAAAAGGGGCCGGGGGAGCGGGGAGGGAGGAGGGCTGGGGGGGGGGGCGAGGGGCAACAAAACAGCAAAACGAGATTCAACGAGGAAGCAGGAAAGAAGCACGCAAACGAAACATAAGAAGAAAAGACAGTGGAGCCGGGGGCAGGCCGAAAGAGAAGAAAAGGTGAAAGAAAACGAGCAGGCAGAAGACAAAAAACAAGGGGAAGCCGGAGGAGGAAGGGGGGGCCGGAGGAGGAAGGGTGGGGGGGAGGGGGGGGAAGAAAACAAGCCAAAAACAAGTGCACAAAACCTACCAATGGAAAAAACACTCGAGGGCAGGACAAGACGGAAGGGTGGGAAAAGGGGCCGGGGGAAGGCCCGGGGGGAGGAGGGCCGGGGAAGGGAGGGGGGGGGGGGAAGCTTCAACAAGGAAGCAGGAAAGCCAAAGCACGCGAACGAAACATAAGAAGAGAAGGCAGTGGAGCCGGCCCGGGGGGGGGCAGGCCGAAAAAGCCAAAGCACGCGAACGAAACATAAGAAGAAAAGGCAGTGGAGCCGGCCCGGGGGGCGGCCGGAAGAGAAGAAAAGAGGAAAGAAAACGAGCAGGAAAAGGTGAAAGAAAACGAGCAGGCAATCGAAAAAACACGAGGGCAGGAGGGTGGGGAACCAAAAAAGGAAAACGAGCGAGGAGGGCAGAGGGGAGGACGACCCGGAGGGGCGGAAGAGAGAGGGAGGGGGGGGGACGGGGGGGGGGCGGGGGGCGGCATGGGGGGGCAGAGGGTGGCAGGAGGAGGGGCCCGGGAGGGGGGGGCAGGAGGGGGGGAGGCAAATTCGGCAGCAAAAAAGGACGGAAGCCGGGCAAGGGGGTCGAAAACAGTCGCTGAAAACGGGTGGAAGTTTGCATTTAGGCTGCAGAAAAAAGGATTAGGTAGAGGGTTGGTTAGTATTAACCATCAAGACGCCAGAGGCCTTTGGCCTCGGCGGATTAACCCTCGACCCTCGTAGCCTCCTTACCCCCTGCACTTCCCAACCGCCTTTAGCTCCCCAAACCCCGCTTAAATCCTTGAGCCCTCTAAAAAGGCTTATAGGGAGAATAAAACCGACTGTCAGAGGTGGGGGGGGAGCAAAATCCTGCAATCTTGCTATTTTGCCAGATCACCCCAGCTTTGGCTTGTGTGAATCACGCTGTAGGCCAGGACATGCGTTTTGCCGTGGGCTGGGGGGGGAGGGGAGAGAAATCTTGCAATGTTGTTGTTTTGCCAGCCGGCTCAAGTGGGGCGAGTGGGGTCAAGTGGGCAATGCTACCACCAACAACACCATTCGCACTATCTTTTGGTGCTGCCACTCCCGCTCGTGCGCAAGAGAAGCTCGCCTTCGAATCTGTGAAACCGGCGGCAGAACTCAACGTTCTCGTCGTTACCGTCCACTACGAAAGCGATCGAAAGCGACGATGACGACTACGACACGAACCGCGCACAACGGCGTTGCTTCTCTGTAGTTTCATAATTAGCCGTCAATATTGCTGGATAGAGCAGGAGCGCACTGGTGACGCTCGCAACAGGGTTACATAATGTCATGCGAGTGAGATGCCCTTGAACTTGGATGTCAGGATGAACGGGAGAGTCCGATAGAGCTGCCGTCTATTGGTGTTTTGCGCTTGTACCTACCGAGATGCAGGTCCTGACTGAACTCGAAAGACGAGTTGGCCGAGAAGCGACAGCGCGTGCTTGGACGTCTGAAATGTTTATGCAGTACCTGGAGCAGTCCGCTTACGAGGCCAGTGCGAAGCTATCTACAGCTAGAAACGTAGTATCACAAAGATTGCTCGAGGCTTGACCATGGATTGTCCCAATCTTTGCACTGCGCATTGCTGCCTCGTCGCGTGTGTTGCGAGAGCCTCATGTGGAAAGCAAGCCTTGCTTGCACAGGAAAAGCGTCCTTTGCAAGCTTCGGTCGTGCAGCAGTACCTTGCGGCCGGTGCCTGCCCTTCGATCTCGCAAAACGGTGCTTCAGCCCTCTTGCTGATCCTTTTTTTGCAGCTATTCGAGACTGTTCGTGAAGCTCTTTTTCATGTCCTTGTCTCTTGGATGGAGCCTGCTGCTCATGCATTTGCAAGGATGGTATTGAATCCATACTCCAGCTATGAGGAGATGGTCCCGATTTGTCGCATGGTCCTCCAAAAGAGTCCCCAAGTGGTCTGTCAGCGCGATGGCTTCAAGCTCTCGCCGCTGGAGCCTTGGCTGATTGACAAAAGTGCGACGAAGTCATGCAGATTCTGCAAGCGGATACTGCCCTCGGATAGGCAGGTTGACCTTTCAACCCTCTGAGCCGAAAGATTGAGCGGCACTGCTCTTTCTGCAACGAATGAGTGCGAGGGCTTCCTGCCCAGTCTCTAAACTTGGGCTTCAAGCTCATGATGCCCATGCACCGTGCAGACAGGAAATACAGTTGCATTGCATCCAAATCGGTTCTAACGCCAAGGTCCTTGCAGGCCTTCGGCACTGTGCTTGGTTTGTCTTACATAGCAGCTGTCATTTCTAGCCCCTGCCAAGCCCTTGTCCCCGTGCACGCTAAGCTTACCTTGCTCCACGAAGATCCAGCGGTGCCAAAAAGCTTAAATGACGAAATGAAATGAAATGAATTGCCCTTCCGATACGGTTCCGTGACCATCGGAAGGTTTGTTGTGGCTTCAGCGCTTAAAGGCTTCATGCCTTCTGGCGCCTCAAAGGGCTCTCTTCACAGTTTGGTAGCCCAGAACACGACCGAGGATTGGGCCTCCGACTACGAAAATATTGCTGCTCAGCATAATGTCCCACCAAACCCGGCAGCGCTTCTGGCCCTTCTGCCGGCGGTGGTGGAACTGGCTCCGGAAATGGCCCCATAGTCGCACAACATGTCGAGATGTGTGTAGAAACAGTGCTGCTTTCCTGAGCAAGGCTGATGCATCCGGGGCTAGGTGCCTGAAAGTCAGCGCCACTGGCATCACAGGAGACTGTAAGTAGCGCTTTTGCAGGATGGGGCCCGGCAAGCCTGCCATAGCCAGGCCATAGCCTGCCATCATGGCACCTGTAAGTTCTTTAAGCTAAAGCCCAGGCCTCCAAATAGTTGGACCCAAACGCTGGACTGAGGTATAATTCTGAATAGAGTCTCGTCACTCGTCCTTTCTTCTTTTGTACCCTTTGCAAAGTGGGCCGCAAGGAGAAGCCAGGCCCGAAACTTCATTGCGCTTCCTCGAGGGTGATCGTGTCCGGTGCCGCGTGGAGGACTGTAAGGTAACGAGCATAAATCGGAGTTCGGAGAGATTCGGGGAGATGTGTAGATGAGTGGCGGAGAGCCAAGGCAGGCTACCTCAAGCAGCTGTATAAAGCATTCACGGCCTTCATGGCCCATGCAGCTGTTCGGCCGGAGATATCGCAGCTCTCGCCCTCGCAGCCACTGTAGCAGCCGGCCCAGATGCCAAGCAAGTCTAGTTCGACGATTCAGCGCGGCGTCGGCCCTGTATGAGACAGCGGAGCCAAATTCGAGCAAAGAGAAAACCGCATGATTCGTCCTGTGAGTTGGCTTCTCAGGAGGGGGTTCGTTTTGGCTCTGTCCCTCTCTTCGCCCAAGAGTCGAGGAGGGATCGCCGTGACAGTTGCCTCCCCCTGCCTGGAGTGGGTGACAACTCTACACCATGGTCATGTAATCCCTGTGTTTTGACCTGTGACTTCTCGTGTGAAGACGACGCTGCGCGCACTTCTCGCATAGCGAGTGGACGACGAACACAAAGCACCAGCGGATGCTCGTGCAGTTCTCCTACTGTACATGTGGCATTGTGTGGCAAGTTCGTCGGGCGGCCGTAAAAGCGCAGCCGATACGGAAAGACGCAACGGGCGACGGAGTTCTTAATCCGGAACCGGCCGCCAACGCAGCGATGCGTCGGATCCCTGCCGTCCGAAAATTATGATACGCTAGACCGGTTGCTCAGGACCCCGTACAACCTGAGTAGCCCTGAGTTATCCTGAGTTGTAATAGGCCCGGGGAAGCCCGATGTTCGCAAAGTGCCCGCCCATCACACGCCGACATCATGGAAGAGGCACGCAGGAAATTTCTGGGCCGATGCATGTGCAAACCAGCCGAAGAAAAGCCTCACAGGATCAGCCTTCGTCCAGAAAGCAGAGCTCCATCGAGTACTTGATATTATCACGTGTAGTCAGAGTAGACACAAGTCGGGGCACATGGAGCTTGTTGGGTTGTGCGAGCTGGAAATGCAGGTGAGCATCTTTCCACTACGCAGGGCAACATTCCGCTATTTTGTGACACGACCATACACGTCCAATTGGGGAAAACCTCTCTTTTCTTTGGTCGCTCAAAGGTGTAGTTGATCAACTCGAGGCATATGTATTCGAGATTCATGTGTCGAGGGAGTTGTGGTAAACAACGTGCAGCCAGTCACGATTGGGAATAATTGGCACTTGGCCCAGCAGAGGTGTCAGAAAAGGACGTAGCTGCTCTAGGTGACTCTGCCGTGTTGGAAGCCAAGCAGTGGAAGGAAGTTTGGTGATCAAACATGTCGAACCGACGCGATGGTTTACCCCTGCGCAGGCTCCAGGAGGTACGACTGCCTGGGAAGAAGGTACCGTCGTCGCGCTGTGGTATCGGGATACTTAAACGCAATACATGCTAGCTGTCCAAGCATTCCAGGAATCCCATCCAAGGGTTAAAGTCCAGATCCGCTACAGGTTGAAAGGACATTTCTGTTGTGTAATTACCGGACACAGCAGTGGGGGCTTCTCGACGACATTTCCGCCAAAGCTGTCAGTCCCTGCATAACTTGTTATGCTTTCTGCCTTGTCGTGTCCTTTAGTTGCACAGCCGAAAATCTGTACCGGCGACAAGGACAAATGTTGGCCTCGAAGTTTTCCTGGAGCGCCATACGAAATAAAGCTCGACATCGGACAGCTCGTCTATGCACTTTCGGACAACGATGTGATGATCAGAAGTGAGGCCTCGGGAACTGGAACTCCCAAGAGTTGCCGTCCTACTCTAATCTCATACGTAAGTGCTGTGCCAGCGAAGGCACAAAAGGCTCCCAGCGCGGGACTACCGACAAAAGTATCAGGTGGCCGTTTCTGCAAGCGGCAGAGAGAGGACGGCAGCCATTCAGCTTCAATATAATTGCGGCACAGCTGGCTTTAGTGACCTCTCGTACGAAGCCTGCTGAGGTTGGGAGTTGCTGGACACCAAGTCTGGAAAGTCTCGGGCTTGCTCACCGCCGGACTCCGACGAGGACAAGCATCTTATGATGTCTCAGGGGGCGGTGGGGCGAGTACCTGCTAGCATGCATGGCTTAACATCTGCTAGTGTAGATGCATGCAGACTGCCTAACTGTTTTCCTGGTTGCGCGCCGCACGGGGGATGTGTGCAGTTGGGAGCTGGAGAACTTGAGCCAATCTGGTGCCACAGGACTGAGAGTTTCTTCGGCATCTTGACATGCTGGATGTGATTTTAAAATTTTTGCGTGCACACCACTGGTTGCATGTTCAGTTAGGTCTGGTTGCTTTGTCAAAGATCTCGCGCCCCTTGGGCCCGTTCTTTCAAAGCAGAGCCTGGGGTCATTGTCAGTGCATTCAGTCCTGATGGGGTTACAAGGGTTGTATGCTTGTGCCTAGCATGGCCTGGCCTAGCGTCAGTGGAAAGATGACAATGACCCATGACAGTCAGAGGGTTGTGGTCTCGACTTTGCTTCGACTTATTGGCTCGAAGACAAATAGCCAGAGCTGTGCTTCAAGCTGGGGGCGCTCGGAGAGGTCTCTACGTTTCCTAGAAGCGGAATCTGTCAGGGTAAGCCTTTCATGAGGAGCGTTGACAGGTTGATGAGGGTCATTGGTGGAACAAGGTGTCTGAGACTTGCACACGTGTAGTTGAAAAGCGGTGTAATAAATGTCCTTGCTACATACAAGAAGATGAGAAGCCCTTCGAGATGCAGCTTCGTCTGGACGAAGGGCTGTACTTGGTTTTAAGCTCTGGACGTTCAGGCTCGACCTTCCTTTGCAGGCCTGTTTGAGGCTGCTCGTGTTTCGATGGCAGAGTGGCGTCGTACAGCTTGGGACATGCGCAGGATGACTTCTGCAACATGTGTCCAGGCCGCTTCGTGCAGACCTTTGCCCATCTTCTGAGACTTGGCATTGCAAAGCGAGAATGCTTGGTCAGTCTTGCGTAAGATTGACTGTGTCGACAGTCTTTGCATCGTTCTCTTAGCCTTAAGCTGAAGACTCTTCTTGCATGCACATTCCTGCACGTTATCCCTGTAGTGTTCGGCTGAAGTGCATTGGATTGGAAGGGTGTTTTGTGTTTGTGGTGGTGGCCTCGAGGCTTTGTTTGATCTTCTTCGACATCAGTGTAATTCCGTGATCCAGCAGCTAAGCCGTCTGAATGGCGTTTGCATCCGCCTAGGAGCGCATTCTCCTAGATCTCTTAAGGACTGAACAGCAATAGCAATTGCAAACGCTCCCCATCGCAGCGTTCTGTGCACCATACCTGACATGCCGTGTACAGGTCGGTCGTATGTCCAAAGTCAATCTAAATAAGCCCCAAGTCAATTCATTTGGCAACGCCTGTAGGTCCCAAGTTGTGCCCGTAGTGTTCCGGCGCGAGACGAAGCCACCACGGTGTGCGAAGCATTTGCTAACGCCAAACACCGTACCACTGGAACCTGAGTGTTTTCCACAGCGCAATCACGCAGAATGTACGGAGATGTCGAGTTAACTGCTACTTTGCTGTGTGGGATGCTGTCAATGCACATGTCACATGCACCTCCAGTTTTGCCAGGGTTTTTGCAGATGCATGGAGTCATGACATGTTTCGTTGATTGCCGAAGTAGAAATTGAAGATAAACAGTCGCTTGGTGGCGCAAGCTCGCATAGATTTTGGATCGCACTTTGGGCCTTGCTGTGTGGCCCTGTTTGTGTTGAGCCCTCCCTAAACCCGGAACTTATGTACGTAGTTGTTGACCGGCTAACGTCCGGCTGCGCTTCGAATGCGAGCTCGTTTACACCGGTTATCCTTCCACCATCAACATTACTTTCATGATGATGGTGGTGATGATGATGATCATCATATCCATCATCATCAATCATCGCTAGCCGCTAGCCTGATACTGCGGCCAATGGGAGAGCACAGGGCCATCAGTATGCTGACAATATGACGACGACCAGGCTCTCACGCCCCCAAGCACCATCCAACCCCAAGCCCCCGAAAATTCACAACGTCCTGTTGTCCGCATCGAGAAGACTAAGCAAGTCAAAGTTTGGATGGCGGTTTCTATGCAAAGTATCTGTCGAGCGACCGCAATTGACCGCGAGAATGCTTTGCGGACACTGCGCATCGAGTGCAAACCACGGAAGGGAGGGCAGGAGCGCCACCCGGACAACCGCGTCGCCGCAGATGGCCCGCAGAAGGGAAGTAAACTTGGACGCCAACTGCGACTCCAATATCGGATATTGTGGAATAGATCCCGGCACGTCGTGGAGAATTGGGAGCACGGGCTTGTACATATTTGGCAGTTTCGGCAGTCGAATATCTCCCGAATACATCCGAATACACAGGATTCAACACGAGCAAGTTCATTTAATTCTGCAAGTAACGCGAACAGTAGAGTTCCTGTCCCTTTCTGAGGAAGGTGCATTCCTCATGGATGCCGCGCGCTCGCAGGGAGAAACTCACATTCGCAAGCGCGAGAAGCCTTTGGTCCTGAGGAGCAGCAGAAGCTGATGCTGCGATTGCTACAGGAGGCTGGGCTGGAGGGCCCGAGCTGCCCGCTCGCGGTGTCTCTTCACGTCTCTGTTGAAAGGTCTTGGTCAAGGCCCAGCAATCGAGCCCCTCAGCGCATGCGGCCCGTGCGTCGTGCATGGTTCAGGGATCAGACTGAGGTTGGCTACCATACATCCGTGTCTCAGCTGCATCTACAAACCGCATGTCAGTGTGCACATGCAGTTTTCTGGTGCGGCTGCAGGCACGCTACCAAGCACCTTTCCCACACTGCCTTTGTGGTATACGGAGGAGGACGCAGCTGCACAGATGCTTCAAGCTTTTCGTGCGAGCTTCCCATGTGAGAAATTGCAGGAGAAGGAATTCTTGAAGGGCACTTCAGTGGACACGCTGCTTCAGGGAGCTCACATTGCCAATGTCAAGGACGAAAAAGCCCTGGCCAATGGAATGGTGTGGGCAAGTCTTACGACTTGTCGAGGGTTTCCTGCTTGGTCTGCCAGGACTTGCAGGCCATGCAATCGTGCTGCGAGCAGTTGGACATTTTTACATCCCCACCTTCTCTGGAGCAGACGCTGCCTCAGCTTTTGAAGGCACGACGTGTTGGAGCATTCAGTTCCTGTTACAGTATCTTGGCCTTGCCAGGTCGAACTGTATCAAACACCTGCTTTGCTGCTATTGAAGAAAAGACACTGCCCAAAATCGCTCAATAGGCAACAGTTGCAAGCGACAGGGGCGTTGCCATCTTTTTGAGTTAGTCTAGAGCAGAATGAGCAGAGCTGGGGACGTACACAAAAGGCAGGAAGAAATGGCAGAGCAGCTTCCGCAAGCAACCAACAGAGCTTTTCATGCAAGCATTTTGTTGCAACGGTTGGTGATAGGCCCGAAAGCATGCAACACGCATCGTCGACAACATACACCAGCACACGGCCACACTCACAGCAAACAGCAGCAGCAGCAGCACCACCACCACCACCACCTACGCTCTTCTGCGATCGCCGCCTCGACTTCCTCTGTCCCCGGCGCAATCACCTCATGCCCTAGATTCCTAGACTGGCGACGAGCCACCGTCAGTTTGAAGCCGTGCTTTGCCTGGAGACTCTTGACCGGCCGCCTAACGGTTCGCATGAGTCGGGCGTTCTTTTGCTCTGTTCCTTGGCGCTGTTGTTGTCCGCTCTCTCTGTAAGTTTGGCTTTTCCGTTTTGAACCCAAGCAGCCAGTTGAAGTCTGAGTCCGAACAGCTGGGTTGGCAAACAGCCGAAACAGTGATTCGCGACAAGCAAAACGAAGTGTGGCATTGCCGAAAAAATCGTAAAAATCCATTTGTGAAGCTGAATGACAGCCAGACTACATTATGTGGATGCAACAGATGCCACCACACTCGAGACCATTTGTAGCCATGTTTTCTAACACCTTGTCATTACAGTAGGAGTGTTTTTTTGGGACCGGGTTCGCACTTCCGTGCTCCAGGCTCCGAGTCATTATTGACACACCCTTGTGCAATCTCTCGCGCTTTCATTGCATCATATGAAAGCACTGTCCATGTTCTGTGCGCTGCAGCAACACATATTTGATACCATTACTGCAGTATGTTTTCAGTTTCAACGTGTACCTATTTATCCTGCAATGCACGCTGATCGCCGGGGTTCTTCCTGGTCCGCGCCTATTCAACCTATTCCCGAAAGCCAGCTTCTTTGGAGCTTGCGTCGGTTGCAAGGAAACACATGCGGACTAAATTTCTCTGTCAAGCTGCGCTTGAACCCGCTTCCCAGTTCGCAGCACAGCATACAAGGAGCACTGCATCAGTCACGTTCGCTTACCAGCATCGGCTCGCATTTACAAGTCACTGCTGCCCCTCACGTCCCCCTGGCTTGCGTCGGCTGTGCAGTCAAGTTGCATCTGCATGTCTCTGCGCGAAAACAACATTTTCTACAACTTAGCTTCTTTATTCGGTTTGTCTTCGATATCGGACAGCGTTCAGAGATATCAAGGTTGCGCTGGGCCGCCTCAGTTGTGGCTTCACGCGCTTTCGACTCGTCCGCGGCTGGAGTAATCCTGGCGCCTTTCGCCGACGAAGCTCGGAAGCAGTTCTTGTCAGTGAGCTTCTGTGGAGTGGCTCCGAGAGAGTGTGGCAGTATTGCATCTGCTGTCCTTTGCCGGTTCCGGGTGTGGACGCGACGGCGCGGTCTCTTCGAGTAAGTACGCGAGGTAATTTGTCGTCACAAGTTGGCCGTGCAGGAACGATGCCCACATGACGGAGTAGTTCTGTTTTCACGCAAGGTTCACTTCGGTTGCTCGTCTCGCTCAGTTGCAAAGAGAAATCAGCACTGACAATCGTTGCCGTCACCACGCTGTGAGCCAAAGCAAAACTGACTGCTGACTGAGGGCTCCGTGTTGCGTTTTAGAAAAGCCACCACCCGTGCACCGAGCATCGCACAACCTTTCAGACAGTGGCAAAACGGGCCAATTCTCAGAAGCGGCTGGATCTAGCGGCCAGCGCGCCGTGGAAAGCAGCTGAAACTACTAACTCAGCCTCAACAAGCCAAGGCACTGAATCATTCCAGCGCTGCTCCGCACACCCGGATGAGAGACTGAGGCTTGCCTGGATTTCAGCTTTGGTGCTCTTTTGACGTGCTGGTACACCCGAAAGTCATGGACAGATTGAATACCTCATTGATTGATTTATGGCTTTAAAGTCGGGTTTTGTTTTGAACCCGCGAGCGTGTGAGCTGCCTGCCCTGCTCGCGGGACAGCTTGTCAGTGTGTCCAAGACAGTCCGCCTGACAGGGGCTGCTAGTGACGCGGATCTGGGCTTCGGGGTCGCAGCTGAGTGGGCTTTCTCTCTCTCTCTCTCTCTCTCTCTCTCTCTCTCTCTCTCTCTCTCTCTCTCTCTCTCTCTCTCTCTCTCTCTCTCTCTCTCTCTCTCTCTCCCTTTCGCATATTGCCTATGTTCATGTTCTACTTCGAGGACACAGATCCTGCCCCATGCGAGTCCCTGGACACACGCAGTTCCGACTCCTCCCGATCGTCACTATCCCGGAGTATCTGGCAGGGTTTAACCAAGGTCTTTCTGCCATTTTCTGCCCACCCCCTGAATTTTTGATCTCTTAACATCGTGCTGACCGTTTTCATCTGCAGATACTAAAGTCTCAAGGGCTGTGGCTGTGACTTGCAAACAGTCTGAACCCGGTAAACCGGAGCCCAGACACTCTTCGCACAGAGCCGTGAAGTGTGCTGCGGGGTACTGCCTTCCGAGTCACAAAAGGCCATCAAATTAAAATTGAGCCGAAACCTTCGGAAGTGCAATTCGGGGCACCCTCCCTGTAACAAACCCGATGTTGCCACCGCAGTATGTTCCAACTTGCCACAGGAACCCAAGACACAAGAAAAAAATTGGGTTTCGGCGCCGGGTCCCAAAGTGTACAACAGGTGGCGAGCAGCTTTTGTTCCACGCAGAGCGGGACATTTCTGCTGGGGAGGAGATCTTCAATTGCTATGGCATGCAGGACCCTTGCTGATGTGTGTTTGGAAGAATCCGTGACACGAGCAAGTGGCATGCAAGGGCAACACCCAATGGCTCCTTAATGGTGGATTTCGGGACAGCTCGCGACCATGCGACGATCTTCTTGTCACACCAGCAGATGTGGCGACTTTGCTTGCATCCGTCACTTCACTTGCATGCTACTGATAGACACTGCGAGAAGTACGGGGCAGTTGTTCTAGGACTTGGACATCACACAGATGTCGAATTCACACAGCCTCAAGCTGTGTCTGTTTGTCGCTGCAGTCTCTGTGCTTTGATAGTTCTCCTGGCCCAATCCTGTTTAGACGCATCTCCTAACCAAGTCTTAGAGCCATTTTTGGTTGGCGTGCTTTGTGCTTCAGTTAATGCGAACCAGCCATTTGGCAATGATGTCAAGTCCAATGTGAGGTCAGTTCAGCGCTGGCTCACATGCGCTTTTGCAAGGCCCACCGCAGCCACCCTGCCCTCACTGTACTGTCGATGTTGGTCCGAAATGGGTTTGGAAATGCAGTGAACGCATTTCTACTTGCCAGCAAGTTGAATCTGCCCTGTTTCAACTGTCCACGGTCAATCAAAGAATGTATATCAGAAAAGAAGCCTACAATGCAGTGACTGCAGTTTTCTAGCACAGGCGTTTCGCTCGACGACCAACTGTGGTTCAGCAGAATAGTATGGGTCACCTCTCTCGCGACGCAGAGGGTGCGCTATCCAAGCACTCTCCCTTGCGATGTCTCTCGGGACTTTGCCGCCCCACACGTGTTGTTATTGTGCTGCCATCCGATATGTGGACTTATGTACGGCGCGTGTTCGGAACTGTCATCAGCAAGTGCATGTAGACCCTTTTTCTCTCTGCACGGGCAAGGATGAGACAGACTCAGCGGACGATGAGGCAGGACCTGTGTGAGCCCAGGCTAGCCATTCCGCATGCATCCGTTTTAGGCTTTGCAGTTCACACCTGCCACAGTGAGTTGATCATCTGTCAGCCCATTTGCAGCTCTGCCAGGAAGATTACCTTTTTGCGCGGCTGTCTCTTCTGCAGGACAGAGGACGAAGTTTCATGACCGAACGATTCGTGCGCAGTCGTCCAGAGAACGATGGCCGGCCATCATTGAGGATTTTGGCATTGGCAGCGGCTCCTTCTGCATATCTCCCACGGACATTCTTCCTGACGAATTGGCGACGATGCTGCTGGTGCACAGCTGTATGTTTCAAGAATGTCACGACCTGCAGCATGAGAAGAGAATAGGAACCACCAAGCCAGCAAATGCAGTAAAGTGTTTGAGAAGATTGAGGATACAAGAGGCCAACGTGCAAAGATGCACAGGTCATTTGCATGACAGATGCAGAGTTTGCCAAGTACCATCAGCAAAGAGCAGGCAGGACTGCTGCTCGCTGCTTGTTTGGCTCTACACTGCTTCCAAACCTTTTCTAGCGACGTTGCTTCAAGTCTCGGAAAGCCACATTGACATACACACTAACCGCCTTGTGCAGTGCCACAAGCGGCGGTGTGGATGAGGGCGACAACCCCGTGCACACGCAGCTGTCTCACAGAGGCAACTGCCGAACACAAGTTTGCAAGTTCTGACATCCCTTACAAGAGGCATGCGTTGCCTGTGCAACTCCAATGCAAGCATTCTTCAACTCCGGTCCAGGCGCGAAGTTTTTTGTCGCATTAGCCTTTCGTGTAGTATAAGCGGCTTACGCAACAGCAAGCAGGGCGAGTGGAGGAAGTCAGGGAGCGGCGGCGTTGAATCGCATGCACACTGTCATAGATTCGATGCGTCATGTTCTGCTTGGTTTCATTGAAGCAGAGGCACACTTGCACGAAGCACGAAGCGCAGACCCAGGAAGCTCACGACAGGGATGAATGGACGGATGAATGGAGGGATGGATAGCCGCACTAGCCGACTAGCCTTGGGTCAGATGTGATACCTTCCGCCTCGAAGCCACTCCGAAAGCGTTATTGGCACGGCAGCTGAGTTCAGGCTCCCGGTGATCCAGCAAGAAGGGATATGTTGAACAAGACAGTCGTCGCTTCTCAGAGTGCATCATATACCGGAACACCTCAACCTGGCTGACGGCATCACCCGTTTGTCAAGCGCTATTCTCACATTCGCCAGTATTCACCGTCACACATGAGTCTGAAGTATCGGCCAGAAGGATGAGCCCAAGGAGCTGTGGAACAGCCGAGTCTCACAACAGGGGATTTGACTTCTTGTATTGTTTTGATAAGCATGTGTGCTTTCGTGCAGGCTTTTCGCTGCACCTATTTGGAAGGGTGGGTGTTCGACAAAAGGGATAGCTTGCTTTCCAACACGATGCCCGAATCCATCCTGCAGCAGCAGGTGTGCTGTTTTTTTTTACAGGCTGCTTGTCTTGCTCCTTACCCCGCTCGCTGTTCCCCTCCTCCGTCCGTGAATCGGTCACCATGCAGAAGTTGTGTCGCTGAGCAGCAAGAGTCCGTCACAACACGGATGCAGAGAGCTCGATAATTTTCTCCAGCCGCCACAAGTCTGAGAGCAGAATGAATCGCTGAGATTCCCTTGTGAACACATTGTGCCTCTGGCAAGAAAGATCTGTGCACGTTCCAGCTCAACCGCACTTCATAGCATCGTCTTTCTGCTCATGGTAATTTCATCCGTGCTACCCACCACGTTCATCTTGTGCTGATGCAGGCGGTGCAGATCCAGTGATCGACCTTGGCGGCACGGAAGGCCTGGATGCAAACGGTACTCTGCCGTTGCATTTGTTGAGCTCTTGGGCTTTGAGCTCCGCTAGGCGAGGAGCTGACAGAAGCGCTGCTTGCAAACCTCTACGGCTGCTTGCTGCGCAGCTCTCACTGTATTCACATGATGCGCTCAGGTGTCTGTTTGTATCAGTATGTGTACAAGAACATCGAAAAGCAACATTAGCAAGTAAATACATGAGCAGAGATCGACATACATGACGTTGCACTCACATCGTCATACCACGGTCATGTCCGTCTCCGAGCAAAGAGGTCATGGGGGACTCGGCCCCAGTGGTGCTCAGTTGACCCAAAGACGTCAACTGTGTCGATGTCTCTCTCTGCAATACTTTTAATTTAAACACCGCGGCCGCTGCGCTCGGCCGCTGCGCTCGGCCCCCATGGCTAGGGCCTCACAGGGCGGGTTTACCGCTTTGCGGTAAAAGATGTATCTCATGTGCCCGTTCCAACACTGATCGCGGAGAAGCGTAACTAGTAAACGGCGATAAACAAGCTTCCACAAGGCATCTATACTAGATATATATGGGCCGAAAAGCACACAAAATAACGATTTTGGTGATGCGTGAAGTTATGTGTGCATATGTTTCGCACTTAATAGGGAGGCAGTGGGAAACATGGAAACAGTTGGTTTACAAAGTGTTAATGCTGCGGTATATATCGCGGTATATATCCATCCAAGAATGTGCTGTCCAGGTGGCAGGACTTCTCCAGCATGTTGGCAGGTAGTGAGCTCGCACCCCGTCTATTTTTTGGAACTGGTCTGGTTGTGTCCTGACCATGTATTCGCATTTCGCATTTCCGGGCGTAGGGTCCTGGTCTGGACGCAGCCATACGGCTTGCATTTAATTTGAGGTGAAACGAAAGAAAGGGCAACTCTCTAGGCAAAAATTCGCCAGCAGCTCACCTTCTGCCCTGTGCACGCAGAAGGGGGCTACACGACGAACGACCTCAACTGTAGAGCAGGAGATCTTGCGAAGAAACAAGCAGGTGGCTCGTCCAAAGGAAGAAGGCTCCCCTGACAAGGTCAGAGAGGAGACGGAGTTGAGTCAATTGGTCCGAAATGGAAGCAAAGGACCGGAGTGGGAAGGGGAGTGAGAAGGAGCCACGGAGGCCGGCCCCGGACAGGAAAACCAATTTGTCTTCACCTGCGGCATCAGCCCAATCCGTGCAAGCAAAACACTCCTTGTCTGTCCCGGCACGGCAGTGAAGCCACTGAGGCTTGGGTGCACCAGCAGAAAAGCAGAAACCAAATTGCACAGGTGCAGGAACTGTGGGGATGATGACACCAGAAAAGTCCAACCATGGAGTAAGGGTCTCTGCATCACGAAACGTGGAAGTAACAAGGGATGGCGTGCAGCCCTCATTGCCAAGCCACTCGACAAAGTCGACTTCCTGAAGTAGACGTGCGGCCCGAAGGTGCCACGAAACCCATTGGACATTCCAGTCGTCATCCTGGTCTAACGTGTGATGTAACTGCTGGGTCCATTGCTCAGCAGTGGCTTTGAGTCTGGACTGTTGGAGGCACTCGCCCTTGAAGATGGACTGAAGCCTATCGACAAAGGCAGACCAATCCACACAGGTGCCGACATCATGACAGAAAAGGGCCTCCAAGTCGCGCAGGATCCGCTCAGAGGGGAGATGCTGCTCATCAATGGCAGGGGCATGGTTCCATTGAAGGAGTGGACCCTGCGCCCTCACAGAAGGAAGCAGCACTCGGGCGCCACTGTCGAATTTCCTACTCCCTGTGCCAAGCTCAGCAATACAATCAAAGCCCTGATTGATGAGGGCGTGTCGACATCTACGGGCATATTCGAGGTGATTGCATAAGCCTTTGTTGGAACGGAAGTGAGCCAAGCACACAGCACATTGGGTGCCTTGTGCTAAACGTCGCACTGGATTGAGGCGCCCATGCCTTTTAAAAGCATGGTGAGACCATGCACGAAGGTCATCAAAAACGACACCGCAGATCTCGCAAACCTCATGAGCACTCTGCCTAGGTGGCAGATTAGAAGGTAGACAGGCTCCAGCCTTCAGGAATGCTCGAAATGCAAGGCCTTTAAACTTATTCAGTTCAGCTTGCCAGAGTTCTTCCAGAGTAGCGATGTATTTGGCCCGATTCACAGTTCTCTTCCAGGCCTCAGGTGAGGTCCGGATGAAGCCCACAGCAAAGTCCCAATCAGCCCAGGGTGGGGAGTCAGAACAGCAACATCTGTGCCGCTCCTGAAGCCATCCTAAAGAGTCTTGGACAGTGTCAATCCAAGCAGCTTCGTGGTGGAGGAGAGACCAAAGTTCATCCGTGGCTTTGAGAACAGTGGCTTTGAAGTGACGAAGCCGCTCCACATGGAGTGAAGTGGATACAGTAGGGATTCGAGCCGCAGCAAGGATGCTGTGGTGACTGTCGTGGCAAAGGTCAGCCTCTTTTCGACCGTTCGAGAGCATACTGCGTGCCATGTTAACAACGTGACTTTGTAGTCGGGCAATGTCTGCCGGTCGTAGGCCTGACCATGTCCCTGCACCGTAGTACAGGGTCGACTCTATGAGTGAGGTAAACAGGATGGCTTTTTCGGCAATCCTCACTATGGGAGAAGCAAAGACTTGTCGACGATGCTTGTTGAATGCCTGCCAAGCACATCCTAAGCGGGTCTTGATCTCAGCCTGCAAGCCACCCTTTGCATGCAGGATGCCAAACCCAAACTAGCTTCCGGCCATAGGGAGGAATCCAGGGGCAGCTGAGGAAGCTTTCCTCTGAAGACTTCCTTTGCTAGTGTATTGGAGCCCGGTCCATACAAGGCAACCAGTGCCTCAGTCTTGCCGGCACGGAGGTTTGGGAGCAGGGCTGCCTTTAAGCATTCTTCTAGAGTCACGCAGGTGGCAGCTTTTAGTTTCGCCAAAAGTCCCTGTGCGGTGGCATCTGTCAGGATGACAGCGAGGTCATCCATCCAGGTGGCGTCAACTGGAGAACATGTGGCAGCCGCCGCCGTTGACTTCTTGCGGCAAAGCCACTCAGGGTTCCAGGGAATGTGTACCGACAAACCTCTCCGTTGGAATTGCTCGCGCACTCGATGCAGAATTTCCGCGAAGAGGAAAGTGAAAACAAGATCCGCCAAGTTGTCGCCCGGTCGGGTTCCGGCTCGAACGGAGGCCAGTTGTGGACAATCTCCGTAAGTGACCCAGGAATCCTCCATGAATTCCCGCATGACTTGAGAAGTCCATGTGGAAGCGCCGGCTTCCTGGATCAAGGACTGTTCCCTGGCATACTCATAGAGTCTGTGGATTGATTGCGTGGGGAGGCCTATTTCTTTAATGATTCCCGCAAGGTGTTCATCACTAAGGCTACCTCCGTGTATCAGTGGGCGGACGACCCTATGGAACGCTTCTCTAAGGTCGACGAACAGGATGGCCCAAGACCGTTTCCTGTCGACGCAGGCCTTCTGGAATGCTCGAATGGCATGCGTGGCAATCTGGACTGGTTGGCCTTTTCTGCCGCCAATCTGCATTGGCGTGCACGCCGTATCAAGGTAGTCGGAACACTTAGACCTGAACATGCCGTGCACTGCCTTACCTACAGAGCTGCTGACAAGGATAGCTCGGTAGTTCGCGCAATCAGCCTGGTCACCGCGACCTTTCCAGATGGAATGGACCCAATAGATCGGGTTAGGCAAATTCCTGACTAATAGTCAATAGTTAATTTTGAGTACCAAAATTAACTATTAGTTAGAAATGGTGAATTAACTAATAGTTAATTTTAGAGTCAATTTTAAGATAAAATTTTTAATTAAAAATTAGTTAATTCTGTAGAATTAACTATGGAAATTAACTTTTTTCAACAGCTGAAAAGTCATGAAATTGATCAGAAATAAGCATGAAAATCCAGAGCCAAGATGCATACACAGTAAGCATGGTCGTATCGTGGCCTCCCTTCCCTGGCCCTTGCCCTGCAGTGCGGGTCACAACCCCAGGCGACGGATTTGACACCGCCTTAATGCGGGCACCGCAGGCCCATGAGTCACAACACCCCTCTTCTTGCCTTCCACCCACATGTAGTCACAAAGCCCCTCCTCTTGCCTTCCGCCTGCAGATGGCAAGCTCAATTTTGCTGCACCAGCAGACAGACAGAGAGAGCAATCATGTTGCACACAAAAGAGACAGTGAACTCATGCTTCTGGTCTAACAATGACAACATGACCCTCCGAAAACTTTTCCTAGAGCTTCGTATTGTGAGACCTACACGAACCGCAAAACTTAACATGCGACATGCACTTCAAACGCTTTCCAAGCATCGCCCTCCATGGTTTGGGACCTCCACGCACATCAAAGCCAAACATGCCACATGCGGCTTTAAACGCTTTCGCAGAATCGCCATTCTCAACAGCAAAGTATCATTCCGGCCAAGTAAACGCCGTCCGTGGTGCTTGTCAGAACCGTGCGATCCGCCTTCTTCTAAGCGCGTGCTAGGATCACCTCGTGTTTTTCGTGCCATGAATCTGGCAGCAACGGAAGCGAAAACTAGCGACATGCTGATTCATGCGCAACCCACGAGTCGCCAGACCTCTGCTTCCATGCTTCGTCCTTATCCTAGTCAGAGGTCGCAACCGCACCCTCGATGCTTGGATTGGTGACATGTCCGGGCCAGGATATTTGCTTTGCATGTAATCCACGGCAGCATGACCTTTGCCACAAATCCATGTTCTCTCCTTTACACTCCACGACAAGAGGGCGACGACGATGACGAGCACGAACACAAGCACGAGGACGAAGACCACCACGACAGCGACGACACAGCGACTGCACGAGGACGACGACGACGACCAACAAAGGACGATGACGACGAGCACGACACAAGGTTTCGGGTTTAGTTTCGGGTTTAGAACTCAAACACCCACCAACCCCGAAACCCTAACCCAAAAAACCCAAGCCTACCAAACCCTAAACATCAAATCCTCGTCCCCAAACCATCCAAACCTTAATCCCGAAACCCAATACCCCCTACACCCCAAATCCTTAAACCTCAACCCCACCAAAGCCTAATCCCCAAACCCCACACCCAAATGCTAAGAAGTACGATATGTTGCCGTTGTTTTGGCCTCGGAGCGGTGCCCAAGTGCTAAGAAGTACGATTTGTTGCCGTTGTTCTGGCCTCGAAGCGGTGCCCAAGTCCTAAGAAGTATGATTGGTTGCCGTTGTTTTGGCTTCAGAGCGGTGCCCAAGTGCTAAGAAGTACGATTTGTTGCCGTTGTTTCGGCCTCGAAGTACGATTTGTTGCCGTTGTTTTGGCTTCAGAGCGGTGCCCAAGTGCTAAGAAGTACGATTTGTTGCCGTTGTTTCGGCCTCGAAGCGGTGCCCAAGTGCTAAGAAGTACGATTTGTTACCGTTTTTTGGCCTCGAAGCGGTGCCCAAGTGCTAAGAAGTACGATTTGTTGCCGTTGCTTTGGGCTCGAAGCGGTGCCCGAGTGCTAAGAAGTACGAGTTGTTGCCTTTGTTTTGGCCTCGAAGCGGTGCCCAAGTCCTAAGAAGTACGATTTGTTGCCGTTGTTTTGGCTTCAGAGCGGTGCCCAAGTGCTAAGAAGTACGATTTGTTGCCGTTGTTTCGGCCTCGAAGCGGTGCCCACGTGCTAAGAAGTACGATTTGTTGCCGTTGTTTTGCCCGCTTCACCCTAAACTCCTAAACCCCAAAGCCCCTACACCCCAAATCCTTAAACTCTGAACCCCTGAATCCTAAACGCCTAAACCCTAAACCGCTAAACCCTGAACCCTAAACTCCTACACCCTTCAAAACAACCCCTGCAACCAGACAAAACTCAATCCTGGGTGGTGAGTGGTGGGGGTGGGTGGAGTGGTGGGGGGGTGGTGGGGGTGGTGGGGGCGGTGGGGGGGTGCGGCGGAAAAGGGTTCCCTCCTTTTTCCAGAGGGCGAAGAGACACCACAAAAAACAAAACGCACCGTTTCATGAAAGGTGCATTTTGCCCTTGCCCAC
This sequence comes from Symbiodinium sp. CCMP2592, assembly GCA_905221615.1. Classification (NCBI taxonomy): domain Eukaryota; class Dinophyceae; order Suessiales; family Symbiodiniaceae; genus Symbiodinium; species Symbiodinium sp. CCMP2592. Next base: position 339,965 of record CAJNDT010004246.1, on the reverse strand, counting down.
CCACCAACACCACTGATGCGCATGATGGCCCCCCGTCCCAGCCCACACCACCCCACCCACCCCACCCACCACCACCACCACCACCACCACCCCACCACCACCACCACCCCACCACCACCACCCCACCACCCACCACCCCACCACCCCACCACCCCACCCACCACCACCACTCACCACCCTTGAAGGGTGTAGGAGTTTAGGGTTAAGGGTTCAGGGTTTAGCGGTTTAGGGTTTAGGCGTTTAGGGTTCAGTTTGAGGATGTTTGGGGTTTGGGGATTAGGGTTTGGGGGGTGTGGCGGATTAGGGTTAGGGGTTTAGGGTTTCGGGTGGTTTCAGGGTTTTAGGATTGGGTGTGCAGGGGGTTCGGGGCTTGGTGGATCAAGGGTTGGGGGGATTGGGGGGTTAAGGTTTCGGGGTTTCAGCTTGGCTGGGATTGGGTTAATAGGTTCAAGCTTCTACGGTACAGGGTCCGAGGGTTTAGGATTTTACGATGTAGGGGTTAAGGGGTTTGGGATTTCAGGGGCTTAGGTTTTAGGGGTATAGGGGTCGGGGGTGCAGCTTTTTAGTACTTCGGATTGGATTTGGGGTGCCTAGCGCGTAGTATTCTAGAGTGATTTGGCACATTTTTTGAAACTTTGTTAAAAAATTTCCTTATTTTTTTACAAAAATTTAAAGATTTTTCTCTATTTTGCAGAGGTGACCGTGCAAGTTTGTTGCAAGTTTGTTGCAAACTTGCAACAAACTTGCAATCACGATTGCAAGTTTGTTGCAAGTTTGTTGCAAGTTTGCAACAAACTTGCAATGAAACTTGCAACAAACTTGCAATCGTGATTGCAAGTTTGTTGCAAGTTTGCAACAAACTTGCAACAAACTTGCAATGTGATTGCAAGTTTGTTGCAAGCTTGGCTGAAACTTGCAATGTGATTGCAAGTTTGTTGCAAGTTTGTTGCAAACTTGCAACAAACTTGCAATCACGATTGCAAGTTTGTTGCAAGTTTCATTGCAAGTTTGTTGCAAACTTGCAACAAACTTGCAACAAACTTGCAATCGTGATTGCAAGTTTGTTGCAAGTTTGCAACAAACTTGCAACAAACTTGCACGGTCACCTCTGCAAAATAGAGAAAAATCTTTAAATTTTTGTAAAAAAATAAGGAATTTTTTTTAAAAAAATTAAAAAATGTGCCAAATCACTCTAGAATACTAGGCGCTAGGCACCCCAAATCCAATCCGAAGTGCTAAAAGCTGCCCCGACCCCTATACCCCTAAAATTTCAGCCACTGAAATCCCAAACCCCTGAACTCCTGCATCGTAAAAACCTCAAAACCCTGTACCGTATAAACTTGAAACCCCAAACCCCCCCAACCCCTGATCCACCAACCCCCCAACCCCCTGCACCCCGAATCCTAAAACCCTGAAACCAACCAAAACCCTAAACCCCTACCTAATCCGCCACACCCCCTACACCCCAAATCCTTAAACCTGAACCCTAAACGCCTAAACCCTAACCCGCTAAACCCTGAACCCTTAACCCCTAAACTCCCACACCCTTCAAGGGTGGTGGGGTGGTGGTGGTGGGTGGGGTGGGTGAGGTGGTGTGGGCTGGGACGGGGGGCCATCATGCGCATCAGTTGTAGTGGATTCTAACCCAAACCCTAGGCGCTATTGGATAGGTTTGGGCTTGGTTAGGCCTAGTACTATGACTGTTAGTACTTGTCTTAGCATTATTACTATCACGACTCTTACTACTATTACCACTATTACTAGTCCTACTATGACTAACATTCATAGTATTGCTATACTACTAGCAGTGCTATTCGTACTATTGCTATTATTATTATTATTAATAATGCTAGTACAACCGCACTATGATTATTATCTATGACTAGTATTACTGCTACTTTAACTAGTAATAATCATACGGTGAATATTAGTAGTAGCAGTAGTAGTAGTAGTAGAAGGAGTAGTACGACTATTAATACTATTATTCTCACTATTACTACATAGTGACTATTTCTGTTTAGGATTTAGGGATTTGGAGGGTAGGGGGCTTGGTGTTTGGGGATAAGGGTTTGTGGGGTTTGGGGATTATAGGGTTTAAAGTTTGGTTGGTTAGGGGTTTAAGGTTTTGGGGTGTAGAGGGTTTGGTGTTGGGCTTTGGGGTTTAGGATCTGGGGGGTGTGGAGTTCAGGGTTGAGGGGTTTAGGGTTTAAGGATTTGTGGGGTTTGGGGATTAGAGGGTTTGGGGTTTAAGGATTTGGTGTGTAGGGGGCTTGGTGTTGGGCTTTGGGGTTTAGGGTTTGGGGGGTCCGGGATTCAGGGTTGAGGGGTTTAGGGTTGAAGGATTTATGGGGTTTGGGGATTCAACCCCGAAACCCTAAACCCGCTCACCCTAAAAAACCGATTTGTTGCCGTTGAATATGGGCCTCGGAGCGGTGCCCAAGTGGTTTTGGCCTCGAAGCGGTGCCCAAATGCTAAGAAGTACGATTTGTTGCCGTTGTTTTGGTCTCGGAGCGGTGCCCAAGTGCTAAGAAGTACGATTTGTTGCCGTTGTTTTGGCCTCGAAGCGGTGCCCATGTGCCAAAAAGTACAATTTGTTGCCGTTGTTTTGGCTTCAGAGCGGTGCCCAAGTGCTAAGAAGTACGATTTGTTGCCGTTGTTACGGCCTCAAAGCACGATTTGTTGCCGTTGTTTTGGCCTCGAAGCGGTGCCCAAGTGCTCAGAAGTACGATTTGTTGCCGTTGTTTTGGCTTCAGAGCGGTGACCAAGTGCCAAGAAGTACGATTTGTTGCCGTTGTTTTGGCCTCGAAGCGGTGCCCAAGTGCCAAAAAAGTACGATTTGTTGCCGTTGTTTTTGGCTTCAGAGCGGTGCCCAAGTGCTAAGAAGTACGATGTGTTGCCGTTGTTTCGGCCTCGAAGCGGTGCCCAAGTGCTGAGAGGTACGATTTGTTGCCGTTGTGCTGGCGTGGCCAAGTGCTAAGAAGCACGATTTGTTGCCGTTGTTTTGGCCTCGAAGCGGTGCCCAAGTGCTACGAAGTACGATTTGTTGCCGTTGTTTTGGCCGCTTCACCCTAAACTCCTAAACCCCGAAGCCCCTACACCCCAAATCCTTAAACCCTGAACCCCTGAACCCTACATGCCTAAACCCTAAACCACTAAATCCTAACCCCTTAACTCCTGCACCCTTCAAAACAACCCCTGCAGCCAGAAAAAACTCAATCCTGGATGGGTGGTGGGTGGTGGGGTGGTGGGTGGGGTGGTATAGGGTGGTGGGGTGGTGGGGTGGTGGGGTGGTGGGGTGGTGGTGGGGTGGTGGGGTGGTGGGGTGGTGGGGTTTTCACCGCCTTTTGGCCAAAGCCCCTGATATGCGAGTGAAGAGACACCCCCCGCAGAGCCGTTCCACCCCCAATCATTTGAGGCTTCGAACAGCGGATGCCACCACACCAAGTGGCCATTTTGGTCTGCCTGCCTCCCCCACCCCACCACCCCACCACCCCACCACCTCAAACAAAGTAACCATGCCGACACATAACCGTGCAAAACAATCATGCAGCTCGTCAAATGCAGTAACACATAACCAGTCAAAAAAGGTAACCATGCGAACACAACTCCTTGCGAAAGTAATCATGCCGCTCGTCAAAAACAGTAACCATGCGAACACATACCCATGCAAAACCGGTGCAAACAACAGTAAACATGCAGCCCAATAGCCTACAACCTCCCCGCATCTCCTTTCTTGTCCGTCCTGCCCCCCCCCTCTTACAGCCCCTGGATACTTTTCCTCTTTGCCGAACAACCTGCCCCCCCGCTCTGTTGTCGCAAAAGCCGACAGTAACCATGACCAAGCCTTGCAAAAATCAGGAAAAGTCTGCACTCATGCACGACATCTCCAATACAACAACAGCTTTTTTCATGGAAAAAACAATGCTTTTTATAGCAAATTACTTAAAAATAGTTAAAGCAAAACAAGCCTAAATTAACTAATAGTTAATTCTAAATTAACTAATTAGTCAATATTTTTTCTAACTATTAGTTAGGAAATTAACTATTAACTATTAGTCAGGAATTTGCCTTACCCGATCTATTGGGAACTAGACTAGCACAACGAATAGAAGTCAAATCATAAGGGAGCTTTTGGCCGGCAGACAGCGCCACGCGGCGCGCGCGCCACGCGGCGCGCGCGCCACGCGGCGCGAAGAGGAAGGACACAAGGCACACTGCCGAAGACATAAGAAATAAGTAGACTAGCACAACGAATAGAAGTCAAATGAAGCTTTTGGCAGGCAGATAGCGCCAAGCGGCGCGCGTCACGCGGCGCGCGCGCCGCACGGCGCGTAGCAATGCAGCGTAGAAGAAAGGAAAGGCACATAGCTGGATTAATAATCAAGGAAGAAGTAAGTTGAACTCACAAAAACAACAAACAGAAGGCAGGCGACGGGGATGCCGCCGCGCGGCGCGCGCACGCGCCACGCGGCGCGTACGCCAGTTGGCAAAAACAGCTGAAACAACACGACAACAAGAGTAAGCTTGCAATACACAATACAAGCTTTCTCAATAGCAGCAGCACTTTCCATACCACGCGTTACGTGTTACTTTCTGTTATTGACACGCGCCGCGCGGCATCCCCAGCGCGCGCCGCGCGGCACCCCCAGCGCGCGCCGCGCGGCACCCCCAGCGCGCGCCGCGCGGCAACCCCAGCGCGCGCCGCGCGGCACGCCTCCCTTTTTTTTGGTTTCCCCAAGCGGCGCCGCGCGGCACCCCCAGCGCGCGCCGCGCGGCACCCCCAGCGCGCCGCGCGCGGCACCCCCAGCGCGCGCCGCGCGGCACCCCCAGCGCGCGCCGCGCGGCACCCCCAGCGCGCGCCGCGCGGCACCCCCAGCGCGCGCCGCGCGGCACTCCCAGCGCGCGCCGCGCGGCACCCGAACAACGCGCCGCGCGGCACACGAACAACGCGCCGCGCGGCACTCCGAGCACGCGCCGCGCGGCACTGCCAGCGCGCGCCGCGCGGCAGTTCCACCGCACGCCACGCGGCACCGCTGTTGCGCGCGAGACCCTCACGCTGGCACTCCCTACCGCATGCTGTGTGCCACTCGCGTCGCGCGCTGCGGGGCCTTCCCAGCACTCGCCGCGTGGCACTTACTTTCGACTCGTGCGGCAAAGCACTTCCGCAGTGCGACTGCCGCGGCGTGCCGCTTGCGCGGTATTTTATTTATTTGCCCGGCACATGGCAAACGATCTGTTTAATATGTGGCACCCCTGCGCACTGCCCACGTTCCATGCGCGGCCCGGTCCTCAAGTCCACGCCCATACCACGCGCCGCACGTGCCCGGCATGCGTGCGCTTAACTTCCCAGTGCGTAACACTCCCGAAACGGGCCGCCCAACGCACGCCACGCACAGTATCCATGCAGCGCTCTGGCCGGGATTAATAGCACCGCTGTCTGTTATGTATATATTATATATATATATATATATATATATTTTATTATTATATCATATAGTTTTACCGAACACGTTTTCCGCTAAGTTCCTTTCCCCGACTCGACACTCGGGCCTGGGAAGTCCTGCATCCACACGCTGTCTTCGTGCAAGCCTCAGCATGAGCATGACATGAAGCACTGTTTCTGCACCGACTTTGTGCCCATAACACAACTTTGACCCCCTCACTAACTCTTGACGTTAACCGTTCAAGCAAGCTCGTGAAGTTGGAGTCCATTTGAGTCAACTCTGAGTCTCCCACAGGCAGAAGACAGCAAGCTAGGTGAGCTTCCTGCCGTGGGACACTGAAGCTACCAACTGCTGCTGGCTACCCCACGCTGGATTTTCGACGTAATCTTGCTTGCGATAACTTCAGCCAGACGCCGCATCAGTTTAGGCTTTCTTTGCTGCATTGCTAATCTGACTTTGCACTCCACTCACATCACCAGGGACAGACCCAGAAACCTTCAGGTCTTGAAGTCTAGCATCTGAATTTGACAATGTACGTGAACCGAACAGTTGGCACTTGGTAGTCCCTGCCTGCCATGCAAACCAACAGCATAGCAAAGGCTGCAAGCCTCTCAGATGTCTGACTCTCACTCACTGACGCTGGCCCAAAATTCTACACCTCGCATCAACTGACTGTGAACTTCGGATCAGGTGACACACAGAGTTCGCCCCGCCGACCTGCCTGCTCTGACGAATCTGGCCAGGTTCCGCCGACCGGCTCTGGCCCATGTAGCCAGGTTCCGAAGCCTGGCACGCACCAAGATATCAATGCTAGCAACCGCAGTTGCTAATTCTTGCCGTAGTACGACTCAGCTTCCCAGCCGGTGTTCTTACGACCTCACGGCCGGCGTCCGATGGACGTCTTGCAAGCACGGCGCGACCTCCCGGTCGTCGACCCGGCTCGCTCAAATCTTACTCCCCGGGCACGACCTCACAGTCGGCCCATTTACTCCTATAAAAAATACATCATGCTATGGTTTGAAAACGAGGCTCCTGCACGCTCAACCACTGAAGACTTCGCAACTGCACACAACATGCCAGGAACTGAGCGAAACAGACGTGTTTTGTACCGCTGAGGGTCAAGCTGTAGCGCGGACGGATGCCGCGTAACAATATCGCTGCTTCCCATGCTGTCTCCTAACCAAGCCGCTTGCAAGCGGCCACCAAACAAGCCCACCCTTCCGAGACATGCTGCCGACACTCTTGGCCAAGAATTGCTCTCCGCAGACCGAAGTGGTGCTCGCTTACGTGGGATATCTAAGGGCCAAGCCGGTAAAAGCTCGCAGACCGCTCTGGCTCCAAACCTGCACGGCAAAGAGAATCCAGCGTGAATGAATCCAAACTTCGAACGCAAACGGTGCATGTGCACGGAAGGTCAGAGCTTGCTTTATTTATCAGCTCGCTGCGCAAGTTGCGGGCGCTGGACTTCCTGTCAGACTCGTGACTCTTGCTTGGAGGCCGCATGGCAGAGCTGGAACTGGAATAAAATTACAGATTGGGGAACCCATGACTTCATTGATGCGGTATTTTATTTTCTTGTCCGGCCTGCCTATGGCATCATCTTGCCTGAGACTCACAGCCAGATCTTGCCCGGCACGCGGCAAGACTGCTTCATTGAAATCTATCTATGACGGGAAGCCGGGAAGAGACTCTGTCGACGTTCTTGGAAGACACTCAGGTCTCTCGCGGGGGCAAGCGCTGCACGGAGCAATTCACTTAAGAGTTCTTCCTTCAGTCAACTTAACTAACATTCTCCATTACATCATGTCATACAGAACTACAAATCAGCGCGATAAAAACTTCCGCCGCACTCCGTGCAGAAAAGATCTTGCCGCGAGGCCCGTCGCACGGGCTAAAAGATCTTGCAAGTCTGACAGCAGCTAGTACCAGCCGGGACGCCGGACACAGCTCATCATATTGTAACCGAGCGTTTCAAAAGCGTCCTCATGCTCTGGCGGTTCAGCTGGAGTCACTGCCATCGCCTTATTACTAATGGTGCACTTGCTTCATGAGAACGTATGATGCAATACCCACTCGGGCTTCTGGCGGCCCGTCCTGCTGTGGCTCCAGGTCCCTGTCATAATCGAAGACGTCGTCGGGACCGTCTGGCTCGACCTCGTTGTCAGCTGTCTAAGCAACTTACTTACTTAGGCTACAGGCTACAGGGGTCCGGCACCTCGTCGTCGGCCAAGCGAATCTTGCCCTTCTCCGCCATGGCAGTCTCTCGCTCATCAACACCGTAGGAGGCTGC